>JABAEC010000122.1:60372-76817 GCA_013435705.1 Claviceps paspali | reverse complement strand
AAAATAAAAAAATGGGTTTTTTTTTTTTTTAATTAAATGCCTTTTTTGGCCCCCCCCCCCCCCCCCCCCCTCTTTCTTCCAAAACCAAGAAAAATAACCCTGTTTTTTTTATATCCCTCTTTCGAGCCCAAAACCCTCTCGACAGACAATGATGGGTAAAACTAATGAAACGGCAAAGCCGACGACTTGGGGGTATAATTGAACTGTTGTCATGAATGCGTAGCGACTTTATATTCTCCCCCCGACCCTTGTTCGATTGACCGACAAACACCTCGTCTGCTTTGCCCCAGGGGAGGTGAGCCAAAAAAGGAAAAAAAAAAAGAAAAAAACCCCTTCCTTGTTTGGTCCCTTTCTTTTCTAAGCCTGGGGGTGCTCATCCTCGCCGTGGTCATGACTCTCCGTGTCCAGCCTTTTTCTCCACTCGGCGAGGCTCTCGCTGAGGTTCGCGTCTGCGGCGTCTTCGTCTTCCTCGGGCTTCGTGCCGTCGACGACCGGAGTGTCAAAGTCAAAGTTTGTGCTGAGGCGATAGTTTTTGTTGGTGATTTCCCAGTGATTTCGCAACGACTCGAGCTCCGTCGCAAGGTTGTCGAGCGCCGCGCTGTTCCTCGCATCCAAGCTGTTGCTGCCGTAATCACTTTCGTTATCCGAGCTCGCGGTGCGGCTGTGCCCAAGCGCCATGCCGTTTGTGCTCTCCGAGTTCGTGCTGGGTGCTTGGCGGCTGCGTCGTCGATAATTGTCCACCGAGTGCTCGACCTGGTCGAGGAGAAGCGCCACTTTCTGCTCCGCGTCAGCAGCGCGCTGCTCGAGAAGCGCATTCTCCGACCTGACTTGTTCCAGAGTCTTGACCGCATCGTCTCGCCCCTTCTCGCTGTCGGCCAGGTCCTTCTTCAGGGATGCGAGGCTCTCCTCCAGCTTGGAGCCCGACGACTGCGCTTCGGACATCAATGCCTCGACCTTCTTCTTCAGCTCGTCTCGCTCCTTCTCCAGATCTATGTTCTCTGAATCGAGACGCGCTTTGTCCTTTTCGTGTTGCGAGATCTGCTCCTTGAGCTGCTTCAGCACCCTTTCCGCCCCCCTGAAGCAGTACACGGCCGAAACGTAGTCGCCCTCGAGCTGCTGGAGCTTCTCGCGATACGCAATCTCGGATTCCTGCTGCTGTGCCGCGAACTGCTGCCTGCTCTCCTCATGAGCAGAAGTCGCGACGGCGAGCTGCGTCTCCAAGTCTCGCAGGCGTGTGTGCTCGGGGGAGTTCATCCTCGGGCTCGTCAGGCTGCGAGAGCGGATCGCGACCGTCGGACTGATGCCACGTTCGGCCAGGATGTCCTTGAGCGCATTGTGCTGCACCGTCATGGCATTCGTCTCGAGCTGTTGCGCCGCGAGCTTGTTCTTGAGGTCGGCGTGCCCGGCCATCAGGTTTTGCGTCTCCCTCAAGGAGGACTGAAGCTGTCTTCTTATGGTCACGCCCTCCCTGCTCGATTGCTCCTGGTATTGCTCCAGTCCGGCAATTCGCTCCTCGGCACTCCGCAGCTTATCCGCCGCGACGTTGGCTTCCTGCTGGTACTTCTTGACCAGCTCATTGCTGGCCGCGATTTGTTTCTGAAGGGCCGATATGCGTTCGCTCTCACCCTTGCCGCTGTCGGCCAGTTCGCGGCTGGACAGCTTGTCGAGTCCGGACAATAGCGCCTGACGATGGGCTCGTGCCTCGTTGGCGTGCTTCTCGGCCAGTTCTTGGGCGTCGCGGAGGCGCTGGGCAGATGTGGCCAGTTCGTTTGCACGGGCATCTTGCTCCATCTTGAGCTTGTTCAGCTCGTCCTCGATCTTGTCGCGGGCAGTGCTCTCTTCCTCGAGCTTCCTTTCGAGGTGCGACCTGGCATCCTCCGATGCGGTCAAGGCGTCACGCAGTGACTCGAACGTTTCATCGTGGTCCTTCGTGGAGCCAATGGCCTCGTTGTACTTGGATTCGAACTCTTCTCGTTCCACCCTCATCAGCTCCAGCGCGGCCACGGCTTCGGCACACGTCGCCGACTGCTCGCGGGCTTCTCGCTGCACCGCGTGTAGCTCGGCCTTCAGGCGACCGACTTCGGTGGATGTTTCCTGCTTGTAGGCCTCCAGATCTGCCAGCCGATTCTGGGCGGCAGAGGCCGTGTCGTCCGACAGCTGACGTGCGTTTCTCTCCGCCACCAACTCGCTTCTGAGCTGCTCCACCTGCGACTTGAGATCCTTCTGCAGGTGCAACGCCGTGGCCAGCCTCTTGCTCAGATCAGCCGATCGATCACCTGGCTCGTCGCGTTCGCCATCCATCTGCGGAGTGCTCGCCAGGCTTCCGCCCGTCTGCGCAGCTAGTTTGGCCTTGGCATACACAGCTTCCTGGATGGCCGCGTCGCGTTGTTTCTCCGCCTCGGCGATTTGCTTCGCCGCCAGAACTGCTTGCTTGTCCACGGCGCTCTGCACGTTCGCCAGTTCCATCCTCATGGCCAGCAGGGCTTCGATGAGCGGTCGATCTTCATCGTCAAACGTTTCGGGTGCTTTGGTGTCCAGCGTGTTCATTGTTGCCGTGGAGACATATCCTGATTTCCGCGCCAGTTCCAATTCGGAGGCATACCACGCGTTTCTATTCCTTGCCGCGTCCAGTTCTTTGAGCAAGACAACGGTTTGTGAGTTTCGGTTGGAGGATCGTCGGGAAAGGGGGTTGCTCGGCTGTCTCGTGGGGAGAGGAGGTGATGAAGGCCGCATGGCCCTCGCGCCCACCTCGGATGAGCTGT
This sequence comes from Claviceps paspali, assembly GCA_013435705.1. Lineage (NCBI taxonomy): Eukaryota > Fungi > Ascomycota > Sordariomycetes > Hypocreales > Clavicipitaceae > Claviceps > Claviceps paspali. The sequence continues at coordinate 74,055 of JABAEC010000122.1, read as the reverse complement.
CCACAGAGCTTTGTAGCTGACGATGACCTCCTTGACCTCCCTTGCCTGCTGTGTCGGCGGCAGCAGAGTCCTGCATCGATCCTGGCTGCCCGGCCAGGGTCGCCTGCGCGGTGGATGTTCGTCGTCCGTTGATGGCCGCAGCGCCATTCTCCATGGCACCACCAGTGTTTGCCAGGACGGGCGCACCGGCCAACGGATTGGACGATGTTTGCGGAGCGCCGGATGGGCTGGATCGGTCCCCGGACGCACCTCGGGCGCCGCCGGTGCTTGGATTTTCGCCCATCGGTCTGGCCGGAGTCTGCCCTGGCGGGGGCGTCCCGGCTGGGCTGGATGAAGTCCCGGCTCGCGGAAGCCTGGATGGAGGAGCCTTTGGCGGAGGGGTTGCATACATGCCTGGGGTTTGCTGCAAGCTGGTCGACGAATCTGGTCCAGCGGGGGTCGGAGAGGTGTAGCCATTCGTGGGTTTCAAGCCCGGGGCCGCCCCGGCAGCAGCGGCTGAGGGCATCGGTTTCCTCGGATCCTGCAAGGCAGAGGCTGGAGGTGGCTGCCTGAACGATGCAGGCGTGGCATCGCCTGTGCCGGTTCGGCCGAGTCCTTGAGGCGCGCGCTGGGCACCTTGCTGGCCATCGTTGGGATATCGAATCTTAGTCGTATCGAGAACATACATGATGCCCAAATCGTTGATGGTGGTCGTGGCCGAGCTAGGCTCGCCACCAAGAACGACGACCGACTTGCCGACGGTGGTCATGCTGTGGCCGGATCGTGGGGAGGGTGACGGCCCCATGTTTTGAAAGGTATACCATCTTCGTGAGCTGATCTTGAAGGCAGCCAGATCTCCCAGATCGCTCCCCTCCTCCGTGCGGCCACCGAAGACATACATGACATCGTCGACTATCGCAGCGGCGTGACCCTCCCTCGAAGCAGGTATGTAGCCGATACAATCCAGTTCAGACCAGGAATTCGAAGCCGGATCGTAGCACCACACGTCGTTGAACCACTGGAAGCCATTCGTCCCGCCGAACCTGTTTCACAAAACGATGGGGGATCAGTATGGATTCCGCACCTCTTCTGGTCGAAGAAAAATAAAAAGACGAGGTAGGTAGCAAAAACGCTGCTACTACTTACAGATACATCTTGTCGTTGTAGGTGATGACAGAATGGTTGGTACGGGCAGCGGGCGTTCTGGGAGAGTTGTCGCTCGGTAACAGGATCTCCCACATGTAGTTGGGAGATTGCAACTGGTTCAGGTCAAAGGCGGAGAGGTCATTCATGAAATATCCATCAACCTGACCTCCGAATATATAGATTTTGGACCCCAAGATGTTGAGCGAATGCCCGTAGCGCCCAGGGGGACGGGTACCGGCCGGCAACGCGCGAGACCAATGCCTCGTGGCTGTTGATGGTTCCATCATCAGTTATCCTGTTCTCACGGGGGAACCTCCGGCGGGGTTGGGGGTTTGGCAAGCACGCCTCGTCTCCACTCACAGGTGTTCAGCAAGTACAACGTCTGATCAAGAACATCAGACTCCTCGATCTTGGTGTCACCGCCATATACGATGAATGCATTCCCGACAAGCAAACTAGCGTGGCCGACTCTGGGACCGGGACCCTCGGCTGTGGTTGCAAGCGGGTAGCAGGCCAAGTTGCCGCCAACCTCAATCATCCACAGATCGCCCTTGACGGTCGAGCTGTTGATCAGCCCGCCCATCATGTACACATCGCCTTCTTTGGAGGCGACAGCATTGACGGCGGCGCCGTATCGAGGAAAAGGGGCTGGACTCGATGTGGTATACGCTAACCGCCGTTGCGACCACGGGTAGAGGGAGGCGTTGGGATTCGATGATGCCGAGCCGTTGCGAAGCTGCTGGGGAGGGGCGAGAGGTTAGATAGAGGAGGCGAACGGCGCAACACAAGACACTCGGAGACGAGGAATCAATGAACCAGACCAGTGACGTACAGGCAGATCTGAGGGCTGCACCTGTTCCAGACTCCCAGCGCGACGCATGTGCTCGGGGCTGCCCGTGCCGACATTGTCGACAGAAGCCAAGCTCCCGGTAGGTGTGGCCCGTTGAACAAGGTTCTTGTCATCGCGAGCCATGCGAGCGCCAGCACTCTGAATAGACCCCTGAGACCCTGAGTTGCCATCGCGACTCGACAGGGCACGGTCCTGGCTCTTTTTGGATTTGAAGAGGAAGGCCATGATTGCCCGGGGACCGAAGGGCCGGTCAGCTCGGAAGAGGGTACAGAAAATTCTGTCGGTGATGGGTGTCGGGCCAAATGAGGGGGGTTTAGAGATGAACGATTGACCAAAAGCGGGCAAGCGACAGTGCAGATGGCTGCCGTACTTTGCGATGCGCTTCTGATGGCGAGAGGAGACGGATGGAGCTGGTGAGCGAAGCGCTGGGGTCGGATGCGGGCGACGTCTCGCGTCGGACACGAGGAATGATGTCGAGTGTTAAGGAGGAGATATTGGTAGCACAATCGACAAGGGGCACTCGGGGCAACAAAAAGCAACGACGGCAGAAGTTTGCCAATATGCAGTAAATATGCAAACAATGCGGACGACGATGGCTGGCTGGGGTGTGAGCGTGCAGGCAGAAGCCGAAGAGAACTTGGAGGTTGTGACTTGTCAACGACTTTCTTGGCCCATTCTGGGAGGTGGATTCCAGTGGGAGGGAGGTGGGTGGGGTGGGGGGGGGGGGGGGAGATGTTTGGCGTCAGGGGACAGGTGGAGGAGGAGGCGGAACAAGACGACGATGAATGGACGGATGGACGGATGGATGAATGAATGAATGAATGGATGGATGGATGAATGAATGAATGCTCCCCGGATCTTGCAAGTGGCTGGCGGCAGACGGGGTGCATGTGCATACTCAAAGTAGTAGTGTAGTATTTTTTTTTTTTTTTTTTTTTTACGGCGGAGAGTGAGCAGCAGCAGCAGCAGCAGTAGTATTCATGTACAAGTGGCTCGTGTGCGGGCGGCGCCTGCGCTGCGTCCTGCGTCTGGCGTCGTTGTGCTGTGTTGTCTGTCTGCTGCTGGTTCGCTCTGGGTGGACACGGATCGGACGCTTGTGCTCAGTCAAGTCAGTCCACTCAACGAGTCAATCCACTCAACCCAGTTCTTTTGCTCATTAGTGTCGTTTCAATGTCTGTCTGGCCGCCAGAGCATCTAACGGATGGTTGTTGGTTGGTCGGTCGGTTGCTGGCGGGTGGATCGCGCTTCCAGCCTGACGATCCCCTTCTTGCGGTCTACTACGTAGTATGTGTCTATGTTATGCAATCATCAATGATGCATGCATGTCCCATACCTATACCGCATACAAAGTTACCGTTGCGTCGTCGCCACGAGCCAGCATGTCCGTCTCTGGTCGCCGTTGGCAAGCTGGGCGCCTGGGGCCTGGGAGCTGAAGTGTGCATCGACTTGCATGCAGGCGGCTTCTGTTTCTGTTCCACCAGGCAGGCCTCCACGTTCACCAGCTGCGGGCCCTGCCCTGGCAGAATTCAGGCACAAAAAATAAAAAAAAACAAGTCGTCGTCGTTCGTGCCGTCCGACTGCCGAGTCGTGGGCGGAGCACATGACGATGCACACAACACACAACACAGTTGGTGATGTTATAACTGGCAAAACCCACGTACAGACACTGTCGTGCCGTCGGGATAGCCCTTGCGCTCCTCACTCGTCCCCGGGCAATGGCACTCGCTTTACCATATTCATCAGCTGCACCAAACGTGTCTTTTTTTTTGTTTGTTTTTGTAAAACCATGCATGGCCTGCACTGCACGGTCTGACTCGATGGCATGGTCAAGGAGACGCGCGACGCTCGATTCGTTCAAAGTTTCTCTTCCAGCGCCATCTTAACGGCCGCGGCAGAAAAAAAAAACTCAGCAGCGAAACATATGATACACAACACAACTCGGCTCAACGGATTCGCATTACTCAATAACTCTGGTCGGTACGCGCGCAACGCGCAACGCGCAACTCGGACCAACGCTTTTGTTTGGTGTGCGAGCAAGACATGATACACCAACAAAGCCCAAAAGCCAAAGAAGAAGCCGCACGCACTAATTTTCCTAGAGCGGGAAATCAAGGGGCTGGCCAGGGATGTGGCGGCATCCACCTCTCCCACCATGTTGCATTGTTCTTGTCGCCTTGGCCCGTCAAGACTTACTACTAGTCATACTACTACTAGTAAGAGTAGTATCTACTACTACGTACTACTAAATAGTAGTATATGTACTTAGTAGTATCCAGTCATTCGACCTCGACTGCATCGACGCAACACTGTAGATTTTCAGTACAGTCAATGATCAATGTCCATGTCGGCTAGTACCAGCACACAGTACTACTAGTAGTAGCATGATCCTGCACCAGTAAAATAAAATAGCCAGATGCCATTCTTGTCTCTCGAGGCCTCCCTTCCGCCTCGCGCTACGCCAATCGGAAACAACACAGTCAAGCAGAGCGGGTTGTCGCACCGGGTTGCGGATTGCCCAATTCAATACCCAATTCAATACATTAGTAGTATGGAGCGGGGGATGATGCCTGCCCAGATTTCCTGCAGTAGGATTTCCTCGGGAGTGGCTGGGAAGTGACGGGGAAAAGTAACATCTGCGTTGGAACCTGGGGGGGGGGGGGGGTTGATCATTTGACGTGGTGCGTTGACGGCCCTGGTTCTGGTTGGCTGATGCCCAGCTGTGTACGTGCGGCTTCAGCCTCATCCGGCTGCTGTCAGGTGTCAAACACCAAGATTGGCTGCAGGACCTGTTCTGCTCTTGGTTTGCTCCGACCCATCGCAGATCAGCAAGGGGGCTCGACGAGACGAATCACGAGCTTTGGCATGCCGTGAACATGAACATTGTAACAGAACCCGCGCTCCCTTCTGTCATTGGGCGTCTCCTCATCAGCCCGTCAGCCCAGCGACAGCTGGCACAGCAAGCACCCGCACCACACACACCCGCACACCACACACCATTCCCGTCGTCTGTCGTCTCCGCACAGTCCACAGTCCGCAACAACACCAGCAACAGCGGCGGCGGCGGCGGCGGCAGCAGCAGCAGAAGCAGCAACAGCAAGCAGCAGCAGCAGCAGCAGCAGCGGCAACACTACTGCCATCCTCATCCAGCTCCAGCCTCTCCTCGTCTCCCATCAACCTGCACCTCGAAACATCGTCGCTCGCGCCACTGGACGATTGTTTTCCCTTCCCCGCGACCCATGGGAGCTCCGCGGCCATGACGCTACGATCCGATCACAATGGGTCCTTGCCATTGGGCCCGACTACCAATGGCGAGTCGTCAACCTCGAGATTCCGTGGCCAGCGTGACAGCAGTCCCGACCGCGACGATCTCTCCAACGATGCCGATGATGATTTCCGGCCATCAAGCGCGCCGGGTCGGAAGAATGGCCCGGCTACTCCTGGCCTTCGCCATCATCCTCACCACAACAGCCCCCAACAGCCACTCAAACCATATCTACTGCGATCCAAGAGTGATTACGCGCCGTGCCCCGTCGAGGATTCGGATTCCGAGGATGAGATCCGCCAATGGAGTGCGCGACATGGCTTCGAGGATCACTATCAATCCGAGCATATTATTTCACAGCTAGCAAGTGTACGACCCCCAAACCTGCCTCTGCCTCCCTTCCCTTGGCCCGCGCGTCATCATCTTGAGTCCAGTTCCCATCCCCCCTTTGCTGCCCGTCGCTGCTTCGAGTCGCGCAAATCCGCCACGTGCCTGCTCTGTCATGATTGTGCTACCGCCCGTGGTGCGGATTCGCAGAATCGTCAGTGACCGGCAAGCAGCACGCAAGCGGCGGTCGCAGTCCCGTGTTATCATCGACGTGCTGGGACGGCCTGGTTTTGATCATCGACTCGTCCGTGGCCAGATGCTGACGATGCCCCTCCAGAATTGGTACATGTATTTCACAGACAAGCGGCACGAGACCACCGGGGAGCCGAAGCCCATAGAGTACGAAATCCAAGATTGGAGACAGAGGGATAGGCTCAAGACCGTCTCCGCAGCCTTGGCCGTGTGCTTGAACATCGGTGTCGAGCCACCGGACCAGCTCAGGACAAACCCCGGCGCCAGGCTCGAGGCCTGGACTGATCCGACTGTGCCTCCCATTCCGAAAGCGCTCGAGAACATTGGCAAGGCGCTTCAAGCGCAATACGAAACACTGGCCATCCGCGCACGCTACAAGCAGTACTTGGATCCGTCGGTTGAGGAGACCAAGAAGTTTTGTGTGTCGTTGCGCCGCAATGCCAAGGACGAACGAGTCCTGCTGCACTACAATGGCCACGGCGTGCCCAAGCCCACGGCGTCCGGGGAAATCTGGGTCTTCAACAAGAACTTCACGCAGTACATCCCCGTCTCGTTGTACGACTTGCAGCACTGGCTGCAGGCCCCGACAGTGTTTGTCTGGGACTGCTCCGAGGCTGGAAACATACTCAACAACTACCATCGCTTTGTGGAGAAGCATGAGGAGGAGGAGGAGCAGGCGGCCGCGCGAGATCCCCATTATGACAAGACGAACTACCGACCCTACATACACCTGGCCGCCTGCGCCGTCAAGGAAAACCTGCCCACCAACCCGAGGCTGCCAGCCGATCTCTTCACCGCCTGTCTGACCACGCCCATAGAAATGGCGCTGTGGTTCTTTGTGCTCCAGAATCCGCTCAAGACCAGCCTGACACCCGAACGTGCCAAGATGCTGCCGGGACGTCTCCAGGAGAGGCGGACGCCGCTCGGCGAGCTGAACTGGATCTTCACGGCCATCACCGACACCATTGCGTGGACGACTCTGCCCCGGGACCTGTTCCGCAAATTCTTTCGCCAAGATCTCATGGTTGCTGCCCTCTTCAGGAACTTCCTCCTGGCGCAGCGGATCATGAACGTCTACGGCTGCCACCCCCAATCCTATCCAGCTTTGCCCGACACCCACCAGCACCCGCTGTGGCAGACGTGGGACCTGGCCGTCGACACGGCCCTGGCGCAGCTGCCGATGCTGGAGAGGAAAGACAGCGAGGGCATCGAGTACGAATACCAGAACTCCACCTTCTTCACAGAACAGCTGTCCGCCTTTGACGTCTACCTGACGAGGGGAGATGCCATGGCACAGCGGCCCCCTGACCAGCTGCCCGTGGTTCTGCAGGTCCTGCTGAGCCAACAGCACCGCGTGCGCGCTCTCATCTTGCTCGGCAGATTCCTGGATCTCGGGCCATGGTCGGTCCAACTGGCCCTCAGCATCGGCATATTCCCCTACGTGCTCAAGCTCCTGCAGTCTGCCGCGACGGAGCTCAAACCCGTCATGGTCTTCATCTGGGCGAGGCTCATCGCCGTGGACGTATCCTGCCAGTCGGATCTGATCAAGGACAGCGGCTACAGCTACTTCGCGCAGCTCCTGAAGCCCTCCGAGGGTCTCCCCGTTGTCAACAGTGACGAGCACAAGGCCATGTGCGCCTTCATCCTGGCCATGCTGTGCAAGGATTACAAGAGCGGACAGATTGTGTGCAACCAGACGGACATCATGGTCTATTGCCTCGCCCACCTGCAGAACGAGAGCAACCCGCTTCTTCGACAGTGGGCCTGCCTCTGTGTCAGCCAGCTGTGGCAAGACTTGCCGGAGGCGAAATGGCGAGGCATCAGGGAAAACGCCTACGTCAAGCTGGCCTATCTCATGAGGGATCCCTGCTGCGAGGTCCGCGCGGCCATGGTCCACGCACTCACCACATTCCTGGGCATCCCGGACTTGACGGAAGAGGTGGCCCGCATCGAAGAGTCGATAGCCTGGACGATTCTGGAGATGGGCACGGATGGCAGCCCCATGGTCCGGAAGGAGTTTGTCTATTTCCTGTCCCGGTTCGTCACCCGGTTCGAGAGCAAATTCCTCGTGGCCGCCTACGAACAGCTGCAGGAAGAGAAGGAATATCTCCTCTTCCCACCACCGAACGACGGGCAGGAGTACAAGATGGGGCTCCATTACGCGCGGCCCGAAAACAGGGAAAAGGACGGCACCATCAAGCCGGCGGCTCATGGGCTCTCCCACAACACGGTCTACATGGCCTGCTGGAAGCACGCGCTCATCCTCAGCGTCGACCCGCACCCCGAGGTCCAGCGTGAAGCCACGCTCGTGGTTGATTACGTCCACAGTGCCCTGATCAACTCGACCGTGGGAGACGCCGCCCGGGCATCCATGCAGGAAATCCAGACACGAGCGAGACTGGGCGCCGCTTTGAGAAACGGGGCCACCGCCTCGCAGATGTCCAGCTACGACGGACGGGCGTCCCCCCCGCTGCAGTCGCCGGGCCTGCTTCGGCGAACGGCCAGCCTGCTCTTCCAGTCGCTTGTCGGAGGCGAGGACAAGACGCGGCCGGCGGCACCGACGAGGACGGCGATGCCGCGATCGGCATCGTCCATGATCGCCCCGGATCAAATGACTGCCCCCCCGGAGCAGATGGACCAGGCTTCGGCACCGGCGACCTACAACGTCGCGCGCGAGCCAACGACCGGCACCTTTGAGGAGAGGGACCTCTCCAAGCCGCCCAGCCTGCCACTCAAGAGCAGGTTCCTCGATTGGTCCATTGAGTACTTCCGCGAGCCACAAATGAAGCCCAGCGAGGCTGATGAACCCGGCAGCAACGAGTACAACGAGCGCATGTGGAGGCGATCGCGCAACGAGATCATGCTCAGGGAGACGCAGCCGCTCAAGCAGATTGCGGGCACGCACAAATGGAACAACCAGCTAGCCATCCTGAACAACGGCGCCCAGCCAGCGAAGATGGCGTTCCATCAATACGAGGATCACCTGGCCGTCTCGGATGACGGAAACACGGTCAACCTGTGGGACTGGAAAAAGCAAAAGAGGCTGAGCCGCTTTTCCAACGGCAACCCGCCAGGATCAAAAATCAGCGACATGAAGTTCATCAACGAAGACGACGAGGCATTTCTGATGACGGGCTCTTCGGACGGCGTGATCCGCGCGTATCGCAAGTACGATTCGAACGACGAGATCGAGCTCGTGACGTCCTGGCGAGCGCTGACGCACATGGTCCCCAGCAACGTGAACTCGGGCATGGTCTTTGACTGGCAGCAAGTGTCGGGGCGCGTCGTCGTGGCCGGTGATGTGCGGGTGATTCGCGTATGGTACGCCGCGCACGAGACCTGCATCATGGACATACCGGCCCGGTCCGGCTCGTGCGTGACATCGTTGACCTCGGACCAGATGACGGGTAACGTCTTCGTCGCCGGGTTCGGCGACGGTGCCATTCGAGTGTTTGACACGAGAAATCGCCCCCAGGACTCCATGGTGCGCAAGTGGAAAGACGAATCAGACCGGCAGTGGATCAAAAGCGTGCACATGCAGCGAGGCGGACAGCGTGAGCTGGTCAGCGCCAGCCGTAATGGCATGGTCAAGGTCTGGGACATTAGAATGGACAGACATCTGCACTCGTTCCAGACGACGCGGGACACGCTTCGCACCGCAAGTACGCACGAGCATTTGCCCGTTTTTGCAGTGTAGGTTCCTCTCTCTCTCTTTCTCTCTCTCCCTCTCTCCCTGTCTCTCTCTCTCTCTGTCCCCCCCCCCCCCCACCCTCCCTCTTCTCTTCTCCTCTTCTCTCTCTTCTCTACCATTGCCTCGCTTGCTGTTGCGGCTTGCGGATTTCGCTGACTTGTTCGGGGTTTTCATACATGCAGGGGCACATCACATCATGCGGTCAAGATATTCAACCTCGAAGGAGACCAGCTCTGCCGGCTGGAGGCCTACTCTAGCTTCCTCCAGCAGAACCGAGGAAGTCCCATCTCGGCAACAGCATTCCATCCACACCAGCCCGTTCTGGGATTCGCGGCCCGAGGTGACAATCACATCAGCCTCTTCACGTGCGAGAAGGCGGAGGCTTTGCACGCTGGCTAGAAGCCACCCGCCCAAAGCGACAAGAACATATCCGACGCGATACAACTCGCCATGACAACAATACCCTTTCCCCCGTAGCCCGTAGCCCCCTATCTCTTCTCTTCTCTCATCAGACACACCGACTTGTCTGTCTGTCCTTTTTTTTTTTTAAACCTTTTTTGTTTTCGTCTTCAACTGTATTCGCTGTTTTCTGTACCGGTCTGTTTTACGCGTCGTTCTTGGACAGATTATCCGTTCTTTGCCCTTTTTACATGTTCGCCCGCGTCGATGAACTGACACTATCATGTTTTTCACCACAGCGAGGGCGTTTGAGATATGAAGCGGAGTGAGAGTTGAAAGCAGGTTTTTTTTTTCTTCTTCCCCTTTTGCCTGATCGGCACGGTTTTTTTTTTAAAAAAAGAAACCAACTTTTTTTTTTCTCCTTATAATGTGTTTTTCTATAACTGTCTTGTCCCTGCGGCGAGACCGCATTAATGATACGTTCTTTTTTGAGGGTCATGGTGAAGTACTTCCTGGTCGTTGCTTGTGGTGATTACATCAGCGAGACCTTTTTTTTTTTTTCTTTTTCTTCTTTTTCTTTCTTTCTTTCTTTCTTCTTCAAGTCCCGCCATCGGAGACGGGTTGCGTTATGTCATGGTGGGTGGGGTGATTCTTCTTCTGCCTGACAGCTGATGGCCAGTGGTTGCGGCCCCGCCATTTCACAGTACTACTACGTACTATGTAGAAAACCGACCGACAGGTTGTTCCTTGCTGTTGGGAAGGAAATTTGCCTACGAATGAGTCACTTTCCTGCCCCGCCTTCCTCTTCTTCCAGAAACATCTGTCCATCCCCCCCCCCCCCCCCCACCAACCCCCGACCTAGGCTTTGTTCATAGAGCCTCTTCAAGACCGCATCCCGTAACAGAAACCGCGCGACAATTGGAAACGCGCACCCAAGGGAAAACAAACAAACAAACAAACAAAAAAGTTGGAGGCCCATCATGGCTGATACCCCGCCGCCGCCGCCGCCAACATCCCAGCCCGAAGCTGCGGCCAAGCCCGTCGCCGATGCCGGCGCCACGACCACCACTGGCGCAGAAGACGAGGCCGGACCGTCGAAAAAGGCATTGAAAAAGGCCGAGGCGAAGGCCAAGAAGGAGGCTGAGAAGGCGAAGCGGGCGGCTGAACACCAGGCCAAGCAGGCTGCTGCCAAGGCCGCCGCCGGGAACACGGAGGATCTCGCAAAGGACAACTATGGTGCCGCGACGCGTGAAACACAAGTCTCTGCCGAGAGGATCAATCTCAGAGATGTGAGCGAGTCGCATCTCGGCAAGACGTTCAAGGTGAGGGGGTGGATTCAGAACTCGCGCATGCAAGGTGCCAAGATGGCCTTTGTCGAGATCCGCGAGGAGCGGGACTGGGCGATCCAGGGCGTCGTGGCCGCCAGCCCCGAGGGAAAGCCCGTCTCCAAGCAGATGGTCAAGTGGATCGGCGGCCTGACGCTCGAGAGCTTTGTTCTCATCGAGGGCAGGCTGGAGAAGCCGCTGGAGCCCGTCAAGAGCGTCCGCGTGTCCAACTACGAGCTGCACATCACCAAGTGCTACTGCATCGCGCCGGGCCCCGAGGTCCTCGGCATGGGCCTCGTGGTCGCGGGGAAGCCCGTCGTGAACTTTGACGATGAAGACGCCACCGCCGCCGACGCCGCCGTGGAGGAGGCTCGGAAGGGTGTCGAGGCCGTGGCGCTCGACAACGTGCCGAGCGCGAGCATGGCCACTCATCTGAACAACCCGGCCATGCACAAGCGCGCGCCTGTCCAGCAAGCCATCGCCGACGTGCGCATGGCTACGCGCAAGCTGTTTGCCGAATACCTCGACTCCAAGGGCTTCAACCAGTTCGAGCCACCCTGCCTGATTGGTGCTGCGTCGGAAGGCGGCTCCAACGTCTTCGGCATGGCCTACTTCGACAAGCAGGCGTACCTGGCGCAGTCCCCCCAGTTCTACAAGCAGTTCGAGATCGCGGGTGGAAGGAAGCGCGTGTACTGCATCGGGCCCGTCTTCCGGGCCGAGAACTCGAATACCCCGAGACACATGACTGAGGTGAGCTTCTGGTGAAGGAACCTCCCCTTCCCTGGGCAAACGGAGGAGGTTGGAGGGGGGAGAGAAGGGGAAAGTAGGACGCCCTGCTGACGACTTTGCACAGTTTACCGGGCTCGATTTAGAAATGGAAATCGAAGACGACTATGTCGAGGTTCGCGAGATGCTGGAGCAGGTCCTGCTGTACATCTTCCGGGGTCTCGCTACCCGATGCGCGGACCAGATCGCCCTCATCCGAACCGTTTACCCGTCAGAGGAGTTTCTTCTACCCGAGGCGGGCAAGGAAGTGCGCCTCACCTTCGCCGAGGGCCAGGCCCTGCTACGTGCCGAGGGACCCGAAGAGTACCGCAACGTGTCTGACGAGGAAGACATGTCGACGCCCCAGGAGAAGGCCCTGGGAGCGCTGATCCGACAGAAGTACAATACCGACTTTTACGTGCTCGACAAATTCCCTGAAGGCGCCAGGCCCTTCTACGCCATCGAGGACCCCGAGAACCCCAAGGTGACCAACGCCTTTGACTTTTTCATGCGTGGGCAGGAGATCCTATCGGGAGGACAGCGTGTCCATTTACCCGACGAGCTGGAAGCGCGCATCCGCAAGAAGGGCATCGACCCCAAGAGCCCTGGAATTAAGGAGTACGTGGACGTGTTTCGAAGCGCGGGCGTCCCTCCCCACGGCGGCGGCGGCATCGGCCTCGACCGCGTCGTTGCCTGGTACCTCAACCTGCCGAGCGTGCACCTGGCAAGCTACTATCCTCGGACCCCCAAGAGACTGATGCCTTGAGAGGCCCTGGCTTGGCTTGGCTTGGCTTGTGGTAGAGGGAGGGCGGTAAGAGCGACGCGCGGAGTACATCTCCCAGTAGGCTCGGGAAATAGAAAAGCCTGGCAAAGGGAAGGAAGGAAGAGAAAAAGGTATATAAAGAGAATGTGAAAAAAAAAAAAAAAGTCACAAGTAGTATGCGTCGTTGCGTGTGTGATGTCTGCACGTTGCGCCGAGGTGGAAGAGGGTGGTATCGCCGAACCCGCAGACGGTCAAATGAACAGACGTAATCAAACCCCCCATTTTCCCAGCTCCCCTTCAAAGACGATACATGGCAATGCGTGCTATTGGACGGCGAACCCAGGTCAATGCAATTTGGGAAGCGATGGGAAGCGACGACAGCGGATATCATCACTCGCTGCTCATTGGTCCAGGCCCTCGTGCGCCGTCCCCATTGGACCAGCGGACACGTGCCGTTGCCCAGTGGGCCGCAGACGCCCGTGTTTGATCCAACTGATCCTGCCTCTTTTGCGCTCTCGCAGCCCATTTGGCCGCTGGACCGACCGTCCGACTGCTACTGAAAAGCGATTTGTAGGCAGTAAGTTTAGTAAGTACCAAGAGAGAGGTTACTTAGTACTACTAGTTAGTAGTAGTAGGTAATAATAAATCCGAATAAGTAGTACCAAGCAAGTACTGTAGTAAGCTTCTTCAAGCCTTGCTGCCGCACACACACAGCCGGCCGCCTATTCCTTCTTCCTCTTTTGCCTCGTCTTCTTCTTCTTCTTCTCCTTCTTCTTCTCCTTCCTTGCATCAAAAGACCGCTGCTGGGGGGGGGGGGGGGGGGGGGGGGGGGGGGGGGGGGGGGGGGGGGGGGGGGGGGGGGGGGGGGGGGGGGGGGGGGGGGGGGGGGGGGGGGGGGGGGGGGGGGGGGGGGGGGGGGGGGGG
>JABAEC010000122.1:15635-60363 GCA_013435705.1 Claviceps paspali | reverse complement strand
CCCCCCCCCCCCCCCCCCCCCCCCCCCCCCTCCATCTCGCCGTCCTCTCACCACCGCACCACCGCACAACCCGACGACAAGTTTGCCCTCCCCTCCCGCGCGCGCTTTCAACGCCTGCTGCGCTTTCTTCGTGCAAACCCGCTCGCTGAGCTGGGGTCAGATAGATATCCCGAGGCGGCTTTTCGTTGCATGCTGGGGATACCTACGTCGCGAGCTCATCAGGTTGCCGCCTCGGTTCTTTTTTTTTTCTTTTTTTCTTTTAGTCCTGCTCGCCCGCCATGGACTTCACCTCGCAGTATCAGTTTGCTGGTGGGCAGCCGTACCAGAGCTTCATGCCCATCGCGCCGCTGACGCCGTCCAATCCACTCTCGGATGATTTCAACGCCAACGCGAAAACATCTCCCGTGAGTTGTTGTGGTTCTGCCTCACGTATATTTTCTTCACCTCTTCGGCTCGAGTGCCGGGCGCACGCCTTCTGTTTTCTTTTTTCTTACCTTTTTTTTCTTCGCTTCTCCTCCTTCTCTTGTGGTCTGCACACACCCCTCTTCTGCTTCTCGAAAAAAAAAAAAAAGCCTTTGCTCGGCCCGACGACTTTCATTACTCGGCTCCTCCTGGGCTCAGCTGACGTCATTCTCTTCCCTAATGCACACAGGATGCGTTTGACTCGATTCCCGGTCCGCCAGATCAGTTCACCGTCTTCGATTACAGCACCCATGCGCTCAACAACCCTTCTCAACAACATCAGAACCCCGGCTTTCAGAGCCCCCCTACGCCGCCGGATGCCGTGCATTTCTCAGCCCAAGCGGCTGGCCACCTCGCGCAACGACTGAACCACATCCAACACAAAGTTCCTTCGGCAATCGGCCAGATCGGCGGCAGCGCCGCTGGGCTGACGGCTGACGCTGGCCTCGACGACTTCAATCCTATGCGAGGCGGTGGCGCTGGCAGCGATGACGACGAGTCACTTACGCCTGCGAAATCGCGGCGGAAGGCCCAGAACCGAGCTGCGTGAGTTCCCGTGTGCCATGACGACGACAGGTTCGCCCAAGCCGGAGCTGACCAGGTTTTTTTTTTTTCGTTCTTTTTTTCTGTCTCTCCCTCTCTCGCCAATTCCAGACAACGCGCCTTCCGCGAACGCAAGGAGAAGCACGTCAAGGACCTGGAGGCAAGACTCGCCGACATGGAGGCCGCGCGTCAGCAGGCGACGGTCGAGAACGAGCGCCTGAAGAAGGATCTGCAAAAGATGTCGACCGAGAACGAGATCCTGCGCGCCACCTCCTCCGTCGCTGCCAACATGCCCGGCAGCACGCACTCCCCCGAGCCGGCCGCCACCACCGGCCCCATGAACTACAACCCCACCGACTTCTACTCCAACGTCCTCCAGAACCACCAGAACAAGTTCCCCTCGCACCGCATCGTCACCTCGGACGACGGCGAGAGGCTGCTCGCCGCGGGCGCCACCTGGGACTTCATCATCAACCACCACCTCTACAAGCGGGGCCTCGTCGACGTCGAGGACGTGAGCAACCGTCTCAAGACCTGCGCGCGCTGCGACGGCCAGGGCCCCGTCTTTTCCGAGCACGACATCATCTGCGCCATGGAGCAGAGCGTCGCGACCGGCTCCGACGACCTCTTGTAGCCTCTCGTTGTGGATCCAATCATCCACATGTATGCATCCATGCACTCACTCCATGCATGCGTGGCATGAGCGACCTTGGCGGCGCCCCCCGTCATCATCATCATCATCATCATCATAATCACCATCACCTGCGCTTTCGGGAAAAAAGTTTTTTGTTCGACGCAGGAAGAGACTCTCCACAGACCCCATCGTCACGAGACCGAATCGAGAATCGAGGTTTTGGGAGAGGAGTCCCGGCTCCACCTCTCTCCTCCACCAACGCTCCTTCACCCCAACGCCTCGCATTGATTGTGCTACCTGGAGAAAGATAAGAAAAAAAAAAACAAGCCGTCTCTGCGCTTTCCCGCGAATCGGGACCATGCAGAAGTTGCACAATGACTTGATTGCAGCCTTGGCTTTCTTCTTCTTTTTTTTTTGGATTTACCTTGGTACATACTACTTATTATGGTACTAGTAGTTAAGCCACAAGAGCTCGTACCAGCGTTGGGTGTAAAATGGGGTGGGGGTGGGGGGGAAAGACACAAGGGACGCGGGAAAAGAAAAGAAAAAAAAGAGCCTTACTTTGTAAATCCATTAAAGAAAAGGAAAGAAGAAGAAGAAAAAACACACACATCCGTCTTTGCGCCGCGTTTGTACTTTATAAATGTACTTTGCACATGGAAAAACAAAATACCCCCCATCACGTTTCTCCAATCAACGACAGAATAAACATTGCGTTCCCGGTTCTCTTTTCTTTCGTCTCTTGGTTCTCATTAAGTAACACATTTTTCTTTTCTTTCTTTCCGTAAGACACGATCGGAAACCACATCGTCACGTCACGATGCTTCAGCCCCGCTTGTGTCTGTCACTGCGGTCGGGGTAAATTCGTGAATCTTACTCTCTCTGGAAAAGAACTTGTACTTGTTTCACCCCTCTTTTTTTTTTTTTTTTTTTTTTTTTTTTTATTCTGGATAACCAGATTCACACAACATCTTTTGGGGGCCGCATTTTCAAAAGAAGAGAATAAAAGAAAGAAAGGGGAAAAAAAAAGGACTCTATTCGTGGTATTCGTTTCGTCGGCGGAGGGTTTTGGCAAGCTAGTGAATCTTCTCGCCGTTGATCTTGGAAGCGACCTCGTAGTATGGGTGCTTGATGGTCAGACACCAGATGTCGAGAAAGTCGCAGATGGTGACAATTACGTCCACGACAAAGCTGCCGTAGACGCCAACGGCCAGGCCGAGCATGAGAAAGGAATAGGAGACCTGGCTTTCGCCATTGCCGAGAACACTTGGCCATCCAAAGCCATATCGCTCCAGACAGATGGGGGCTAGCGAGTCGACGACCCCGAAGGCCAGAGGTATGGCCAGCACGTTCCAGTATGGGAAGGGCTTCTTGACCAAGTGAGCTGTGATCATCTGTCCGACGCTGTACGCGTTGACGATGCCGGCAAACAGGATGAACGGCACCAGGTGATTGTACAAGATAGTCGGCTGCATGTAGAGGTAGCTCACGATCAAGACCCAGACACCAAAGAATGGCACTAGGCCGACGAGAGCGCCTCTGGAGCGGTCTCCGCGCTCGCGACGCGATTGAATGACGTTGAACGAGGACTCAACCGTGTTGAAGACGAGTACGATGACGCCTTGGACCAAGTACCACTCCGTGAAGGAAAAATCGTAGACGAATTTCGGGATGCCGAGGGTTTGGGGAATGCCAAAGGTCTGGAACATGCTCTGCTGCCAAATGTGGGCCCCACCAAAGAAGCCGGTCAAGATATAGACCAAGACCAAGATCAAAACCCCTTCAACCGGACCATTGACGATACCGAGAGTCAAGGTTTTGGTGTGGTATTCGTCCCAGGTCTGAACGTAAAAGGTAAGGAGAGCTGTGAGGATGGATCAGTCATCGTAGCTCACGCTCTGGGGTACGTTGTCACCACAGGCTGGAACGTGACATACCTGCGAATAAACTCGCAACCGTCTTCCATCCCTGCCCCATGTTCTGCGAGCCAGCAAAGATGAGAACTTCGAGACTGGTATTGAGCGCATCCACGCCGTGATCGAATAGTTCGCCAAGCGGACCGGACTGCTTGGTGCGACGTCTGCATTCGATGTCAGCCCCTGATGCCCATATAGTGAAGCCGCTTTTTGTTGCAGCCGGTGAATAGTTTGCACAGCTCTGGCCGGGGGTTTTTTTTTTTTTTTTTTGCTAACAAAGCAAGGCGGTCGGGTATCCGGAACGAAGTCTCGGTCATGTACTCACGCCTGAGCCCCATCCACGGCATCGAAAGTCTGGTAGAGGAATAGGCCGAGGGCCCAACTATAATAAACCCACGGAGGGCAGTCCTTATCGAGGGTAGGGTTGTACCACAAGAGGGTCGCAACGTTAACAACAACGAACATGAAGCCCGTCAGTGTAATCAGATTTGGCGCCATGCTCATGGGAAATAGTTTGATAACATAGTTGTTGTAAAATGGTTTAAGGATGTATTTGGACGTCAGCGACCGGTCGACGGCAGAGTATTTGTACTCCTTCAGCGCCCGGAGCTGATTGTGTCGGATATAGACCATGACGGGCGATTGTCTACGAGAGAGGCTACGAGCAGGACGGCGTGAGTACTGGTATGCTTCTAGAGAATCGAGCAAAGACTTACTGGCGTCCGGTGCTATCTTTGTATATGCTGGGGTTGGGGTCCTTGGCGAGACGAAATGGGTTAATGTTGGACTTGATATTCATGCACTTGCTCACACGAAAAGGGGGACAACGAGACAGACGTAGACGCAGCAAAAAAGAAAGAAAGAGAGAAAGAAAGAAAGAAAGAAGCAGAATGCGATGTACCAGGCAAAAAAAAAAAAGCGGTTCTCTACTCTTCAACCACAGGCGCGGTCGCCTGCAAGAGACTATATATATATGATCGGCAGGTAGAAACGGGACAGAAGGGTTGCGGCAGATGGTTGGTTGGTTGTTGGAAAGACAAAGGAAGAAGCGTCTTCTTGTGTCCTGCTTTTTTTACCCCTTCGTGGCGCGCGGGCGCGCGTGGGGACTAGCCACAAAAGTCATTACCTCACCTTACCGGGCCCGTGCGCTAGGCCGCTTCTGGAGCTTGCAGGCAGATGGCAGTGTACTACATAGCCTAGCCAAGGTTTACCGTTGCGGTTGCTTTTTGTGCTACCATGATTATTGATCCGCGCGCCCACGCGATTCACTTTTGCGTTGACTGCCCATGCAGCCTGCAGACAACAATCACGAACCAGAACCAGCCATCCGCTTAGTTTACATGCAGGTCCGTGTGTGTGGAGACGTCAGACGCAAACCAAATACATACACCTATCTGTCTGTCTAAAGGCTCCAAACATGACAAGTGCTCCCCACGCTCCTTCCTCACAGATCATGAAAGGCACGCTATCTTAGGAGGTACTAAGGTACTACTACTACTACTACTAGTAGTAAGTACAGTAGTAGTAGCAGGTAAAGAAAAACTACTGCTAGAGTACTAGGTAGTACTTAGTACCTCCTAGCAAGCAACTTGAAGTTGTTTTTATCTCATACAGTGGTACTAGTACCTAGTACTACAGTAGTAGTACTACTAGTAGTACTACTACTAAGTAGTAGTATCCAGCAAGAGAGGTGATGCCAACGTGAATTTGCCACGGAGATCAAGGCATAGATACTACTAGTAGTAGTAGTACTAAGTGGGATTCACCCCAGGTCTAGCACTGCTGGTGAATCTCGACCCGACGTGGTACAGAAGTGCCAGTTGTGGCTGCAGCTGTCTAAGCGGCATCGTTTAAAATGTCCTGATTCTAATATGACTCCAAAGTGAGCCACGTTTACCACTTTCTACTTTACAACTCTCCCCCTTTTCTCTCCGTATTTAATATTGCTTCTTCTCTCTTCGCATCTTCGCACTCCGCCATCACATCTCCCACCCTTTAACATTTTATTTGTAATGCAACATCTGGGCATATGTGAGCTAGAAGCACCCTTCGTTCTCATTCTCAGCTTCTAGTTTCCGTACAGAGGCTATCTTAATGTGGCAGCGACCTGGTGATCAAGCCTACCAGAAATCAAGGCTCGTCTGCTCACAGGAGAAACGAACAAACTGTAACCAGGCCTCATCTTACATTTGCGTATTCACAATCCTTCACCTTCTAGCAGGCTGTGATCCAATATCTAAGTTGTTTCTGAAGTTCATTCTAGAGAAGGGTTGCGTTCGTGCTAGAGAATCCATCAAACCGCATGATAAATGACGCTGGTTTGTTCAATCAACTCATTCGAACTCGCCATCATTACTTGAGCCAGAAGATACACACGGTGATTCCTGAAAAAAAAATGGTCTCATCAAGCCATCATCAGCGCAGTCGCTCGAAATCAACCTACACATCGACGAACTCAGCCAAATCAAACCTTTCACAAAACGAACCACACAGTAAAACCGGCTTGATTCGAAAAGGTCACCTCCTTTCTTCAGACAGTGGTTATGCTGCTTATGCGCCCAACCGCCGTGGCAAGATCACTCTTCCATTGGACATGTTGGGCTTCGGATGCATGACAGAACCAACATTAATGCATGTGATGAAATCGATATCTTCAGATGTCAGCCTTGAGCTTGATCTACAGAAAAGCTTGATCATATTGTTCTTTTCGTACATAACAGAGTCCACGAGATCGAATGAGTGGGCGTCATCAGAAAAGTTCAAAACTGTCATCAAGATACCTGACATTCAAACGGCCTTAGAGGCACACGAAAAGGGACGACGGCACTTGGTTCTTGACCTGCCTCATCCACCCGAGTGCTTTCGAAAATGCGAAAATACTCAAGACGATTTTGAATGCGATCTAAAAAGCCGGAGTACGGACACGACTTGGTACAGGGCGACAAATATATGCCCGGGAAATGATGCCCAAATGGATCTTCCAGTCTCCCTTTCTAGTCTTCAGGATGATTCACATATAAATATTGGACGGTGGACAGCTTTCCGCTTGTCATTCAATACCACTTACGCAATTCACGATGGCGTATACAAAGCCTTGCAATCTGCTCTGTTGGAATCCAATGTGTTTCGCCATCAAGATTGCCAATTCAACACTGGAAACGCCGTTAGTGTATGGGAGTATCTAGACCATCCATACACGGGAAGCATCAAGCAACAACCCTCTGCCTTGCTTGAACTGTTACCTGCTGTGCATTTGGATTTTCAAGTCCGCTATCAGTTGGAGGTCTGCATTTCGCGAGGCATATTGTGCGAATACACTATTGGCCTCGACTTTCTTCGGCGTCTAGCTGCACTACAACCTTCCGACGCCACTCGGCGGCTCGAGTACCTTGCGGACCAGAACGAGAGAATTTCTGCTCCCATGGATCTCTTCGAGATGGAAGATGCAAAGTTCTATGTTCCCATTGCTGGTGTGCCTGACTATTGTGCCCATGTTCGAAAACTGTCAGTCACACCAACAACTATTCTCTTGTCTTCGCCGATTGTGGAAACTTCAAATCGGGTTCTTCGGAAATTCAGCCGGCTTCAGGACCGCTTCCTGCGCGTCCAATTCGTCAGTGAATCCGAATTTGGCCGCATTAACACAAACGAACAACGCAATAAATACATTTGGGAACGAGTAAGAAGAGTTCAACGTCAGGGAATCCGCATTGGGCCTCGAGTTTATAAATTTCTCGCATTTGGAAACTCACAGCTTCGAGAACATAGCGCCTACTTTTTTTACCCTAGCAATCATGTCTCTTGTGATAACATTCGCGCATGGATGGGCGAGTTCAGCCACATAAAAGTCGTTGCCAAGTATGGCGCTCGTTTAGGACAATGCTTCTCAACAACAAGAGAAATAAAAGGCATTCCCGTGCCTCGAGTCAAACACATTCCCGACATCGAACGAGACAAGCTTTGCTTCACGGACGGAGTCGGTGGGATATCTTCTTTTCTGGCGCAAGCAATTGCCCAAGACATGAGATTGGATGTGATGAGCGAACCGACTGCATTTCAGTTCCGCATGGCAGGCAGCAAAGGAGTTCTTGCTGTTTGGCCTCACATAAAATGGGGGGAAGTCCATATTCGCCCCTCACAGGAGAAATTCAAGTCCAGCTCCCAAGGTCTCGAGGTAATAAAATGCGCAAGCTGTGCGACTGCAATATTGAACCGCCAGACCATCATCATTTTAGAAAGTCTTGGCGTACCTCGTGATGCATTTATGAATCTCTTGGCCCAGCAGATCAAGGCCTTGGAGAACGCCGCACACGATAGCCCGGCAGCCATTGCGTTGCTCACGAAATTTGTCGACCAAAATCAGAACACGCTTGTTCTCGCAGAGCTTTTGAAGGCCAGGTTCAACGAGGATCCGTTTACTTCGAACCTCCTAAGACTCTGGATATCATGGTCGTTCAAACAACTCAAGGATAAAGCACATATACACGTGGCAAAAAGCGCCTTCGTTCTCGGGTGCGTGGACGAAACTGGCACTCTACGAGGTCACTCTCGTGAGACAGAAGGCTCCACGAACGAAGACATCGCCCAGCTGCCCCAGATTTTCCTGCAGCTGACAGAACCTCTCGGATCTGGAAAGACGGTCATAGAAGGCGTCTGTATTGTGGGACGCAACCCGTCTCTTCATCCCGGGGACATTCGGGTTGTGCAGGCGGTTGACAACCCTGGCCTGAGACATCTGACTGACGTTGTTGTGTTTCCCTCCACAGGGGATCGTCCGGTCCCGAGCATGCTGTCTGGAGGAGATCTTGATGGTGATGATTTTTTTGTCATCTGGGACTCGACTCTTATTCCTCGCCGATGGAACTGGCCTCCGATGAATTATGAAGGCCCCAAACCGCACGAGTTGTCGCGGGATGTCACCGCGGAGGACTTGCAGGAATTCTTTGTCAAGTACATGCAAAACGATGTACTCGGCTTGGTTGCAGTATCTCATCTAGCGTTTGCCGATCGTGACGGACCAGAGTCGCCGCTCTGTAAGATCCGACAGCCACTTTTTTTTTTTTTTTCATTTCTCACTTTAGACCATTTTTCTTCAGACTGAAATGCTAATAGTGTTATTGTTTTTCTCTCGACAGGTTTGGAGTTGGCAAGCCAACACTCCAGAGCAGTGGACTACCCCAAAACAGGAGAGCCCGCGCGTTTTGATTTGAGATACCACCTGCCAAAAACATGGCCGCACTTCATGGAGAAGAGAAACTCGTACCATTCTAAAAAGACGTTGGGTGCGATATATGACGAGGTGATGAAGCACAATCTCAAGTTCGATCCTAGTTCGGCGCGTCCCTTTGACAAGAGGATCACGGAGCGATTTGAGTTGGACGAAGAGACCCGCGAAACGGTCAAGACAATCAAGATGCAGTATGATGTCTCTGTGCGTCGCCTCCTCACTCGGTATAACGTCAAGACGGAATCTGAGCTTTATACCGGGTGGTGCACATCCAAACCCAGAATTGGCAGCGACTACAAGAGACAAGAAAGCCTTGGACAAGAATACGAGGCGCTGAAACAACGCTTCAGAGACCAGTGTTACAGTACGCTCAGTGAGGACGGGCCCGAGCATCTAGATAAATTTGTGGCCGCCATATACATGGTCACAGAAGAAGAAGTCAAGGCGTTTCATGACGAAAGTAAGTCGACGAGCAGCAAGCAGTCCCGCAGTGCCATAGATGGCTCCGAGCTCGCTGAGCCTCTCATAAGTTTTCCGTGGATCTTCCACTGGGTCATGATTCGACTGGTCATGGGCAGTGCCTACAAACCTGGAAAGGCGATTCTTGCGGCAGCCCGGCGCATACCTCTTGTCAGCCACAAAATGAGGTCTCCGTTCAAGGATCCTCCCTCCATCGAGACACGTGCAGACATTGGTGCCGTGGACACAAACGTTTTTTTCAAGATGGAAGATGACGCAGTAAAGAAGGGGGACCTCCGCCAGGGAGAGGATGTGCTGGTCAAGACGGTGGAGAGCGTAGCTCGTGTCGATCCAGTCGACGATGATGATTCGGAGAAGGAATCATCTTCTGCGGAAGAATTGAAGGTGGATCTGGTGGGAGAGACTGCCATCGATCGATTGATGGCGATGATGGGAATCGAATAGTGAATCATGAAGATGTGTGTGTCATACTGGTCATCCTACTATAGTGGCACTGTAGTAGTAGTATACATCTATCTATGCTGTGTGAAAGAAAGTCTAGTCTATGTAAAACTGCGCTACGTATGCTTCGTGTGTTCTTTTTTTTTTTCCCATCATCTTATTCTTTGTACATTCTTGAAACAATGATTGATGTATTCATAACCCAGTCCGAACAACGTCCTTTTGAATGAATTTTATTTTGTCTTTTTTTTTTGAATCAAAAAAGTATACCTTTTTTTTTTTTTACATATCTATTTACCTATTTACTTTAATTTTTTGACCTCCAGCCTCCCCGTTTGATATCTGGATGATTTGCTGCCGCAAAATGAAAAGCATGTTCACTTCTTGTAGGGAGAGGGGCCGATCATGAGCTCGGGCTTGACGAGGGCGTCAAAGTCTTCGGGGGAGAGGGCCTCGAGCTCCATGGCGCTGTCCTTGAGGGTGAGGCCCTTTTTGTGGGCGTTCTTGGCGACCTTGGAGGCCATGTCGTAGCCTATCTTGGGGTTGAGGCAGGTGACGAGCATGAGGCTGTTTGGGTCGTTTGGGGTATGGACGTGGTTAGTTTTTTTCTTTTTTTCTTTTTTTCTTTTTTTTCTTTTTCTTTTTTTCTTTATTCTTTTGCATAGTCAAGAGTGATGATGATGATGATTACGTACGATTCTTTCATGATTTGGGCAATCTTTTCCTCGTTGGCCTTGAGACCGACGACGAGGTTCTTCTCAAAGGAGCGCATGCCGTCGGTGAGGATGCGGGAGCTGTGCAGGAGGTTGCGGATGACGAGGGGCTTGTAGACGTTGAGCTCGAACTGGCCGTTCATGCCGCCGATGGTGGTGGCGACGTTGTTGCCCATGACCTGGGCGCAGACCATGGTGAGGGCCTCGCACTGGGTGGGGTTGACCTTGCCGGGCATGATGCTGCTGCCGGGCTCGTTCTCGGGCAGGGCGAGCTCGCCGAGGCCGCAGCGGGGACCGCTGCCGAGGTAGCGGATGTCCTGGGCGATCTTGGTGAGGGAGGCGGCGAGGGTGTTGAGGGCGCCGTGGGCCTGGACGATGGCGTCGTGGGCGGCGAGGGCCTCGAACTTGTTGGGGGCGGTGCGGAACTCGGTGCCGGTCATGCGGGAGACCTCCTGGGCGATGGCCTCGGCGAAGCCGTCAAAGGTGTTGATGCCGGTGCCGACGGCGGTGCCGCCCTGGGCGAGGAGGCGCAGGTCCGGCAGGGAGGCCTCGACGCGCTTGATGCCGAAGTCGAGCTGGGCGACGTAGCCGGAGAACTCCTGGGCGAGGGTCAGGGGCGTGGCGTCCTGCAGGTGGGTGCGGCCGATCTTGATGATGTTCCTGGCGTCGAACTCGTCGACCTTGGCCTGGAGGGCGGCGCGGAGGCTGCGCAGGGCGGGGAGGAGCTCGCGCTCCAGGTCGAGGACGGCGGCGATGTGCATGACGGTGGGGAAGGTGTCGTTGGAGGAGGCGCTGCGGTTGACGTGGTCGTTGGGGTGGACGGGCTTCTTGCTGCCCATCTGGCCGCCGAGGATCTCGATGGCCCGGTTGGAGATGACCTCGTTGGCGTTCATGTTGGACTGCGTGCCCGAGCCCGTCTGCCAGACCACGAGGGGGAAGTGGTCCATGAGCTTGCCGTCGGCGACCTCCTTGGCGGCCTGCTGGATGGCCTCGCCGATCTTGGCATCTGCGGAAAACCGGGGACGAGCGGAGGCGAGAAAGGGTCAGTCCGAGGCCGAGGGGAACAAAACGGGGGGGGGGGGGGGGGGATGCTCACCGAGGCCGTATCGCATGTTGACGGCGGCGGCGGCGCCCTTCAGGATGCCGAATGCCTTGACGATGGGAGGAGGCATGCGGTCCTGGGGCTGGTTGATGCGGAAGTTCTCGAGAGACCGCTCCGTCTGCGCGCCCCAGTACTTGTCGCCGGGGACCTGGATCTCGCCAAAGGCGTCGCTCTCGGTGCGCGTGGCTCTGGCCATGGTCATTCTGCTCGCGGTGCTGTGCATGGCACGAATGCTTCGGTCGGACAGGGCCGGACTAAGACGAGCTCGCGCTTGCTGGCCATGGAGCTGGAGGCGGCGCATGTGTTGCGGGGTGGTGGTGGTGGTTGTGCCTCGGCCGCATGCGACGACTCGGGCTGACGAAGCGACATCCGCCACCAACGCTCTGCTCGACGCAGACCGCAGCATTGTTCGACCGGAGGCTATCGAGGTGTGGGTGGGGAGGGTATTTTCTTTTCGTGCCCGTGTGCTGGTCGTGTAGTGGATGGTCCGCCAAAGTCAAACTTGGTGCGACGAGAGAGAACAATAAAACGCGGCGTGATTTTGTCCGAGAAAAGGGAGATTCGTTCCAACCGGATGGAGAGGGGGGGGGGGGGGGGAGGATGAGCGCAAAAAAAAAAAAAAAAAAAAAAAAGTCGCTAATTGCTCAAAATACACCAGGGAAAAAGAGAATTTGCTCCGCAAAGTCACGACAACGAGAGGGAAATAAACAACCTTGCGCTTCCGGTTTTTCCCTTTGCCAGGGGTTCATGCTTGTTCACGTCTCCAAGCCGGAATTTTGGTTTGTCCAGTTGCCGCCATCAAGGTTCCATATACTTAACCTCCACCCCCACCCCTGGTTAGTAATAGTAGTACAACATACAAGCGCAGAAGCAAGCGCGAAAAGGGAACCTCATGAAATACTGTACTACTACAGTAGTAGTAGTAGTAGTACGTAGGTCTACATTGGTGGCCGCCGGTTGATGATGTCTCTGTGACTGAACGCATTGCTATGATAATCAATACGTAGTAGTATCCGACTTGACCTCTTGGCTTACCAACTGGCGAGACTCGCGCGCGTGCACACAAACACACACACACGCACACAAACACATAAAAATACACATAGCCAAACACACACGCAATCACGACGCGACAAGCCATGGCCAGCAACATCACGCCCTTCAAAATTGACGTGCCCGATGCCGCCATCAGCAGGCTCAAGGAGAAGCTAGCCCTCTCCGACCTTCCCGACGAGGTCGAATTCTCCAATGACTGGGCATACGGCGTGCCGCGTGACGACATCCGGCGCCTCGCATCCTACTGGCAGCACGACTTCGACTGGCGCGCCCAGGAAGCAAGGCTCAATGCCGACCTGCCGCAGTTCAAGACGGTCGTCGACGTCGAGGGTTTCGGCGAGCTCACTGTCCACCTCGTGCACAAGAGGAGCTCTCGATCTGGCAGCATTCCCCTACTGTTCTGCCATGGTTGTACGTCTCTACGTTTCGCGAAAAAGAAAACTCACCGTACTAGATATAGATAGTAGACAAGGATCTGCCCCGTAGCCACAGCAGGCATCAAGACAAGAAAAGAGAAAAGAAAGAAGGGAGTTGGTAAAAAAAAAAAAAAAAAAAGTACTAAATGCTGCCACCTGCAGGGCCAGGACAATTCACGGAAGTCGCCAAGATCCTTCCTCTTCTGACCGGATCTACGGATGGGCCATCCTTCCACGTCGTTGCTCCCTCTCTTCCCAACTACGGCTTCTCCGACGGCGTCAAGAAGAGGGGATTCGGCATCCCGCAGTACGCAGAGGCTTGTCACAAGGTGATGCTCAACCTGGGCTACGACAAATACGGTATGACCCAGACACGATGCCCCCCTCCAAATCCATTCGTCTTATCCTCTCTATTCTTTCCCCCATGGTTTTCTTTTCCGTAAAAAAAAAAAAAAAAAAAAAAAAAAACTTGTCACTCACTGCTCCTTCTCGACCACCGTGTACTAATCGGCATATCAAACATCAAGTCACCCAGGGCGGCGACTGGGGCTACTTCATAACCCGGATGATTGGCGCCCTCTTCCCAGCCCACTGCCTCGCATCCCACGTCAACATGGTCAGCGCCAAGGAACCCCCCAGTCTCGTCAAAAACCCCATCGTCTATCTCCAGGACAAGCTCACGGCGGCCGGCAGCCAGACGAAGCAACTCCGCGAGCGTACCGAGTGGTTCGAGAAAGAGGGACGCGGCTATAGCCACGAGCAGAGCACTCGTCCTGCGACCATCGGCGTCGCCCTCACAGACCCCGTCTCCCTCCTGGCCTGGATCTACGAGAAGCTGCACGACTGGACAGACGGGTACCCCTGGACCGACGACGAGATCTTGACCTGGGTCTCCATCTACCAGTTTTCCACGTCAGGCGCCGCCGCCAGCGTGCGCATCTACTACGAATTCGCACACGCAGAGCCGCATACCCTGGCCATGTTGCACGGTTATGTGCCCAAGGTGCCCCTGGGCTTGTCGTATTTTCCAAAAGATCTGTTCCTGCCCCCCCTGACCTGGGGCAGAATCCTTGGCCCCGTGGTGTACGAAAAAGTCCATGCCTCCGGGGGCCATTTCGCCGCTCATGAGGTGCCGGAGCTGCTGGTGAGTGACGTGAAGGCCATGTTTGGGGGTGGCGCGAAGCACGTTGCCTTGCGGTTTGCCCGGGAGATGCCATCGAGATTGTAACGAGTGAGAAGAAGACGAGGGTACTCTCTACTCCAGGACGGATATTCTTTCATCTCCCTCGTGTTTTTCACGTGGGTAACCAAAAAAAAAAAAAAAAATGAAAAAAAATTCGCTCGTGATACATAATGGCAGATCTGGCTGGCGTGAATTGGATGTTTGTTTTTCTTCATCATCATCATCACTTGTCATTCGACTCACGACAACATTGGTTGATGGTGTTACCACCGCCACCCCCCCCCCCCCCCTCGTTGGGCCTCTCTCCAGCCACTTCCCCTCCCGCACCGCCACACTTATCTAGCTCCAACGGCTTTTCGAAAGCCGATGATGTCTACATATTTTCCAGAGTCCGAGCAAACCTCTCTCTCTCCCCCCCCCCCCTCCCGCCTCCCCTCTTCCGTCCACAATAAAACGAGCGACAAATAGCCGTTCCTCCTTCCGACACTGAGTCCCAGATCACTGCCATCCGTCTCCCTAACTCAATCTCGAAAATCGTATCCCGACGAATAAAGTGAGAAGCCAGCAGCAGCACAAGGCCGATCGAGACGAACCGAAAACGCAAACGAGACCATCTTCGACCAGTGTGCTGACGCCTGTGCTGACGCCTGCGCCGACGACGCGAGTGAACAGAGTAACAATTCGCAATGGCTAAGCAACCTACCAATTGGAAGCTATGGGCAAAAGTCCTAGTAGGGTATGTGCTTTTTGCAACTGCATCCTCGCCCGCCCAAGATTGAAAAAAGAAAGACAGAAGGAAAGAAGAAAAAGCAGCACATATTGCGCAGAGGAGCAAAGGAAAAAAAAAAAAAAAGAAAAAAAAAAAAAGAGAATTTCCGCCAGCGGAGCTCCAAAGAAACATCAAATACGTTTATACTGAATGTGCATACACACCTGTAGAGGCATAGCAATCAGCGTTGGCGGACCCATACTCACCATGCGACTGACCCCTTCCGAAGAAGAGATCCGATCGCGATACAACCCCGACTTGCTCAAGAAGAGCATCGAGGGCCGAGAGGAGCGGCAACAAGAATTTGACGACTTTGTCACGCGACTGAAGGAGTATTCCAAGTCGGACAAGCCGAGTATGTCTTTTTTTTTTTTTTTTTCTTTCCAAAGAAAAAAAAAATCAATTAAAAAAAATCAATGGCAAGACAACAATGTCAAGGCTAACATTAACAATTCTGTCACTAGTCTGGATTGTGGTCAAAGAGGAGGAGGAGAGGCGGAAGAAGGCTATTATGAGTGCGGCAAAACTGCAGCAGATGGAGGCGGATACGCAGCGGGAACAGATGCGACGGGAGGCTGGCCTGGAGTCCAAGTGAGCCGTGGAATCGCAGGATCGGGTAGGATATTCCGTTCCATTGGCATCCATGTCATCCATGTATGCGGACAGTTGTGCATGGGAGGCTCGCTTCTCGTGCACCAAGTTGTCCTCGTTCGGGCGTGGCAGGAAATCCTTGTAACAAAAAAAATTAAACGGCTATGAGACACGCAGGAAAAACCCTTGTGGCAAACCGGAATACCTGTTCGTCTGATCTGCCAGGGGGGGGGGGGTGAAGGGGGGTGTAGGTAAATATTCCATGATAAACTCTTCTTCACAACTCGTATATACTAGTTCGAATGAGAACAATAAAATGAACAGAGAGATAGAGAGAGAGGTGACCAAGCGTCTAAGGCGGCAAATCCGGCACCTAATCTTTCTTCGACCTAACAGGCCTAAACACAATTGAAAAAAAAAAATGAAAAAAAAAAGTCCCTTGCCGCACGGAGTCCCTACTTGAGACTGAGGACCCCGTTCGGTGAGTTTGTCCGATATGCGAGGTGGAGAAAACGGTTGGTGGGTTGCGTCGACGGGCATCAGTGACAAGTCATACGTTGTCGGCGCTGAAGGCGTCCTATCTTTATCTTGGAAGACGCGGGGAATGCGGAGTCCGGTTGGGGTTAGGAACGGCTGGGGGTGGGATGTGAGGGGGATGGAGGGGAGGGGGGGGGGGGGGAACTGGGGCGGCAAGAGACAAAATTTGGAACAGAATGGCTTGTTACAACATGAGGTTACATGGGCTTGTGGCCCTGCGGTTAAGCGTGGAAGCAAAATGGCCGAGACCAACAACAGAAGAGAAGCTTCGGCCGAATGGCGGCGGGGTTCTTGGCAGCAGATACAAAGTTCCTATGGAGGGGGGGGGGGGGAAGCGGGCGGTAGGCGGTTGCTAAACGGCGATTACATACTTACTATGTAGCTGTGCTGCTGCTGCTTCGACTACGAGGTGCAGTGTACGAGTAGAGGAGTAGTCATAGACTAACGATGGCGAGGACAGAACCACCAGACCGCGTGGCGGGGCGGCGGGTGCGGGACGGAGGACGGAGGATGGAGTCGAAGTTTGTTTTCTGCGGCTTGGCCATAAAGAGAACAGGAGTAGGAGGAGGAGTAAGAGGAAGAAGAAGGCAACTAACTCTGTTGCTTTCCTGCTGCCGAGGTTAACATGAATAGCGAATAGCCCGTGCTGACCGTTGTCGAAGCGCAACGACCGCCGATTCATCGACCGAACAAAAGGAAAGGAAAGGGAAAAAAAATAAAAAAATAAAATAAAAAAATAAAATAAAAAGAGGGTTGGAACCGAATCGACCAATGACCAATATTCCAGACTTGCTATTGCGCTGCCCTCCCGGCATCGACGGGGCCGACTTGGCAGGCGGCGAGCCAACACAATTCGTTGCGATTCGGATCCTTAGTCGAAATGGGAGAACCAGTTGGCCGTTTTTGATTCTGAACATGCTGATGGAGCACCGATAGGCGCACCCTCGGAACATCCCCCGGGAACCATCTCTTTCACGTCATGACTCGGCGAGAGCGCTATCGTCAGCGTCCAGCCGACCCCACCACCATGATAGAAGATGGCGTGCCGTATGGTGAAGCTGATAAGAAAGGAGACAACCTCCAGAAGGCGAAAGATGGACAATGTGTCGAGGTGGCAATCAGAAGAGGATTGTGCCAAAATGAAATGAAGCTAGAGGCATATGGCGCGTGATCAGGGGAGGGGGTTGAGGTGCGGGATGGTGTCTTTTTTTATTATTATTACTTCATTGAGCCTGATGCCGCTTGGACATGGCTGCTTTACCCGGCTGGCATTGTGTATGTAATTTCGAGGCAAGGGGACACGCGACCTCCGATCAAGCAAGCAAGTGGCATGTCGGAAAGGGACGGGAAAGAGAGAAGAAGAAAAAAAGGAAAGAAAAAAGAAAGAAAAAAAGACGATTCTCCACTTTCTATTTGTTGTCCCTGTAGCTTGGAGCAGATTGCGAGCACCTGCCGAGGCAAGATGCTGGGCCGCTCGTCACTTTAAAGAGCGTCATGTTTGGGGGCCAGGGTGTTGGAACAAAAGTTTGTCCCGGGGACGAGACAAAGACAAAGAAAGAAAGGGAGGGAGGGGCTGGCTAGCCCTGCTTTTTTTTTAAAAAAAAAAAAAAAAAAAAAAAGAGTGGAACCTTTCGCGTGACGCTGTGGCGTGGGAAAGCGCCGGGTCGTTGGCGCACACTGTTGAACTTGGAGGGTTTTTTTTTTTTGGTTTTTTTCCCCTTCTTCACTTCTATTCTCTCCCAATCTTCGTTTTTCTTTTGTGGCGCCCCTCCCGCTCGCTCCCAAATAACAACGACTGCCAACAACACTCCGGTGCTCTCTTCATGTCACCATCGGTCTGCTGACCAGTCTGCTGCACATCTCAGCCGACAGCGCGACCGCGGGTCTGTGGATGGAATCGGCGTCCAGCCGAGGAGCCGGGGCTGGTATTGAGTCCGTTCCAGACCATCGTGACGCTGGTCTCTGATGTGCTGAACATTGCCGGCTGTAATACGAAATCCCCCACATGGCCAAGCAGGACCCTCGTTCCGCAGCGGTTTATTGCTTACTGCGTGCTGCAAATATTGCTTCCTTCCAATCTACACTCGACAAAGAAGCTCTCGGACCCCGGCCGCGGCCCAGATAAGAACGGTCCACTAGCGGTGGCGCTCCGTGAATACACGTTTAGCATACTACTACGTAGTACGTTTACATGCTGGGAACTCTCTGCACTCGCCGCCTTATCGGCATGATTGTGATGGGACGACGATGAAGGGGCGCATTGTTGTCACGGCCGAACAGGAAAAAGAGAAATACACCCGAGGCGTTTTGTCGGGCTGGCTTCCGGTTCGGGCGACGTGTATCCATTGGCACCGGAGGGGGGGGGGAAACTACGACGTGGTAGGAGAAAAGGGATCTCATGGTGGCTGGCAGAAAACAGAAAATCGTGGGCCTGGGATGAGCTGACTCGGCCTCGAGACGCTTCGGGTGTTGCGTCCTGACTCTCTCTCGACCAACGGCAGGCAGAGGATGCCACATTAGGCAGGTCGCCAGGCCCTTTGTTCCCCCACCCCCTGGGGCCACAGCAGGCGACGAACCGCGATACAGGAATGGGAGACGTTTGGTTGAAACCAGGAAGAGAGGAAGAGGAGAGGATCCCACCCCAGTCAACAATCTACTCCCCACGCACTCCACTCCACGCCACACGCGGCACAGAGGCTGCCCCGCCACCCACCGCCGATTCATTCATTATCTTGCTATCTGTCTGCAACCTTGCCTTGTCGATGGGCCCCCTGTTGACAGAGCCTTGACAGAGGAGCCCTGACAGGCTCAGTGGCGCACCAAAGACAAAAGCCGCCCCATTCGGTTCTTACCTCCCTCTAGCGCGGCGCTAGCCTGATGGGATGACCAGCTGGCAGCAGCCCGCAAGGAGCAAGTAGCAAGTAGTAAGTAGTGAGTAGCAAGCAAAGCCCGGCGTGGACATGAGCGCGGGATGCATGCATTGATTCAATTCAAATGTTACCTGGAGGTCTAGTGTTGGTGATATCCCCGTCGTCTGCGGGATGGCGAATGGTGTGGTGGAGGATCGCAGGCTATCTGGCCATCGTTGGCCTTTCCTTTCCTTGCCTTGCCTTGCACGTATATGTGTAAATGTAGTATAAATCTACTCCTCTCTCCCATGCGCCTTCCCCGCGAACCATACCCCCCCCCCCCTCCTCTTTCTCTCTCTCTCTCTCTCTCTCTCTCTCTCCTTCCTTCTCTTCTGCTCCCACGCTCTCTCATTCCCGCCGTCTATCCAGAATCTCCTTTCGGCCGTTGCCCAACCCGTCGACTCTTGTCCTGATCCCCAGGGAACAGTCACGTCCTCTGTCGATTGTGGTGAAGGAGCACAAAGACGGCAGTCATGGGTCTCAAGGATCGCCTCGGACTCAAGTCCGAGAAGACTACAGCCGAGACCACCAGCGCCGAGACAACCAGCGCCGATGTCCTGCCAAACCCTGAGACCGCCGAGGTCGAACTGCGCCGCTTCAGACGCCAGCACCAATGGGATCCCTTCCTGGACATCGACAAGCTCGACAACATTGACGATGCCCTCGCCTCCGGCAACGCTGAGAAGGAGGCCGCCATTGACGAGTCGTTGATCCAGGAAGACTCTCCGTACCCGGAAGTCCGCAGCTCGGTCAGTAAATGAGACGTGATTTGGGGAGCAAGAGAAGAAGAAGAAGAAGAAGAAGAAGAAGAAAGAAGAAGAAGAAGAAGAAGAAGAAAGAAGAGAGTGAGAACAGAAAAAAAAAAAAAAAGGCTCGTAGCATGTACTGACCGAATGAACACAAAACACAGGTCCCCCCAACCGACATTGATGTCCCCGTCAACACCCTGCGAGCCTGGACCATCGGAGCCCTTCTCTGTACCATCGTCGCTGCCTGTAACGTCCTGCTAAGCATGCGTCGGACGCCAATTTCCATCTCGTCCACCGTCGTTCAGTTGATCGCGTACCCGTGAGTGTCTCGTGTGCAGCCGTCGCTCATAGAGACTTTCCTCCTAACAAGATCTCATGCCCAGGATTGGTTGTGCCTGGGCCAAATTCATCCCTGCACGCACCTTCAACGTTCTTGGCCGTACCATCGAGCTCAATCCTGGCCCGTTCAACGTCAAGGAACACACCATCATCACCATGATGACTGCTGCCGGCACAAGCCTAAGTTACGCCATTGATATTTTGCTGGCCCAGGAAATCTTTTACAAGCAAGAATTCAGGTGAGCCACGCCCCTTCTCCCCGCTCTCCATCGTTTCTCTTTTTTTTTTTTTTTTTTTTTCTTTTCTCCCAAACCTCACGCTTCTGGGAAGCTGGTGTGTGTTGTGTACTTGCTTGCTGACTGACGCTCGTCCGTTCATGACAGATGGGGTTTCCAGATTCTCCTCATGGTTTCTACCCAGGCCATGGGCTTTGGCGTCGCTGGTGTCGCTCGTCGCTTCCTCATCTGGCCCTCTTCCATGGTGTGGCCCGCGGTTCTCATCACCTGCACCGTCATGTACTCGCTTCACGATCATCGCGCTTCAGACCCATCCGCCACAAACGGATGGAAGATTGGCCGATACAGCTTCTTCCTGGTCGTCGCCTGCAGTACTTTCGTTTGGGAGTGGTTTCCTCTTGTCATCGCTCCATTCCTGAGTTACTTCATGTGGCCAACCTGGATCGCGCCTTCAAACGTTGTTGTCAACCAGATCTTTGGCGGGAACTCCGGCTTCGGTCTGATGCCCATGTCGCTCGATTGGTCTACTGTCACCGCCTTCCTGAGCTCGCCGCTGCAGACGCCCGCTTTCGCCATTGTCAACGTCTTCGCGGGCGTCTGCATCATGGCCGTTGGCGCCGCTGGTCTCGCTTATGCCGGACCCGAGTACTTTAAATACCTTCCCATCAGCGCCAACCAGAACTTCGACCGATATGCGCAATCTTACAACACTTCGGTCAGTACTGGCGATGGGATTGTTGCAAAGATTTGATCAAAACTGACCTTTGGTACCTTCTCATAGCGTATCCTGACACCGGAATTCACTGTCAATGAGACAGCTTACCAAGACTATTCACCAATCATCCTGGGACCGACTTTCGCTCTGTCCTATGGAATGGGTTTCGCCGGCCTTGTATCTACAGTGATGCATATCATCCTCTTCTACGGAAAGGACGTGTGGAATCGCAGCAAGAACTCACAGTACGACGAACCCGACGTCCACATGAAACTCATGCGCAAGTACAAGGAAGCCCCCGAGTGGTGGTTTATGGTTGTCTTTGCCGTAAGCTTTGCCTTTGGCATGATTGCGTGCGTGGCATGGGAGACACATCTGCCTTGGTGGGCATACATTGTTGCCATTCTCATCGGTGCCGTTCTGTTCGTTCCCATCGGGATGGTCCAGGCCATCACCAACCAGCAGACGGGCTTGAACATCATCACGGAAATGATCATTGGTTACATGATGCCTGGCCGCCCCGTCGCCATGATGCTGTTCAAGAGCTACGGATACATGCTTTCGTTCAACGGCCTCAACTACATTTCCGACATGAAGGTGGGCCACTACATGAAGATTCCACCTCGCAGCTTGTTTGCCGCCCAGGCTTTCGCCGTCATCTGGTTGTCGTTTGTCCAGATTGCCACCTACAACTTCCTCCGTGGCAACATCAACGAGATTTGCACGCCCCACCAGTCGCAGGGCCTGACCTGTCCCAGTGCTCGAACCTTTTACAACGCCAGTGTCATCTGGGGTGTCATCGGCCCCAAGAAGGTGTTTGGTCCAGGAGGCCTCTACTCTTGGACAAACTGGTTCTGGTTGATCGGCTTCATCGTGCCCGTCATCCAATACCTGATTGCGAGGAGATATCCGAAGTCATTCCTCCGCTATCTCATCACCCCTGCCCTGTTCGGTGCCGCTGGCATGATCCCCCCGGCTACCCTCTACTTCCTCTTCCAATGGGTCATTGTCGGACTCGTCTTCAACCTCGTCATCCGCAGAATGTACTTTGGTTGGTGGAGCCGCTACAACTATGCGCTTTCCGGAGCTCTCGACATTGGCACCGCTCTCTGCACCGTCGTCATTGGGTTGAGTCTGGGTCTCACTGAGTCGAGCATGCCTGACTGGTGGGGGACGTTGGTCTGGCAGAATACGCTTGACTTTAACGGCACTGCCGTGACCAAGCAGTTCATCGAGAACGTCACCACGCCTCTCGGTCCTGCCTCGTGGTAAATGTGAGAGAGGTGGGAAAGAAGGGGGAGTTTTTGTTTATGATTTTTTTTTTTTAATTTCACCTTTTTCTGGATGAGGGACGTGTATTCGTCAGTCATGGTGGCGTATTGGATATCAGGATAGCCGGTAGTGGTGTGCATTTAAACAAGTAAAAGATTTTAATGAGCATGGCCGAGAATTCTGGCCCATCTTTATGGTGGCCGTTTAGACTCGAGAGTCATACAGTATTTGGTTTACAATTTCATATTCACCATGCACAAAACAGACAGAAACGGGCCTTGACGCATCGTCTGCCACATTCTCTTGCTCCCCACCCCCCCTTTTATTTTATTTTATTTATTTTTTGAGTGGGGGTAGGAGGTTGGATCCGATGAGGCCATACGCAACTAGGACTCGTTCAACATCTATTTGCTTGCCCTCCAGGAAAAATTGTGGAGCGAAGCTGGTTCGAAGGCGCAGTGACGCGCCTATGCGAACCCTCAGTATGGGAAAATGAGGTTGCGGGTCGCGGCGTGCGACGTGCGACGTGCGACGTGCGACGTGCGACGTGCGGCACGGAAGCTGGAGTGGGGCAACCGTTCGGCCAATACATATTCCACAGGCGAAAACTCTTGGCACGCACAAAAAAGCACTCCTCAGTTTGCTCCATCAACACCAGTCTGATCGTCGGCGACAAATCAGCTCTTTGACGTAACCCCTCATATCTTCCCGGTACGTAGCCGCTTGACTGCACGCTTCCCTCGATTAGGTTTCATTCGAAATCGACGCCGTTCTCAGCAGATCCCCGCGACAACTTCTGTCTTCCCCCATCGAAACCGTGGGTTTTTGGCGGTTCCAATCTCTCGACTGACCAGGCGGCGAGCGGCTATATAGTCTTCTCTTTTCCAAACTCCTCGATACCTCTCTCTCTCCAAGATGGCCGACCTTCAGGAGCGCCTCAAGAAGCTTGGCGCCAGCGCCCGAACTGGTGAGTTCAAGTTGATTCCATATGCCGATTCTATGGATTGGTGACTTGCGCTGCGGTGGAGCTACAGATAGAGTTGCTGACTCTCTCCCTCTTTCTCCTTCTTAGGGTAAGTATTGTGGTTTTTTACCCGACGACAAACCCGCGACGGTTCTCCCTCGTTTGCTCGCTCGAAACAGAGCTGTAATTTTCTATTTTATTTTATTTTATTTTTTTGAAAAAAAGAAGACAAAAAGCATCTCTTCTTCCTTACATATATCCTTTTTTTTTTTTGGCGCGCGACAAAAAACAAACATGAAGGAGCTAATCAATGTTGATTTTATCGTCGTGGGATTATAGCGGCAAGGGCACTCCCCGCAGAAAGGTCAAGCGTGCGCCAGCTAGATCTGGCGCCGATGACAAGAAGCTTCAGCAGACCCTGAAGAAGCTGAACACGCAGCCCATCCAGGCCATCGAAGAGGTCAACATGTTCAAGTCTGACGGCAACGTTATCCACTTCTCCGCCCCCAAGGGTATGCACATCTGCCTAGGCTATCATGAGCGAAACGCCGAATGTCTTTTTTTATTTGTTTCCAGAAGAAAAAAAACACATTTTGTTAACTTGACATGTCAAATTGCTATTCAGTCCACGCCGCCGTGCCTTCCAACACCTTTGCCATTTACGGAAATGGCGAAGACAAGGAGCTCACCGAGCTTGTTCCTGGAATCCTGAACCAGCTCGGCCCCGACTCCCTAGCCTCCCTCCGCAAGCTCGCCGAGAGCTACCAGAACCTGCAGAAGGGAGAGAAGGGTGACGATGACGACGAGATCCCCGAGTTGGTCGATGGCGAGAGCTTTGAGAACAAGGTCGAGTAACCGGTGGTCGGCTGATCTTTTCCCACACACATTCACAAACAAACATACACACACATACGCGCACGCGCACACACAAAATAAAAAACGACATTTTATTTTTACGAGGAAATGTAAAAGGGAAGTGGAGGGTGAGGGGGGAGGGGAAGTGGGGGAGGAGGAGGAGAGGGGGCGATCGCGAAGTGATTTAGCACAAGAGGATAGTGGCTAGGAGTTAAGAGTTAATCCGTCAGTGAGCAAATGGACGACATCGCGAGGTTAGCCTTGGAATGAAAACAATGGGTGACTGTGGATGACGATTTTTATATATATACACATGTGGGGGTGTTTTTTTTTTTTTTTGGCGGAGATTCATTCATATCTTCGAATCTGAATCGTGGAATCACTTTTATTGTCACCAATGTACTCTGGTTTGACAGGGATTTGGTCTACGGGCTTGCTACATAGTAGCATCTGTTTTTGTGTTTTTGCTCGTTGTCTTTGCATTCAAGACGGGCTGGCTAACAGAGATGGGATACAGCTTGAAGATCACAGGAAGGCGGGGGATAGATGAGAGGGGTACGCGTACATCAAAGGCGTGGTGCTGCTACTTTGCGGTTGTGTGTGGAAGGGTTGGGGGTATACTATAGTATACTACACACACACACACACACACACATATATATATATATATACTACGTAGTATATATATATATATATATATATAATACCCAACTTCATCATGTTGTGCAACGAAGCAATCTCGGTACACAAGACCCCACAACCTACTACTATTATCCATGGACGATGGAAAAGTCAGAATCACCCTCGTTGGGGATCCAGCCAGCCAGCACAGACTGGCGCACGATCCGCTTCACCTGTCTCCTATCCGCCAGGAGCTCGCAGTCCTTGAGGTGCCCGTAGGTGGGTTGACGCAAGCACCGCAGCAGCTCCGGCGCGGCGGCCAAGCACGGCGCAAGACGCGCCGCCGCCGCCCACATGCGCCGCCTGGACACGGCACTGGCGCCCTTCTCCTCAAAGGGCCTCCTGCCCTGGACGACGCCCCCGAGGAGGGTCTCCTCGACGCCGCTCGCCGTCCACACAGCGGCGAGGTTGCTCGGGGCAATGGACGTCGTCCGGGCGGCGACGGCACGGCGCGACAGGGCGAACTCCTCGGCCGTGGTCTCTACCCGGAAGGGTTCGAAGGCGTAGCCGCCCGGCCATGCGGCGGCGGCGGCGGCGGCGGCACCCCCCAGCGCGGCCATGCGGCCGGAGAAGGCGCGCCGGCACGCCGCGGCCCGGAACTGCGACTCCGGCAGCACCACGCTGTCGAGGTAGCCTGTCGAGGGGTCGACGAGCAGCGACGTCAGCGACGAGAGCAACGACGTGCACTGTCTGAGGGCCATCTTGTCAGAGCACGACTTGGACAGCGTGGGCGGCGCGTCCCCGCGGCCGGGTTTCCTCCGCACGACGCCCACCCGCGAGAAGTAGCCTCGCCCGGGCAGCGCCGCCGCCGCCGCCGCCTCCCCTTGCTGCCCCTGGAGGTCGTCGTTCCAAGCGGAAGAGTCCTCCTGCGCGGCCATGACAAGTTCCATGCTCGCATCGCCGCCTGGACGCCCCTCCCCGAGACTGTCAACCTTGCTGTTCATACCCCGTCACGGTTTTTTTTTTTTTTTTTTTTTTTTACAACACTTGGGGGGGGGGGGAGTGGCGTACAAGGTGCCTCGGAGCAATACATGTGCAGTTTCACGTCGTGCCTGATCCGAAAGGGTTTGCCGGTGCCCGCGTCGGCCACCTCGACGGCTTGGCTCTGGCCGTCCCGCGCGCAGGCGACACACTCGTCCAGCAGGAACCGGTTGAAGGCCCGCATGGCCAGCACCTCGGCGTGCCAGTCGTGGACGGCGTTGCCGTCTGCGCTGCCGAGTTTGCACGCCGGGAGGCATTTCATGCCTGTGCTGCGAGGAGAGGGTTCCATGGCTTAGCTACCTGATGCTATATTGCTTGCTCTCTTGCTCTTCTTCTTCTCTGGCTGTGCTTCTTTCCAACCCCCCCCCTTCCCCCCGAGGGTTCGGTCATCCCGGCAAAGAAACCCGGAGGGGGGGCGGAGGGGGGAGTTTCTTTTGTTTTTTGGGTTGCTTCTTCTGACATGAGCAATGGGGTGATAAGGGAGGGGGGGTTCAAGGGGATTTGTCTTTACGCCAAGGCCAGACATGTCAATTTGCCGTTCTTCTCAGCGACGATGCCGCTTAGAGGAACCCATTCATGCAGACCGTTGTCTCGAACCGTCGGCTTCCGCTTGGCGGGCAGCTTGTTGAATTGGGATATGACGGTCTGGGCGATCAGATTGGCACGCGGAGTCGTGGACATTTGGTCTCAGTTAAAACGGTCTCGTACAATCAATGTCGTTCTGTCAATCCATTTATTCCTCTTCCCCCTTCACGCTTCATGCAGTCCCCTCCCCCCCAAGAGCCGCAGAAAGCAACGCCATTCGCCAATTCAACCGAATTGGGAAAACGATAACTAGCCCGTGATTTATCACGTGCACAGTCGGACGTCCAGATTGCTCGCGATCCCGCGTCTGCCCTAGCACGCTTAGTCATGTCGGCCACACACCTCCAATTCGAGAAATTGTTCCTTCGCAACTTCTGTCCACCCCCCGACCCCGACCGACCGACGACCACGCCGCCAACATCTCGACACCAAAGAACACCTTGTCGCCATAAACGCACAACCGCGACAAGATGCGTACCTACGACGATAGCTTCTCGGGCCAGAGAATTTACCCTGGAAAGGTACGGCCAGCTTTTCTTTTCCTTTTTTTTTTCTTCTGCCCCTCTTCCGTCCGGCTGCTCTCGGCCCTCGCTTGAAGTCGCTTGCTTGCTTGGCTGCTGGCCTTGTCGGAGTTTTGGATCATTCTGGGTGTGCGGCGAGGGAAAAGGGGGGGGGGAGAAATTTTTGGACGAACCAGTCGAAACGTGCTGCTGCCGCCTGTGGTGGGATGAAGGATGGAGTCTGTTTCAATACGCGCTACGACCGAAAGCAAAACAAAACCAATACCGGGATGGCAATGGGGAGATTGGAAGGAAGAACCATTCAACGAGAGAAAGACGCGCCTGGCTGACTTGTATTCGTCTTCTGTTTTCCAGGGTAAAATCTATGTCCGTGGCGATAGCAAGGTGTTCCGATTCCAGAACGGGAAGTCAGAGTCGCTGTTCCTGCAGCGAAAGAACCCCCGTCGCATCTCCTGGACGGTTCTGTACCGTCGTCAACACCGCAAGGGTATTTCTGAGGTACGATTCCGATTCTGCTCACCGGCACACGAATACATGTAGCTCGCTCGATGGGGGGGGTGGGGAGCAGAGCTCGTTTCCAACGCGTCCTGCCTGATATCGAGCGTGTCGAAAGTCATGTCGAATTGTGACGAGTTTCCTTGTCACTCAAACATGGTGCGCGAGAGGCACGCCGCAACTCGAATTCAGTAGCAGACGCGTTGGCACTGGATAAGAAACAACAACGAAGCCCCCCCCCTCCCCCCACAAAAGACGGGATATCTCCAACGAAGATACACAAAAAAAAGAAGAATAGAAATACTGACGAATAGTACAGGAGGTTGCCAAGAAGCGCACTCGCCGAACAGTCAAGGCTCAGCGTGCCATCGTCGGTGCCTCCCTCGATGTGATCAAGGAGCGCCGTTCCATGCGGCCCGAGGCCCGATCCGCCGCCCGCGCCCAGGCCATCAAGGAGAGCAAGGAGAAGAAGAACGCCGCGGCCGCCGCCAAGAAGGCGGACAAGGCCAAGACTGCTGCCGCCGCCGGCAAGGGCCAGACGCAGCGAAACATCAGCAAGCAAGGCGCCAAGGGTGCGCCAGCCAAGGTCGCCGCTCGAACTCGCTAAGCGCTTTTATCTTTTGTCATGGTTTGCAAAGCGGGGAAGCGAAGGGGGGGGGGTGTATGGGGAAGGGGCGGTCTGGTGTGCAGTCACTCAATGAAAAAAATGGTGACTTGGACAAAATAAAAGAAACCCATATAGGAAGAAGGGTGGAGTACAATGGTTCTTGTGTCCTTTCGGTTGGTTCTACTACAAACTTTCTCAGGTGCATGGAATGCCAACGGAGTGTGCATTGGTAGTTGAGCAGCTGACAAAACCTGTGCAACGTTGAACGCCTGCGTGTGTGTTTTTTTTTTTTTGGTTTGGTTTGTTTTGTTGTTCATCAAGCCCGATTCTTTGTGCATGATGTCATGCAGTCTTTTTTTTTTTTTCTTTCGTTGTGCGGCCTCCTATGTCTCATCGATCATGACTGCATGAAACGAAATGAAAGAAAACACTCTAAAAGCCCCTCCCCCCCCTCCCCCCCCCTCATTGCTCGTTGGCATATCGTGTACCTTTTTGTTTTGCATTTTTTTTGGTTCTCATTTGGCGAGATATAACGCACGTAGGAGTGAGCGAAATTTCCGCCAATTACGTAGTAGATGTGGGGGGGGGACGAAAAAAGAAAAAGAAAAAAGAGTATAATTCTCATCCGACATTTTCGTCATGATTGATTGAAATCTAGTCCACCGCGCACTACGTATCTATTTTTTAATCTTTTTTTATGTTCCCCCCCCCCCCCCCTTTCTCTCCCATAACGGCCACAATCACTGTATACTCCTCCTCGGGATGATCAGGCCGGACCAGGAAGGAAAGAGAGAGAGAGAGAGTAGAGAATCCACTTTACCCCGCCACGTCACATCACGCCATGCCAGGTCACATCCGACCGACCAAGCCTACAGCTTGGACAGGACAGCCTCGGCGCCAGACTTCTCAATTCCCTTGCCGTCCTCCTTGTCCGCGTAGATGATCTTGCCGTGGTCGATAGCAACGGCGTACCGGGCGGTGCGCTCGCCGAGCGTCCAGCCAATGGTCTTGCTGAAGCCGTTGTCATCGGCGAAGATGATGAAGTCGTCCTTGATGCCGTTGGCCTTTCCCCATGCGGACATGACGAAGGCGTCGTTGTAGGCTATGACGACGACCTGGTCCACGCCCTTGGCCTTGAGGGCCTCACGGTTGTTGATGTACGAGGGGAGATGGGACGCCTGGCAGGTGGGAGTGAAGGCGCCGGGGACGGCCACGACGACGACCTTTTTGTTCTTGAACTCTGCGGCGATCTAACATCAGTCTCTTTTTTATTCTTCTCCTTCTCCTTCTTTCCTCTCGACCTTTAAAAAGGAAGCAAAGGACAGACAAAAAAAAAAGGGTCAGACAGACGTACCGGCACTGGCGTCGTAGGGTCCCGGCACACCGCAGGTCAGGATGTCGTCTCCCGAGGGTGCGATGTAAGAGAACTTGACGTCCTCGGGGAAGGAATCGCCGACTTTGAGGCCAGACATTGTTCTGATGGTGGTGTTTGGGGGGAAAAAGAAGTACGTTTTTTTCCTTTCTTTTCCAGCAACAAATGTTGCTTGCTTGTCTCGTGCTCGGTGAAGAAAAGATGAGGAAAATATGAATGAGGAGGGAATAGATGAAAAAAAAACAAGAGGATGCTTGAGCTGGTTTTTAAAGCAAAAGTGCAAGTTGGTGAAGGGGGGGGGGGGGGGGGGGGGGGGCAGGGGGATGGATGGATGGATGAACGGATGAATGGATGGAGGGAGGGAGGGGCAGGGGTTTGTTTTTTGCGCAAGAGCAATAATAGCAAGGTCAGCTAAGCTACCTACCTACTACCTACCTACACCTATTACCCAGCTACTTCAAGCTTTCTAATCATTGTGGCCTCGGCTTTCCCCCCATTGACAATTTCCATTTCATTTATCGTCCTTTCTTTTCTTTTTTACGTCTCCCGCCCCCCCCAGCACAAGTCAAGGGGGGTGGGATGCTGTGCCGAGGACGTGTCGCATCTCTTCATCTCTCCATCTCTCTCTCCCTGTCCTGGACCGAGGTGAAATGGGTATTTGGAATCTTGTATGGAAGGGGTTTCTGTCGGCGGGGGGGGGGGCGGTTTCGGGGAGGTTCCAAGGGAAGCGGGGGGGGGCGAAGAGGGGAGGGAGTTTCGCGGGTTGGCGGTTGGGCCCGAGACCGGTGGTGGTGGTGGTCGTGCGTGGGTTGAGAATTCCAAAAAAAAGAAGATAAAACCAGGTAAAACCGAAACGAAATAAACAAAAAATAAAACAACCAGCTTTCTTTCTTTTTTTTTTTATTTGTGTTTCTTTTTTTTCTTTTCTTTTCCTTTTTGTTTCTGTTTCTATTCGTTTCAATTTTTTTTTTCAGAGTCTCCCTCCTGGATGGGAACAAATCAACAATCA
Source organism: Claviceps paspali (assembly GCA_013435705.1). NCBI lineage: Eukaryota > Fungi > Ascomycota > Sordariomycetes > Hypocreales > Clavicipitaceae > Claviceps > Claviceps paspali. The sequence continues at coordinate 30,003 of JABAEC010000122.1, read as the reverse complement.
CATCGGGGCGGCTTGTTTCGATGCATCCGGCCGACGGCATGGACGGCAAATTGGCCGTGTTGGTGCGTTGTCGAAGGGGGACCGTCGACCATGCATCTGCCGAGTGAGGTCATCCTCGGGTAAAACATTCAGCACGGAAACGTGAATTGCTGCGCGCATTAGGATCCATGCTTTGTCATGTGTGTTTGTGTCGTTGCATTGCCAATGCGCGCGGTAGCTGCGCGTCACGGGAAAAGAAAAAGAAAAGGAAAAAAATCCATGTCAGCCATGCGCGCCAGCCACAGCCACGGCCACAGCCACAGCCCATAGCCAACACACATCCGAGTTTGAATATGACATGGGGCCCCACTGACTGTGGCATTTTCAACTGATTTTCAACTGTACGTACGTATTACGTAGTGGTATGCAGTTCGTGATGGGGTGGTGTCTACTACTTATGTATACATGCACGCTTTTAATCCGCTGCAGTCCGCAAGGCATCTTGACAGCAACGACAGGCTTTGCTTAGAAATTCTTTTTGTAATCTAGCATCTACAAGTCAAGCAAAGCCAAGCATTCCTGTCAAGATGCTTTCCAGATGGCATTTCATCATATCCGAAACTCCAGTACAACATGCCAGAAAAAGTAAAAAAACATTTGTGGATTTTTTTTTTATTTGCCTTCTTCATTTCTTGTCTCTCCTCTCCTTTTTGACTGCCATTCTTCATTGTTCCTCAAACCGCCCGCCTCTTCATGCGCGAGCAAGCCGGACTCCCACCATTACCACTGAAGGGTATAAAGGCGGTGCGCATTTGATCATGGCAAATGCTTAGTGGGAGTGAGCGAAGGCACGACGGCGGTCGCGCTCCTCGGCAATGCTGAGCTTGACACCCTTGCCCTTGGGCAGGGAGATCCAGGGCTTCTCCTGACCAATGACGAAGACGTTGCTCTCACGGGTGGCGAAGCTGTTGTCAATGGCGTCCTTGATGTGCACGATGTTGAAGCCACCATCGTGACGCTCACGGTGGGTAATGACACCGACACGACCCATGTTACGACCACCAGTCACCATGGCGACGGCACCAGTGTCGAACTTGATGAAGTCGGTGATCTTGCCAGTGGTCAGGTCAATCTTGACAGTGTCGTTGACCTTGATCAGAGGGTCGGGGTAACGGATGCTAAATTCAACCGACCCCCCAAAAGACGTTAGCCACGCTGTCGAAACAATTTTCCTGGGCGATACATTACAGCCGTTGGGAACTCTCTCCAAACCCTCCAGCCCCGGAAGCAAAGAAAAAGGCGTTCTTCGCGACTCTTGTCTCTTCTTTCTCTATCCCAAACGAGAGTCGCCATCGTTCGTCCAAAAAAGAACAGTGTGTCCATCGTCACACACGACTCTTTGAGTTCGGGGGGGGGGGGTGGAGGGCAGGAGCTGGACAAAAATCGACCAAAGCTTGATTCAACGGCTGAATGATGTCTGACAGAACTACTCACGTTCTCGCATCGTGCGTAACCAAGAATGGGATCCCGCCGCGTCCGAGCTGGACTCGCTTGACCTTGCCCAGCTTGTACTCAGCCTCCTCGGCCTGAATTCTGTGGACGGTGAAGCGACCCTTGGTGTCGTAGACGAGACGGAAGTTCTCGCCGGTCTTTTCGATGCTGATGACATCCATGAAGCCGGCGGGGTAGGTCGAGTCGGTGCGGACCTTGCCGTCGACCTTGATCAGGCGCTGCATCAGGATCGACTTGGTCTCGCGGTAGTTCAAGGCATACTTGAGACGGTTGCGGATGAAGACGATCAACGGCAGGCAGTCGCGGAGCTTGTGGGGACCGGCCGAGGGCTTGGGGGCATAGACACCGGACAGCTTGTCCAACAGCCAGTGCGAGGGGGCGCTAAGGCGCTTCTGGTGCTTCTTGCTGCATTTCGGAGGCCGCAGGGTCAGTGAAATTTGCTCGGCGATGTACAACAACGAGAGTTTGCTCTTCAGTCGCTACGACGCCTACACGAGAAGAGCGCGCAGCAGCAGCAGTGGAGAAGGAGATCTTATGCAGAGCCGTAACCAGACAATCGACAGTGCTGTATCATGGACTCATTAATCATCGTTTACTTACATTCCTCGGGCCATTTTGTCGACTGGCTGTGTGCGATGGACAGTGATGTGAAGGATACGGTAGTGGAAATCAGTAAATCACAAAGTTCTGAAGTGCAAAGTGCAGGGCCACAATTTTCCTCTGCCCCAATGCCGTTAGCGTCGGCTGCTGAGGGGCTTTGTGCCCTACCGCCCTGTGATTCTTTGCCAGCGAAGCGAATGATTCTTCTTCTTTTTTTTTTTTTTTTTTTTTTGCCTTTCAACAGCGGACGTCATGTGATTTGACACATGACTTGCTCAACTACCCTGACCCTCTCAATCTGTTGATCCTGAAACTTCTTCACATGTAATTATGAATTATGATGGACTTCAGGGTGCTAGAGCGGAATTCCGAATCAGGCGAGCCCGTTTCTCGAAAGCCCTGCATCGCCGCTAACCTCCTTCGCATTGTCCGCCGAGAATGAGGCGCTCTTCGATCGCTCAGCATGTGAAGTATACTGTCACCAGAAGCAAGCGTCATCCGCGCTTCGGCACGTATGCCCCCCTCAGTTCTTCGTAAAAGACGTGCTCATGAGGCGTGTCCAGCCATGAAATCGTTCCTAAATTCCCGTATCTCTAGCATTTATTATATTCTGTGATGACGGTACATCTAGGTCATCTCTCTCGCTTTTTGGTTCTACGAACGGAACTGCCTACTAGTACGTAGTAGTTTGAAATCTCAAGTATTGCGGTATCATCTGTCCCGAAGCCAGACAGATACCCAGACATGAAGGCCGCCGCAGCAATCCATATTCGGCCTTTCCATGGTAATAATGACACGACCGAAGACACACAGATGCATATTTGATATCCTTACCCCCCGTAACTCCAAGCTGTGAAAAATTCATCATGTCGTGAAAGTAGTCGAAGAAAAAAACAATAAAAAAACAAAATTTAAAAAAATGACCATTTTTTTAAGCGAATGGCCAAGGTCTTTGAACACAACAGCTTTCCCCTCCTGATCGAGCATCTGTTTCAACATTTGATGGAATACTGGTTATGCTTGTCACGGCGTGGTTCGGCCACATGTCCTGTGGGAGAGGATGAGCCCGGAGAAGAGTCAGTGCCGTGTCGTGCAGAGGGTTGAGAGATTCGAGAGTCGTCCAGCAGAAGCCTTGAGATGTCCATCTCACCACCCATGAGATGAGAATTGCCCGTCTCGGCAAAGTCGAGGCCATGAGATGGAGAAAGCTGGCTGGAGGGCTCGTTCGTGTTCAGGAGCCAGGCGGGAAGCTCTTCTTTTGAACTGTGGCGGCCAGAGCGAAGAGGTGCCTTGGAAGATGGCTTAGAGCACGTCAGGGAGCTGTCGATGGACATGTCAACCGAGGGCTCCAGGACGTTGCCGCCACGGGCTCCCTCGCTGGGGTGGATAGTGACCTTGTCAATGCGCTGATAAATCCTCGGGTACTTGTTGCGGACGCGATCTCTCAAATCGGTCGGCTGCCTGCTCGACAGGTGAAAACGAGCATCGCGCTGGATTTTGGTCCATGCTGGACCGTAAATGTCAAGTCCCTCGAGGATCTCACGATCATCGCTTTCCGTGAAGGGACGTCGTTCGCGTCTGTGCGACTTTTTGAAAGGGCCGTGGATGCCCAGTTCGGCGAGGTCCTCGAGCTTCTTTCTATGAGCTCGACTTTTCCTTGGCTTGGGAGTCGAGTCGGAATCGTCTTGCGGCGAGGGAGAGTCTTCAATGAGAATGTTTTCCGAATGAATGCCCGTCTTGACGCGGCGGCCCAGCTCCTGCGATGACACGTCCGGGGAGTCTGCCTGGGATGATGACTTGCTAGAGCCGCGGAGTTCCTCGGGACAGCAGGTCCTGAACCGGTCCTTCAAGTCGCCGGCGGTGCGATCGCTGAAGATGAAGTCGGGATCGTCGAGTATTGTCGTCCATTTCCCAACACCGTGGCGGTTCACGCCGAGGAGCAGGTGCTTGGTCTCCTGGTCAGACCATTTTCTGCGCGGCTTGGTGGCTCGCTTCCGGCTCCTGGCCGGGGGCTTATCGGCTTCGGGAGATGGCCGGCTGCGGTCCTCGGAGGCGGCGTAGGGGAAGTCATTGAATGATCTAATGGTCCCCGCGTCGTTCTCGTCGGCCGAGGTCGAGGCCATGGGCGGAAACAGGGCAGCGTGCGGAGGGGGTTCGAGCAGGCCGTTGATGATGGGCGGCATGGCGGGCGCCTGTTGCGCCGACTTTTGCCTCTTCATGGGCTGAGGAAGCTGGACGAAGTCATCCTTGGCGTGGACGCTGCGGCCCCTCTTCTTGGTGAAGGTATCATCCGACGCATCGGCAAAGTCAGGGAGGACCCGGCAGCGACTGGCAGACTGCTCAGCGGTTTCTCTATCGAAGACGACGCGGGATGAATATGCCGAGGCACCGTTGGACCGGTCAGCCCAGTAGGGACCATCCAGCTCGATCGGAGGCAGAGGTCGCTCAGACGAGGAGAGGGGAGGCAGGGCATTCAAAGGAGGTAGGCCGGCGTGGTGAAACTGAGGCGAGGAGGTCGATTCATTGAGCAGGTGGATGAGGCGCGGTTCGATTGTAGCCATGTTGAGCTGACTTCTTATATTGACGGCATGGGGCACCAGACGGCATGCAGGCAACCTGGGACCGGAATCCGAGGAAACCAGATGATGGCAATGGCTGAGGCGGGAGACGGTGCGCGAGCAAGATATAAACAGGCCGGAGACATCCTCGGGGCGTGTTTTGGCTTTTTTTTTTTTTTTTTGTTGACGAGGTGAGTGGCTGCAAGAGTTAATCGCCAGCCGTTCGGTCGTGTCACCTCATCTGGCACACGACGTTCGGGTGGTAAGCACGTGAAAGACGGCGTCACATGCGACGACGAACGAGAGGGAGCCACGCCACAGCGAGCTGTCAGGGAGAGAGAGGGGCGCCTGGGCTGCAGCCCGCTGGGCAGGTCCACTATTCCATCTCGTATTACAGATTACAGCGGGCTTGCTCGCCATGCTGCGGCGCTATGCACCCCTTCCCCCACCCCCCCCTGTGGCCCACCGCTGCATCCGCCGCATGGGATTCTTCTTCGTTTCGCCGCCTCGAAATGTCTGGAACCGGGGGGTCGGCGGGAGACTGTTCTGGCAACTGGATCGCGAGGCGGCCGTGACTGGTCAGATCTATCTCTCTGGTCAGAGATTTGTCGCCGCCATCGAGCCGGTTTCTCCGGGGGTGCCTCGACAAGTTTCTTCCCGTTCGTATCCGGTTGGTAAAGCAGGCAGCCGAGGCAGCCGGCGTGAAGCGGAAGTAGTTACCTTTTGATGGCATTTCTGGGCATTCTTGTTGCTCAATTCAAGAATGCAGGCCATGTGGCTTTCCGCTGCTACTATGGCTTGGGAAAAGAGCGCGTGACGATGGGGCCACGCGACTGGAACGCTTTGGCATGCGGCAACATTGCCTTTTTTTTTACCGCCATTATCGTACGTACTGTTTTCTCTTTTTTTTCTTTTCTCGCCTCTCCGCCCCCCGCCCCGGCAATCACTTTTTCTCCTACTCGCTACTCGGCAGTGACAGAAAGAAAGCTTGCCTTCGCTTCGTGGCTGCTTGTTTCGCTCGTTCGCACGTTATGAGCGGTGTGGGGCTGACCAGCAATGGTGTCAGGCTTCGTGGCAAATGACGTTTTGTTGCAAATCAAGATGAGCAGATGCTGCAGAGCAAGAGGAGGCTCGGCAGGTCCCTACCGCTGTCGTCGTTTTTATCTTTTAATTTGACCCCCCCCCCCCCCCCAATCTTTTTCTTTTTTTTTTTCATGTTGGATTTTCACGTGTCAAACGTCAAAGGGGTGTAGTCGGCCCCATCGCTCAGCTCATCTTAATTTTCCGAAGGGTTGGGGTTGGGGTCAATGTCTCGCGGATGCGGTAGGGCAGGCGAGCCAATCATCGCGTGCTGCTTGCCCATGACAGCACACCGAGAGAAAACAAAAAAAAAAGCAGCTATTGGCCATCGGGCCTTGCCATCCGAAATGTTCGGGTTAGGGTAAGGGTATGTTGAAACGTCACGTGCATTCAATATCCAGGGTTAGCAAGTAGACGAGCAATTGCGTCCGTCCACATGATGATCAGAGCAAGTCGACAGTAAAACCTCACACCTATCTTCGGCCTCTCTACTTCTGCATTCGTCATCAGCCTCTTTGCTTCAGCATCTGTTCCTGGCCTCTCAATCTCCGCATCTTTTTTATGGGCTCTCGATCTCTGCATATGTTCTCAGCCTGTCTACCATTGCATCTCTCCTCGGTTTGTCTACTTCTGCATCTCGCGCGCTCGCATCTTTGCCTGCAGACGACGTCAACTCTTTTTTGAAACAATCACTCGGCCATGAAATTACGAGGGAGAGCCCTCAGAGAGAGAACGTATGACAAAGAAGCTCGGCCACAAGTCTTGAGCAAGCGCACGACGCGCAGCTCTGTTGTTGCTGCTGCAGCTGCCGCCGCAGCTGCCGCGTCAAAGAATCCAGGGACAGCAACATCACCTGGTCACAGGCCAGGATCTCTCTTAAACGACCCCGTCCCTGTCCGTAATGCACCTCCACGCGGCGACATCAGCAGCCCGTCGAGCGTGCCTACAAACCCTAAAAGGACCGAAGAGGAGAGTGAAATTGGCGGGGACGAGTCCGACCATGAGTCTGATGGGGCGTCTGACACGGAGGAAATGACCCGGGAGCGGGACGTCAAATACCAGGTCATGCAGTCACTGCTGGCAGATCTCCGCAAGGCTACCCTTGAGGTCAAGGAGCGCCTCGAGAACGGGAACAACGAAAACGAGCTGTGTGCCGCAGTACTCAGGACAAAACGTAACGTGTTTCGTTCGCTGGTCGAGGCATGGCAGGAACCGAGCTCGCAGTCTCCCTTCATCGACCATTCATGGTTGGAAGACTGTACCGAGCGCGGAGAAAGCGAGACGAGCGCCCTCGTACGGGCTGCGACGCAGGCGAACCAGGTTTCTGCTCTTGATTTCATCAGCCAAGTCAATGGCGGCAATGGTCCCGCGCGCGTCTTGAACTTCCTCCAAGCCCTGGACGTTGCTTTTCCACGTCTCCTCGCGCTATCAGAACAGGGCGCACAGACGTTTCAAGTCGCCCTCGCCATCCGGACGCGTCTGTTTGTCGAGACGCTTGCCTCCCGAGTCGGCGAGGTGGACACCGACGCCGTCCTTGCCTCGGTCTTCTGCACGAGCAGCGACAGCAGCATCAGCGACGCCGGACCCCGCGGCATCTCGGGTCCGTTCAGGGGCTTCGCTGGCATGGGTGAGATCCGAGAGGGGAGTCAAGAATGGGCTCAAGTCTCCCAGAGGATCCATCAGCTCGCGGCCACAATCTCAAAGGACAGGAAGCACCACGGGCTGCCGTTACTCCACGAAGAGCACCCCCTCAAGGCTCTGCTCGAGGATGTTCGCCGATGGTGCCTCGAGAATTTTGCCCTGTCGAGCGATGAAGCCGCCGACATGGCCGCGGGCGTCTCGGTGGCAGACGAAGCAGTCGGCGCCCGAGACGATGATGTTTTTCAGGACGCGAGGGAGTCTGTCACCGAATCTCAGCACGAGTCTCAGTATACTTCAATCGTACGCAGGCCACCTGGCCAGGAGAAGTAGGTTCCCTTTTATTCTTCTTCTTCTTCTTCTTCCTCCTCCTCCTCCTCCTCCTCCTCCTCCATTCTGTCGGATCAGCTTTACAAAGTCTTAAAAAAGAGGGGGGGGAAGAGGATAAGAGAACAGGCCGTCAAGTCTTTTCCACCCCTCCCCCCTCTGCCCCGTTCCTCATTCAGACCATTCGCTGACTCATACCCCCTTTACTTCATTCCTCCCTTCCGTCCTTACTTTTTTGTTCCTTTGAATACAGACGGGCATCGTTTATAGACAAAAGCGGAAGCAATCTTCAACAACTGCAGGCTCGGGGCTCCGTCCCCAGACCGCAACCCACGGCGAGGTTCTCGGACGCGCCAGCCGATGGCAACGTCAAGAACCATGATTTCCTGCAAGGCCAGCGTAGCACGGCGGTCCACCCCCCGCGCAAGAGAGGACGGACCCAGGAAGAAGACGGGAGCCAAGAGTCGGGAGAGGATTTCCAGACAGACGCCCGGCGGGACAACGACCCGGACCAGATCAGAGCCGGGCTCAGGGCCATTAGCGATGCCGTCCCCGCCAAGATGGGCCAGTTCCTCCCCGACCAGCATCCGGCCGGTGGCTCCATGCCGCCGCCGCCCCCGACGGGGTTCCAACCCCGCGCAAGCTTCCCCTACCCCTACAACTCGTCGGCGCCTCCCCAGCTCTCCCAGCCCGGCGTGGGGACCCACAATCCCGGCATGGTGCCCCTCGCCGCCGCCGCCGCCGCCACCACTACCACCGCCCACGTCCCGTCCTCGCTCCGGTCCTCCCCGCCCCCCTACGTGCCCCGCCAGCCGAAGCAGCGCCAGCCCTGGTCAGACGAGGACTCAGCACTGCTCGTCGAGTGCATCGCCATAGAGAACGCCAGCTGGGCCACCATCGAGAAAAACCATAACAACAAATTCCAGATACCCCGCAACCAGCAGGCCTACCGCGACCGCGCCCGCAACATGAAGGTCGACTTCCTCCTCGCCGACCTCGTCCTCCCCCCTCGCTTCGACCTCGTCGTCCTCGGCAAGAAGGAGATCGAAAAGGTCGTCGTCGGGAGGCGGAACCCCTTCCGGAAGGAACACGAGGTGGACGAGAACAACAGGCCCGTCAACACGCGTCTCCCCCGTCTCGAACCCCAGCCTTGACACTGACCCTGACACTGACCCCTCGCCCCACGTCTTTCAATTCCCCTTTGAAAGCGTCCCTCTTATTCTTCTCCCTCTTATCCTTCTTCTTATTCTTCTCCCTCTTATTCTTCTCCCTCTTATTCTTCTCCTTCTTCTCCTCTTCCTCCTCCTCCTCCTTCTTCTTCCTCCTCCTCCCCCTCCTCCCCCTCTCATCATCCCTCCCAGTCCAACTTCTCAAACGATACCCCGACCGCAAAACACCACATCCAGCAACACACTCCCCCCCCCCAAATCCCCTTCCACCCCTGCCCCCAAAACCACCACATGCATCTACCTCGCCAAATAAAATATATTTTCTCCACGCGCTGCACGCACCCCATCCATCACACCTCTAGCTTCACATACCACTCCACATGCCGTCGGGGCGTTATCCTTATCCTTTACAGGGATGGGTTCTCGTCGTTGTGGATGCGAGAATCTACATAATAGGGAGAACGCGGCGACCTATCGAGAACATGGTGCGGACACGCCCATTCGGTTTTTTTTTCTTTGTCAGTCGTGCCAACAACATGTTGTAAAGTCTACCTCCTTTTATTTTTCACGGTTTGGAGGTAGCACTGCGGGAGACGGTGAATACAGTGTTCTGCATTTGTTCTGTTTCCCTCTTCTTCATGGAACATGACGGTCAGGCAGGTGGGTAAATGAAACAAGTCCACAATTTGATTTACTCTACAAGCTCATCGTACTAGATGACGCCGAGTTCACACACGGGCCAGACCAATGCCTCAGAGTCCCCTCCACTCAAACCCCCACCCCCCCCTCCTTTCGCGATCAAACCAATCAATGCCATCATTTTCTTTTCCATTTTCGACTCTGCCCAGAGTCAAAGATGGATCCCCAGGTTGCCATCAGATGAATGGACGGGTTCAACGCGTCCGCTGCGACAAGTTTTTCTCTTCTCGCTCTCCTCTTTTGCCTCCTTTGTGATTTGGTTTAGTCATGGAACCCCTTTGCTTCCTCTTTTTGTTTGATTCTGGTCTGTTCGCTAGAAATTCAAGTCACGCTGCAGGTGACGTCACAAAATAACATGGAGCAAAACGATACAAGATAAGAAGGTCAAAGAAGAAGAAATAATGAAAATTGGCATGATTTGCCCGTGGTATAAGAAAAGACAGAGCGAAAAGGACTGCGCTTGGACGAAAGCGAAACGAGGTCTATCTAGGAGTCAAGTCGTAGTCTCAAAGGTGTTCGACATGACGGTCGTTCGTCCAGCCCGTGCATGTCTTTGCAGGAAGAGCCTTCTCTCACCACGATAACCGTTCCGGGGCTTCGGCACGTTCATGACTGAATCGCACTAAGATGGCTCGACGTCATGGCGGCGTTCGCGCATCCCTAACCTTCCATCGTCGTGATGAGAGATGGCCCATTCCTTGCTTCAGCAGAAATGTCAAAACAACACGAAAAGAAAAATGTAAAAGAAAAAGAACCAACGAACCGATACTGAGGAAAGAGAGGGAAAGAGAGGGAAAGAAAGAAAGAGAGAGAAAGAAAGAAAGAAAGAAAGAAAAAAGTTGTCAGAAGATAGATTGCAAGCTGCCTATGGGCGGCCGGGTTATATGGAAAGGGGCATCTCGGTGTAGCCAATGAACGGTAAGTATTGGTAGTGTGCCTCGGCACCTTTTCATGGGACATGATGTCCAGCATGCCCAGAAAATAAAGTATCCAGTCGAGCTAAGGGCGAGGCTAGACAAAAAGAAGCAAGCCTCTTTCTCCCCGCCCAGGGCCAGACTTTCGCCTCGACGTCATTAGGGGAAAAGGTCAAAATCGTATTGTTCTCTTATCGGCCGCGATAGGGCAAGTCTCTCAACTTCAACCGGGTCGTTCTCCATCCCTCGTACCACTGTTCACGGCTGATCTGCCGCAGTTCACCACGCCATTCCGAGAAAATAGCCTCCTTTAAGCGCGTGAAATCGCAGTGGTCACCATCGTAAGGGTCGGCGAAACCCCACGGGAATTGGCGTCCAAGAACAGCTGGCTCGTATAAGTCGGGACTGATGATGGAAAAGGGCAGAAACGGCACCTCTTCCTTTTTCTTGTCTTCTTGTGCTTTGTGGCGGCGGATGGACTGGCCGGAAAAGCGTTTGGAGTTTGGGGATGACGGAGGCGATGAAATCGATTCTTGATTCCCATGCTCAACGGAAGAATCATCCTCTTCTTCATCGATTCTGCTGCCAATACTGTCGTCGTCGTCGTCATCGTCTAAGCCCAACGCCTCAAGCGGGTCCAAATTGGCATGCTTGATATCGTCCCAGACATATCTCTTGAGCACGTTCATGTGTTTTGTGGTGATGGTGTCTGCTTTGGAAATGACGGGAATGACTGTTGTTTTTTGGTTGAGACTTCGCAGGATTTGGATATCAAGGGCGTCATCGAGTGCGATGGATGAATGGGTACGGAAGCCATGGCCTCCGACCGCAAGAGGGCTGTTTGCCCCCATCCGAGACGCTGCAATGTTGCGGTCGAGTCGTGAAGGGTCCAAAACCAAGAAGACGGCATGTATGTGAGTGTCCTGAACTCCGGGAGAGCGAATGACCTTCATTTCTTCCGTGAAGGTCTCCTCGAACTTGCTCTCGAGAAAAGCATTAAGCTCCCTGAGCTGAAGATCAACCAGGTTTTTCTCGAAACCTTCCGAGTCCCACAGGGTCAGGCCGACGCGCTCGTTTTCAATCTCCGTCTCCATGAAATGAGGGACGAAGTTTCCCGAGGCCGGTGGAGGAACTGTGAACCCATCCTCATCTAGTTTCCTGGATCGCTTTCTGGGAGGCAGCGCAAGTGCAGTTTTCAGGAATTCTAGAAATGATGTTTTACCGGCACCACTGGTTCCGATAACCAGGATGCTGTTTTTTTTTGGTCGCCCACTCGTTAGCGAACAGCAGGCGGCTGAGAGCGAGAGGATAGGGGGGGGAGCAGCCGGCCAGGCTCATGCAGCAAGATGATGGACTGGATAAATGGCGGCACATGTCGTGCTTCTCAAACCGCGACCGACGTTAATATGACAGGAAAACTCACTTGAACGGAGTAGGATCCCTTCTTCTGCGAACCCTCCTAGGGCTGTTGATGGAGCTGATGGCGCTGCTGGCATAGCTGTATCGCCCACGATTTGTCATGCTCTCCGTCCTGGCATAGGGGTCGACCGTGTTGTTGGGAAGGGGAGGCACTGGGGGGGCGGTTCTGGAGATGTAATTGCGAGGCTCGGTAGAGGCACCAGCATGATAACCGCCCGGAACAGAGTTGGAGAGGCTGTATGTGGACTGAAAAGGCTGCAGCTCCTGGGGGAATGCCTTTGACAGCTGCTCGGTATTGTTGGTAAACTCGGGAAGCTTGGGAGGCACACGCAAGGCAGCTTGGCGCTGGCGCTCCAGCTCGGCCTCCTTAAGGGCCTGAGCCTTCCTCCCGCCTTTGCCCAAATCACCGCTTTTGCTTCGTCGAAGCAACATGCCGAAACTGGAGGAGCGTCGAGGATTTTCGATCATAACAGAATGTCAGGTTGAAAGAGCGGTTTGTCGGCAGGGGATAAGAGACGGAGAATGTGATCCCAGTTGGGTTCGAGTTCAATAAAACTGGAAAGACAATTTAGAGCCACTGGTCACGGATCCAAGGAGGGCCCACACACCACACGCCGCGGGTAGAGCAAGTAGGATTGTGTACGAAGACGACCAACCAGGGGTCAAAATGGAGACGCACCGTACATACCGAGAACGAACTGTTATGTACAATGCAATCGATGGCGTGAAGTGAGGCGCGGTTGGTGTCTGCAAGGAGCGACTGTTTATACGAAAACAGGCCTCGGGCGATGTTTTTAATGTACCCACGTATGTTGGCGCTCGTGGGCGTGTTTCAAAAGAGCAGTTTCCCGACTTTGGCGCGATGCCAAGAGAGAGGAGAGAGGATGGCGAAGAACGGGGTAGAGAGGGAGGGGGGGGGGGTGTGTGTGTGTGTGGATGGGTGTGGATATACAGACTGGATGAGTCTGACAAGTAAGAAGCTGGTTTTTTTTTTTTTTTTTGAGTTTCTTTTTTGTTTGCAAGGCGGTTAAGAAATGAGTATTACGATGCTGGTTGATATCAGTCGCGATGATAAAGGTAAGACAATCAGAGTGATTGAAAGGGGAAAAAGCAAAGTGTAAGGTGGTGGGAAAGGGGTCAATAGAACAAGACTAGAAGCAAAGCAAGACGACGGCGGCAAGCGCAGCTGCTCCCATCTTGGCCTCGATGGTATCTGCTTAGTACTACTAGTATAAGGAACCTGCCTTATACACTAGCGGTCAAGCTAACCTCGCGTGAAGATGGTCCGGGGACCAGTGCGTACAGTACTACTACGTAGTGCGTACATATTTGACACAGACGGATGGGAGCTGTGGGGAGCAGGCAGGGCAGCGGGCAGCGCTGGGGAGGAGAAGAGGGACCGCCGGGGGTGGGGGGGCGTCGAACAACGCCCAAACGGTTGAGCTAGTACTACTTGTAGTAGTACTTGTAGTAGTACTTGTAGTAGTAATAGTAGTAGTAGTAGTAGTAGTCTTGGTAGTCGCAGCAGCACGGGGCACGAGCCCGCGACAACAATCAACAATGGAAGAGAAAAAAAAAAAAAAAAAAAACCCTTTCAACGGGAGCCAACGTGCATCATGCATCATCCGGACGCATCAATGATCGACGTTGATGGCGTTGGGCCCTGTGCATGTTGTCATGTTGTAAGAGGCAACCGACATATGCGAGCCGTGCAGCAGGCGTGCAAGAGTCGGAATAGTACTACTACTAAGTAAGTACTAAGTAGTAGTAGTAGTAGTAGTAGTAGTAGTAGTAGTAGTAGTAACAGTAGTACCTAGTACCTGGTATCTTAGTACTAGGAGTAGTACTATCTACAGTAGTAGTCGGGTTACCGTTCCTTCCTCATTTTGATGTGAGGTGTGATGTAGAGTCAGTCAGTCAGTCACTTGTGTCAGCAGCGTGGGCCAGCGTGGGTCAGGCCAGGCCATTTTGCAGCCAATCAGGGCACGAGCACTGGGCAAGAACCCAACCGTGCCACCGCGTGCGGGAATGAATTGTGCAAGTGCGACTTGCTCCGACGACGAGCTGACTAAGAAGACGGGCAGGTGCAGCCAGGCGCGTCGCATTCCAAGCCTGTTGTTTACATACTTCTAGTACTAAGTAGTACATACAGTGTACTATGTAGCATAGAGTAGTAGCAGCAACGTGACGTGAGTTCGGAGCGGCCCGGGGAAAGGGACGCACGCCCATGTTTTTTTTTTTTTTGTCATTTATCTGACGGGAGCGAGGACGCGATGATGCGGGGAGGGGGCAGCAGCAGCATTTGATGTCGATTTGATTCCGCCACGGAAGAAGCCAAAATCGTGGCTGCCATGCGAGCGGCCGAAAAAGAAAAAGAAAAGAAAAAGAAAAAGAAAAAAAAAAGAAAAAGAAAAAAAAAAAAAAAAGAAAAAGAAAAAAAAAAAAAAAAAAGGGGGGGGGGGGGGGGGGGGGG
>JABAEC010000122.1:0-15627 GCA_013435705.1 Claviceps paspali | reverse complement strand
CCCCCCCCCCCCCCCCCCCCCCCCCCCCCCCCCCCCCCCCCCCCCCCCCCCCCCCCCCCCCCCCCCCCCCCCACAAAGAGACAGAGAATCGTCAGGTAAAAGCAACTTGCCGCGACACGTCTAGCGCCGACGTCCCCGAGCGCCTTAGCGCCAAGCCGCTGAACTCTGCTCGACTTCTCCATCCACTCCGCCGTTACACGACGAAAAGGCAGACGAAAATGCAAGAAAGCGCGTGTTGATGATTCCTGGCGTGCATCGTGCATATGCATGCTTCATTGCCGTTGTCGTCTCTCATCTGTCGGCAACAACAACGTCGACAATTTCCCCCCCCCCCCCAAATTTAAGGCACAGATCAGATGAAATGATTAATCAATTGTGAAACCTCCCCAGCGGGCTAAGTGCGGCCTCAGCCGTCCAGTCATTGTGCTCTTTTTTTTTCTTTTTCTTTTAAAAAAAAATTCCAGTTTGCTTTTTTTTCCCCCTCCCCTGTTGTGTCGCGCACTCCGTAGACAACAAGAATAATAAATGTAACCAAGGAGGACGTCGCAGGTTCAAGACAGTGACGCGCCCGCGCCCGCGCAATGTGTCTTCCTCCTTCCATCGTCATTTCCCTCCCGCGTGGCCATCTCCCTTGGCGGCCCGGGTCCAAATGCCCACATTGCTCTCCAACCAGATTTGTACCTGCTCATTTTTTTTGTTTCTATTTTTCTTTTTCTTGTCTTGTCCCCCTCCTTGACCCCCAGCTCCGTGACGCAGGAACATATGGTGGGTAGGAACCTGGTATATTGCAGAGTCGGTAACGTGCAAGGTTGGCAAGTGCCGAGCCCTGAGGTTACGGGATACGCAATGTCTCCTTGGGACATTGCCCGGATGCCTTCATGCAGGATACGTACTCAGGAGCGGCAGACCCGGCTATCGAGGGAAAGATTCTCAAGATGGACATCCATCTCGCCGGCTCAGCGAAAACGACGACGCATCGAAATGACATTCGAGGATAAACAAGAAACTAAAGTGGAAGAAGAAGAAGCAGAAGGCACGACATGCCCGTCTCTAGAAAAAAAAAAAAAAGATTGCCCACCACGCGGAACGATCGCCAAGTTCACACACGAGGGAGGTTGCCCGTCATACGGACGACAAAAGCATACACGTACGTCGCGCGCGCATCTTGTCTCATCCCGTATATTATGCACGGCCGGCACCATCTATCATGTAGTATATATATGTCTATGTGATTTGAGTTCGCGCGCAGATTAGATTAAACAGAAAGGGTGATGTGCAAAAAAAATAAAAGGGCCGTCATGACGTCTTTCGCGCTGTTTCTTCAACAAGCCTCGCGTTTAAAAAAATAAAAAATATAAAAAATATAAAAATATAAAAAAAGGGGAGAGAGAGAGAGAAGGGGGGTAAGGTGGAGAATGAGAAAGAAAGAAAAAAGGGGAGGGACGCCATCAGCCCTCAAACACATCATGCTGCAACTCAATACCATAGTCCTGTGCCATGTCCCTCATCCGGCTCTCCATCTCGTCCTCCATGCCGCCGCCCAGTCCCAACCACTGCCTCAGCTTGAAAAGGTAAAAGGCCACGTCGGTGACCGACATGACCATCTTGAAGAGCACGTGTCGCCACGCGTTGGTCAGCCTCTGCGGCAGGGGCAGGTTCCTCTCCTGGAAGAGACTGCGGCTCGCCCACTCGCCCATCATCTTGACCCTGTTGACGGGCGACCCGAGGTACTGGTTGTTGCCTTGGACGATGCGCATGTTGCGGCCGATGAAGAGCAGCTCCTTGGGCCACTTGTCCTCGTCGGCGAGCATGTCGCGCAGGCTCTGCTTCATGAGCCGCTGCATGGCGTAGTGCCTCTCCTCGGGCGTCTTGCCCTCGAGCTCCCTCCTCAGCTTGTCGCGCACCGAGTTCTCCCCGCCGCCCTCGTAGGGACGCATGAGGGTCGCGCTGGCGAAGAAGTCGGCGCCCCGGATGCCCCACTCGGACGTGATGCGCGCGACGGTCCCGTTGTCGAGCGTCATGAGCGCCTTCCAGAAGGTGCAGTACTGACGCCGGAACGCCGGCGCCATGTACACGTAGAGACCGTGGTCGATAAGCACCAGCTCGGCGCGGCCGCTGGGCAGCCGTCGGATGAAGATGTTGCCCGGGTGGGGGTCGCAGTGGACCACGCCCCATTTGAAGATTTGCGCCGAGAAGAGGTCAATCATGGTCGTCATGACTTCCCTGGTCGAGAGGCCGAGCCCGCCGCGTCCGCGGGTTCCCTTCCACTCTTGCCGCCCCGGCTTGAGCTTCTCCTCAGACGGCCGTGCCCGGAGCTGCCGCCGCGCTTGGTCCATGTCCGGCGGCTGCAGCGGAGACCCCGCGCTCGGTGAGCCCTTGCCGTGCCCGCCGAGCCACCGCGACGTCATGGCCTTCTTGTCCCACAGCCGGACGCCCTCGATCCACTCCGTCGTGAGCACTCGGCGGGTCGTGAGATCGGCGTACACCGCGGGCACGTAGACGCGACCCTTGAGGCTCTTCTCCGCGTTGACGAGATCCCGCATGGTTGCCGCGTTCTTCGCCTCGTTTAGGAAATCCGTCTCGAGCTCCAGTCGCTCCGTGATGAAAGGCACTAGTGTATAGAGCGGGAGGTCAAACCACTTCGAGTAGATCCACGTCACAGCCCTGTAGACCCGCGAGATGACAGGAGAAGAAGGAGCAGGAGGAAGAAACAGAAAATCAGTAAAACGCCACGTCACAATCGCATCCCGTCACGCGCGTGTCTGCCGACCTGGCGAATTCCTTCATGGCGACTTACCGGAAAGCCCACAGATCCCAGGCGATTTGTTTCGCAATCTCTCTCTTCTGGATCTTGATGGCCACCTCGCGCCCGTCGGCCAGTCTCGCCCAGTGAACCTGCGCGACACTGGCACTTGCTCGGGCTTTGCGCTCCATCACGCCCATGCCCTCCTCGCCGGTGAAGCTCACGCCAAAGACTTCCTCGACGCTCTTGCCGAAATCCTCCCGAATCACCCTCTCCACGTCCTTCCATCCGTCCTGCGGCGCGTCGTCAAACATCCTGCTGAACATCTTTTGAAACTCGGGCGGCAGCACGGCGCTCTGCATGGCGACGGCTTGTCCGATCTTGAGGTACAGTCCCCCGTTTGCGCGGAGCAGCTCAAACAGCCTCTCTGCGTTGCGGGCGTGTAGCTCGGGCACGGATCCCGCCGTCACGGGCTCTGGCCGGAAGTTCACCTTGTAGTCCAGTGCCACCAGCAAGGTGGTTGCAAACGTACGCACCGTCCTGGCGAAGCCCGACGCGTATATATGCCGGTCGGCCGCGTAGACGATTCCAGCGGTGACGAGGACCACGGCCATCCGTCGCATCCATTTCCTGCCCTTCTTGTACTGCTTCGCGGCTTGCGGGGCTCCGAGCTCTTCGGGCGACGGCGGACGAAGGGGGCGAAAGCCGTCAGATCTCTGGCTATGTCGGCGGCATGCGGCAGGGACAGCATTTCGACAGCCGTAGGCATCACGACGAAACACGATCCTGCGACCGCGACAAGCCACTGCTGGCGAGGGGACCGCCCGCGTGAGGTGCAGCATGTTTGAGCGAAGCATGCTGTGCAGGATCACGTCTCGCTGCCCCGACCTGTGTATTCGCTGACTGGAGTCTTGTATGCTGACGGAGCATTGGAGTTTTGCGATGGAAGTGGGCAAGATGGAGCGGCGTCGGTGTAACAGCTTGTAGTTTTTTTTTTTTTGTCGATCTTTCTTCGTTTCGTTGTTCTGTTTTTTTTTTTTTTTTTAGAAAAAAAAAACCCCCAAAAAGAACCTGGTCTCCTCCAGACTCTATGACGTTTTTGGCCGCGGTGGTCAGGTTCCCCACACAATTGGCCAACCGCGAAATCACCGAGATGGCATTGAATCCGGCTCCGGCTGGGTATGTGTACAACGGACCTATGCTGGGCCTCGTACAGGGGTCATTCACCAAGGTCATGACGATAATTGTTGTTGACTTGACATAGGGATCACAGGTCTCTTCGGCCGGGACGGTATTGCCATCCATCATATCATCTCCTCTCCAAGTGGCGCTCCTCACTTTCTCTCTCCCACAGTCAGTCATCATCTGCTCATAGCCATACCTGACCAGTATAGAGAGACGTGATGTGCACCTGCGCAGAGATAAAAACAACATAGACCGTCTGGAGGATTGCTACCGTGACACAGAAATAAAAAAGTAGGAATGATGGGCTTGCCTTAACGCACCCTGGGCTCCAGGGTAGCCAGCAAATCAAGGCATCATTGACGTCGCAAAATGCCTCGGTGCCTTCACGGCCACGACAGCTTGGTTGGACTGGACGTCTTGTCGCCTTCCGCACTACACAGAACACGGACGCAGGCAATGCCGACTCCAGTATCGCACACGCAGAAACAGACGGTCTCGGCACGGTCACCTCGGGGTTATGGCGATGCAGAAATGCAACAACATGGGGAACAAAGCGAGTGGTCTACCCAGCAGAAATTCAATGACCCGAGCCGAATTCCCCTGTTTCGACGACACTAAGTACTAAATTAGCAAGGTTCGAGGCTGTGACAGCGACGACAAACCAAGTTCCATACAACACAACCCACGGGTACATCCCCACTTGGGCATTGTACACAACCTTTTCTTGTCGGACTGTACAACGCGCGGGGCTTTTCGTGATGTTAGCTCAAGATGACGCCCGCCTGCCTTCGGTCAAACTGCCACTAGTGCGATACGACCGACCGGTCGTTCTTGCGAACGGAGAGTGTTCTCTCGGCGGTTGTGCTGGTGAACCGTGACACTCGGCGGATGGGAAGCCATGCGTGAGAGAACATGTCGTTTGTTCCGCTCCGAAATGCGGCGCCATAAGCACTTTGCTTTGGTTGGAAGCAGGAAGGTGAGAATCGGAAATTGTACATTGTAAATTGTGCGACTTGGTGGTAATTGCCATGCAATCTTCCCAATAAGTCACCACGACTTCACGTCCACTACGTAGTAGTAGCTCCCAGCGTCAACGGCACAAGCGCTGCGCCACATACCACGCCACGTAGAACGCGCTGCATTTATCCATGCGTAATGCGTAATGGATTCGGCGGATCCTGGATATCCTAGATTCCATGGCGGGGACCCGTCATTTTCTTCCCCTCGCCTAGCGATGAGTGTTGTAGCACGACATGCATTGTGGCCCCAGAAATTGTGGCATTCTGGCATGCCGCATCTGACGAGCAATGCTCTCCAAATTAGGTCGGCCCGGCGAGCTGCCTCGAGCATGTTCTCCTGAGTGGCTGACTGACGGCTGCCCATGCCATGCCATGAGAGCCTCAAGACACAAATGATGTGCCTTCGCTTCTTCCGACGTGCAATTTGGGCGAAATGTTCAAATGGTCCGTCGGATGGCCAGATGGCGAAGAGTTGGTTGTTGCTGGTCTGCTTTTGCAATGCGCAATATTCACGAGGTTCATGAGGCAGCTGCAACGCGGTGGGGGTTGTTGCCGTTCCAGGCTCTAGTCTGCCTAGTAGTACCAAGGTTAGTGCCTCAGGTAGTAGTACCTACCAGGTAAGTAGCGCCTAGTAGTGGGTACATACGTGGGAAAAGTCTCTTGTCAGATGAGCTAGTGCCGCTAGTAGTAGGTACCTCGGGCGGCCACGTAAACAGGCCGACACTCGGGTGCCTAGCTACGTACCATCTTACCTATCGACCTATCAGACTACTAGATACATGCCTTTGTAGCAGGTATTCTTACCATCATCAGCCATCTGGCCCAGTCTACAGCCGAATGAGTGAGCTGGTCTCGTCTGCAACAACTCGTTCGTTAAATCGAGTGAGCACACGGCACATTCCTCTAGAGATAGTAGTTCCCGGCTCAGAGGTGGTATGTTATTTTCAGAGTGCAGACTGTGCCTCTGTGTCTCGTCGCAAATCCAAATCGTCTATGCCGGGCGTAACGACGACCTTCCACTCGCCGCAACCGCCGTCGTCTCAATCGTACTTTCCCCCTCTCTTCATTCATTCTCTCCTTCCATTCGCTCCTTTCCTCATCTGCTGCGCGCATCTGCCCCTGGCTCAGCTGGCTGTCTGTCGACTGTCCCTACGGCGTCGTCGCCATAGCGCTTTTCCCGAGACGGTTCTGGGATCCTTCTCATTCTCTCATTTCAACCACCGACGTCGCATCCGACAGGCTTTTCTTGTCCAGCGCGCAACCCTCCCATGGCCGGGACAAAACGCTGACCATCTCTAATTGCCCGGCGCGCTGTGGACGACTGCTTCGACCGCCGACCATTCATTACCAGTCCACTAACTACGCGTAACCCAACAATCATTATCCGTCCCCGAGCTTCGCTCGCTGCTCTCGTCATGGTGCGGCCGGCAACGCCATTGTCGTTGTTGCTTTTCGTCGCCTTCGTTCTTCTCCTCCTTACCGTCTTATCCATCCCAATCACAAAATTCGTTCCCCTCGGCCAGAACCAAAATGTCAAGTATGGCGTCTTTGGCTACTGCCAGGACGACAAGTGCTCCAAAATTGGCCTGGGCTACCCATCAGGTATGGTTGATCGCCATCCTCGACATCCCACGCGAGCATGTGCTGACGAGAGGAACCTGTTTCTTCGGCTCCAGGCGGCATCCTGAATGATGATACCCAGCAGTTCGATCTGCCGAGTGCGGCTCGGCACACTTTGTCCGCCATTCTTGTCATACATCCCGTGGCCGCGCTTTTCACCCTCATCATGTTCTGTCTAGCTGTTGCCGCTCACATGCCGAGTTCTTCACACTCTACCAGATACCTCCTAGTCGTCTTCATCTTCACCTTGCTGACCTTGATCATATGCGTCGTCGCCTTCGTCATCGACGTACTGCTGTTCATGCCTCATTTGGCATGGGGATCATATCTGGTTCTGGCATCAGCCATCATCCTGGCCCTCTGTGCTGTTGCTACTTGTGTCCTGCGGCGCTCGATTGCCGACAAGAAAGCTCGACAGGATTGCATCGCTGCAAACGATGAGATGAGCGGCCAAAACTACTTCAACAGACAGGAGCAATTCAAGCCAGCACCAGTCGTAGCCACTCAGCCCACGATTCCCAGTATCGACAGCGGAAACCCAGGAGCCGCCGACAACCGTCCCGCGTTTGCTCAATTCGGGAGTCAGAGGAAAGACGATCGAATTAGCGATGAGAGAGTCCCCTTGACCCAGACAAGCCCCGTGGAGAAGTCCATCGACCTGGCAAGCATAGATGATGCTGCCAACCTGCCTGGCCCCACAAGGTCGCCATCACGAGACCGGCAGGGAAATCCTCACCATCCTCCGCCCGATGGTTTCGGACATCCGCAGTACGGACGAGGAATGGGTGTAGGCCAGCGCGGAGGTCGAGGTGCTCCATACGGCCGAGGCGGCTTTGATCCCTACGGTGCAGCGGCGGGCCGAGGACGAGGTGGTGGAAGGGGTGGTTACGGTCCACCACCCGGACGAGGCGGACCACGTGGACGGGGTGGTTTTGGCCCTCCGCCGCGCGGATCATATGGGCCAGGAGGTATGAGAGGAGGACGCGGGCCCCCTCCAGGACCTCCTCCGGGTGCTCCCTACGGGAACGCGGGCCCGGACCTATATGACCGCGGACCGTCTAGCCAAGGGTACATGCCGCACGGACAGCCCCAACCTTCCCAAACTTCGCTAGATCGCGGGTGGAATGGCAGCAACCATGGCTCCACTACAGATACATACGATCTTCCTCGCGCAGAGTCACCTCCGCCACTGCCTGGCCATGCGATGCGAGATGCCTCGACGACCGAATTGGAGCCCGCCCCTGTCGTCTTGCCAAATTCCCTTGGCCATCACAAACAATTCAGAGATAGCGATGAGGACGTTGTTGGCATGGTAAGCTTGCAACAGAATCGCGTCATGCCTGCTGGCGTGCGAGACACCATCATGAGTGACTCAAGCAGATATAGTTCAGATGAGTACGTATATATGAAGACTACAAGTCTCGCAACCACACGTGGTGCTTTCTTCATTGCTAATATTCTTTTTTGGCTCATTAGACACTATGCTGCATCACCACCACAGGCTGCATGGAACCAGAGTTCGGATGGACGTTCTCGTACCGCATCTCCTGCACGCTCGCGCCGGCCCTCCCCTGATGATCCCATCCCGAATATGCCGCTTGCTGCGTCCAGTTCTCGCAGTGATTACTATGAAGATGTCGACCCTAGATTTGGGGGACTACCCCCCCAGACCGGCCAACGGGGACCTTTGCTGTATCCTCCCCCTGAACCGGTTTACGAAGACGTTCATGCCGTGGTTGGTGGAGCGCGTAGTCCGGCAGAGTCTGAGCGGTCAAATTTTACATCAATTTCACAACGAGGCATCAATCCACGGTGGGAGCCTCAACCTCCGATGCCAAATCAAGGAATCCCTTCTCGTCGTCCAGTTCCCATGAAGCAGCAGAGGCAAGACGTGCTGCTGAATAACAACCCGGATTTTCAACTTCCCGGCTCACGGGGGCACGCCCCCAACCGCGGGGGACCCGGAATGATACCTGGCAGCGCATATCCGACCGGTGGCATGTAAAAGACTCTAGTTTCATGGAGGCGACCAAACGAGTCGACATATACACTAACCGATCAACCATGGAAATGGCAGGCGGGTTTGGAAAAAAACGTTGATATAATCATTTATAGACGCCTCTTTCTTTTGGAAAACATTTTCGAATACCTAAGCGCAGAGCAGAACAGGAGCCTCACAACTTTTTGAGCGTAACACGTCAGTCACCTGTCTGTTGCCTCGAATTCGCGGTCAATTTTCTCTTTGCGCCTATTTTTTTTTTAAAAAATTTCCCATAGCTTTCTTGACGAGCAATTCTGAGTTGTGGATGCCTCTGCACACGCTCAGGCGCTCTTTGGGGAACAATCTTCCCCATCTTTTCATCTTCTTCTTCCTCTTTTTCTTCTTCTTCATCTTCCTCCTCTTCTTCACCCTTTTCTTCTTCTCCTTTTTCTTCACCTTCGTCTTCCTACTCTGCTTCTT
The DNA here is from genome assembly GCA_013435705.1 of Claviceps paspali. NCBI lineage: Eukaryota > Fungi > Ascomycota > Sordariomycetes > Hypocreales > Clavicipitaceae > Claviceps > Claviceps paspali. The sequence goes on along the minus strand of JABAEC010000122.1, from coordinate 6,599 downwards.
TTCTACTGCCACTTGACCCTGCCTCAACTGGTCCAGCCTCGAGATGCAATATCACGGATCACGAGTTTTTTCACATCAACGAAAATACATGCCGAATGACCTCCATCCAGGTCTCAATTTTATTCATTTAATCGTCCTGTACAACTGCTATTTGGGAGTTTCGTCCAACTATGGACAGGAATCGGATTCTGTTGCGTTGCCACGCGTCATGAACTTTTGCATAACCGTCGACTCGGGGAGGAGAGATCTGAGTCATTGATATGACGAGTGAGGATCAAGGCCACACGCGATGTAATGGAAATATAGTGCGACCGACTCTCCCACCGAGAAGGGAATCGGAAGATGAAGGAAGTGTATTTGACCTTGGTCCCACTCGTTGGAGGAATGACTTTCCGTGGCTTTATAGAGACAGCGACAGCTCCTTGTTGCCATGTGGTTTTGGCCGAGGTGAGAAGAGACGGGAGTATTCCTTGTATGCCATTACATAAACGATTGGTTTGGTGGCAGATTTGAATGACAAGAGTTGTTTTTCTCTCGATTTATTTCCTTTTCTTTTTTTTTATGTTCAAAGTGCCTAGCTGAGCCTCGGAATCGTTGTCGTGAGTTTTTCTCTGCCACCTGTTGACACTCGGATTCACAGCCGGCCAAGCGTTGGCGTCTTGGCCAATGCAACAACAAGCTTCTTTGGGCTTCAGCCTCCGAACCTTGTTCCGTATTTCATTGTCGCGCATCGGCATTCCATCAAGAAAGACCTGTTCCTTATTTTTGGTTTATATTTCATCATCGTCAGAACGAGGCTGATCGTTGGCTGGGGCAAGCTATTTGGAAATGATCACTGGCATCTTTTTTTTTTTTTTTTTTTGTTTATCTACTCGTGTCCATTTAAAATCGGTTTGATCCATGCTAATACTTCTCCAAAGCAAACCTTTTGAAATTTCCTGGTAGGTGCGTTTCCTACGCTGAGTGTGTTTCTAGCCGGCGGCTCCTTCCCCTGATACACATTCTTGCCACTGTGACGAACGAGAGTCATCTGACGGCCAGGAGCGGTGGACGGCTTGCCGCGGAAGAGACTTGCTTCTCTCCTTCTTCGGAATTGTTTGTCACCTCAATCGTGCACTTTCTGAACACCATCGAGACCGCTCCTCGAGTTTCCAGCTCCCTGGGATGGCCGTCTTCTTACACGAGCGCTTAATTTGCCCGCACGAGTCTTCGCAAAAACAAAAAAAAAAAAAGACCGGACACTCCCTTGGATCTTGGAAATCGTCCTGGGTCCTGAAAAAAAAGGCACTTGCATCGAAATTGAAAAAGCATATTTGGGAGATTCTCGTTGGGAAAATAACCATCAAGGCCACAGTTCTGGTTGTCAGCTTCACTCGCATCAGTTCTAACCCGGACCTGCCTCATCTAGTTTTCTTGGCCTCTTGACTGTCAAAGCGAAGGCACGAGGACTGCTTTGTTTCAAGGGAACTGACCTTCGATACACATACCTACTAGTATTATCTACTACCTAGTAGTACCTACCTACTATCTACTACCTCTACATACTGCTAGTGTCTAGGTGCCTCCCTACCCGAGTGCGCTTATACAATGGATAGTCAGTTTATTCCAAACCCTATTTCTCCCACTCCTTCGACGAGTGCATCATCCGCGGCATCCAAGCAGCCAACCTACACCACTGCTGGTACCATCTACAAGCCAAATTCATCTCAACCACTTCAACCGCCCACTCGTCGTGGTCGTTCGCTAAAGTGGCCCATCGGCAGCAGCCTGCATGCAGATCTGGCTGCGCTGCCAAAGACGGCACTGTGTGAACTCAAGACGTCCGCTGCAGCCTCGTATCCGACTCTGCAGCAGTACACGCCGCTACAGCAAAATTACGACCGCGCCATCAGCCCGTTCAGCAGCCAGGACCAAATGCATGCTAGGATGGCGGAAGGCATGACGAGCATTCCGCTCTCCAAGTTCCCAAACTGTCAACCATTCGGCACGTCTGAACCTCGAAATCTCGAGAAATTGATGAAGAACGAAAGAGAAGTCGTCTATGGTAATTGCAGTGATGGAGAAGACGGCGAAAATGATGATGGCTGGGACGGTGGCGACGACGACGACGACGACGACGACGACGACGATGACGATGATGCCGCCAACAACAACGCACTGAGGAATCTGGGCGCGCAGTCGGTGCGAAATCTGGCCTCATACTCGAATCCAACGCAGAAAGCTGCGCAAAAGGCGTTCCGGCGTGGATCGAGAACCAGGCAATATGTACCAGGTTCGTCCATGGGAAGTGCTTCATCAACCAGCCCTGTGGGCCTGGCAGCATTCAACACTCTAGATGTGCCGAGTGATGGAGGGCAGTGTAATGGCGGCAGCAAGCACCTGCCACAGTCTGATTTTCTTGTCTTCAAACGAGCTCAACACGATGTCTTCTCCAAGATGGATGGCGTGTGGAGTACAAGAAATAGCACGCCGACCCCAGTTCTGTCGGTGCCTTCCAGAGCCAAGTCGGCAGGTGTTGAGTTCTCTGCGAGCTCGCACAAGCACCCTTCTTCGAGGAACATACCGATGCCTCTAACTGCCGGACCGCCAGGTCAGCGACAGTTCCGCCCCTCGAATTCTGACAAGGCCCTGAAGACTCTGAAAACCCAGTCTCCACCGGCGTCAGAGGAAGTTGGGGCATCTATGAACACGAACTGTACTCTGAGAAAGCATGGATTCGAGGATTTTGACGACTTTCCCGAGGTTATCTTGGGTACGAGTACAACGGCAAGCACCACGCTGAGCACAGCCTGCAGAAAAAAGAACTACCCGGTACAAATTCAAGAAATCAAACTACCACGTGGTATCATTGACAGTGAAGAAGAATCATACAGCATTCCCCAGTCAAATCCCGGTCTCTTCAGTCACATGAAAGAGTCTGGAGACAAGCCGCCTCGACGATATCCAAGTTGGCGGGAAGCCACTCTCAAAAATGACACTTCACACCGCCGTGAAATGGGTCGTCTCACACAGGAAGCGATGGAGGCGCGCAATGAAAAGCTTCAGAAGTGGTGGGAGTCGGGCGTGAGAAGAATGAAGGAACGTGGCGAGACTACCAACTTGAGGCGTCCTGGTGCCCAGAAAAATGATGGACTTGAGACAATGGATGACGATGGACCAACGGCCTTGGCCAGCTGTCCTTGGAGCATCGACGCGGAAGAAGCAAAGGCAATTCCTGCTTCAGAGTTCACCAGATCGCTCATGGAAATGATTATTATTGCCCGCAGCTCGAATAATGGGATGAACGTTTCACCTTCCCAAAGGTTGAGTCCGGGCTTTTACCCGTAATGGTGCCGAGGGATCTGGATACGTGGAATCAGGGGGGGGGGGGGCTTGCTAACTTTAATACTGCACGATGATTATGCGAGGTTGGTGCATAAACAGAGAAGGTGAAGAAAAGAGAAAAGAAAACCAGAAACACTACTACTACTACTACTACACTAAGAAAATAAAGGCTCGTTGCATTTCATATTGCAGATAGCCAGACACTCGTTGGCCACATTTTGATTCTGCCACGCTCCGTCATAAAACCTCGTGCATGTCGGCCCTTGAAACCAGAAACATTACAGATCATCTCCAAGGACTTTGTTCTCTGTTCCTCCTTCATTTTTCTTTCCTTCCATCCTTCTCTTTCTTTATGCCAAAAAAAATCACCACAAGGCACTATCTAGCCAAAAAAAAAAAAAAAAAAAAAAAAAAAAACCAGTCATAGTCACAGCCGGCCCGTCAGCGTATTGCCACGCGTTGTTTTTTTTTTTTTTTTTTTTTTTTTTTTTTTTTTTGCAAAAAAGACTCATAAGTCTCTATTTGGGATGTTGGCCACTATGGCCGGAGGGTATATAAGGCATAAGATTAAAAATTGTCTCCTTGACAAAGATCCTTTTCGGTGGATAGTGTGCAGAAAGTACTACTGTAGTGTAGTAAGGGACCATGCTTATTAGACGTCGTCCTTTACTACGTACACTGCTGAGGAAATTCTCGCTGTGGGTATTGTCTATGGGGTCCACTTTCTCTACTGATACGTTCTATGGCTGATCTTTGTGAAGTTGAAGGAATGTGGGTTTTTATCATTGTGATTCATGTTGCGTAGAGAAAAAAAAAAAAAAAAAAAAAAAGGAACGCTAACTACGCTGGATGCTACGCTGGATGCTACGCTGGATACTACGCTGGATACTGCTTCATGCATGCCTCATGGCCTTGGACCCGCACCTTTCAAAACATTTCTTTCAAAACATTTCTTTCAATACTTTATTTGCTATCTGGTACGTGTATTTAACTTGGAAGTAGTCTACTATTCGGGATGTCTAGGGTGAAGCTACTACGTAGTAGCTGGTCATGTCGAGTCTACAGCTGTGTGAAGAAGACCCAACTTCAACCGTTGTTGGTACCAGGGTTTTGCCACACGGCATCACAACGCCACTGACCGACGATGACAGAGTAATCACCAAAAAGAAAGGCCTGTCCCGAAACATGAGTCAAGGCGCCACTAACCGCGCATGTGTAGACAACGACCTCGGCACCGAAGGCAATGTCGGCGAAACTGTCGAGCGTTTTTGGTTGATCGCTCTATTTTCCCCAGAGCCAGTCAGCCATGTCGCCGTATTGATGACGTGTAGAGTAACGTTGCAAAAAGAACAAGAGAAGAAGAGAGAGAAATAACAGAAGATTTTGTGAATGAGAGAGATGGGCACCTACGTCATTGCACCAGATGATGGACGAGTCGTATTCGCAGCTGACCTTGCCGCAGTTCCTGGGCCCCGCGCCGTTCGTCGGGTGTCTGTCCTTGCTGATGCCCCGGAGGTACTGGACGCCTCCGAGGACGGGGCCCGTCAAGCAGCGACGGCGAGGCTGATTACACATGACACTCTTGACCTTCATGAAGTCGGGAGGCCGGGAGCCTCCGCGTCTGAAGAGCGGGTTCGTCTGGTTGGAGGGGGATGATGAAGAGGAGTCGGTGGCGTTTCTCCATTTCGCGGCCCAGCCCGGGTATTGCTTCTCCATGAAGGCGTCGACCTGCTGAATGGTGCCGTTGACGACGACAGTCTCGCTACTGTCGGGGGAGATGGGGACGTTCCATGATGGGACGAACATCCTGGTCTCGAGATTCGTGGGGGGGACCGCGACGGCGGAGACGAGGCGGGTCTGGAAGGCCGTGTTAGTTGGTCTCGGACTCTGGTGATATCTTGCGCCTTATGGTATAGAGCTCTTACCCCGAGGGCGAGAAGGCCCATCAGCATGGGACGTTTGTTGAGCTTCATTATGAAGAGGACGGCAATGGTGGTGGGATATTAATGCGTGGTGGTGACGAACGTAGTACGTAGTGATGGCTGGACGGAAAAAAGAAGAAGAAAAAGATAAAATGAACAATAGAAACGATGGGTAGCAGCACAGAGCGATGATGGATAGAAGGGACGAGGGGAGCAACGACGGATTCTTGTACTCGTGCGCCTTGGTACCTCGTAGAAGTATTTTCTCGCAAGTCATCGATATGCCTTCACGAGAAAACACTTTGGATTTATGCTTCGTGACGTGCTCGAAAAGCTTGAGCTTGAAATCTGGAGACGCCCACGGAGATGTCATGATGTGATTGATTGGTCGCACGGCGGTGATTTTGAGTGCCATGGGCGAGACGGATGTGCGTGTGATGGCCGCCGGGGAAAAGCTTAAGCTCATGGGAAGTGAAAGATTGCTGGTGACTCTTTCCCACACAAGGTGTCTCGCACAAGATTATACTCATATCAGTTGGCCTAGTTTTGGTAAAAGGTCGCGGCCTCGAGTCAGGGGGCTTTTTTTTTGTTTTTTGGCTCTCTTCGGTTGAACTCTTTTCTGGAAGCAGAGTGCAGATGCGAATGCACGGAGGAGAGTCAATACGGTATATACGGTATGTTGCAGGAGGACTTGTTGTGGCGTGGCCCACGCCACAACAATTACTTCATCTAGACGGCCCTTTAATATGGTAGTACCTGGTAAGTACGTAGCAAATACTACTAGTAGTATTTACTAGTACATATCATATCAGGCGGCGCTGTCAGTCGCAGAAATTGCCCGTCACCCGTCAAGTCCACGGTCGAGTGGCGCATAGAGGCTTACGGCTTGCTACTACTAAATGTACTAGCGAGGGGTAGTACTTAGTACTACTACGTAGTAATGCTTGGTAGTACTAAGCCATGTACTACCTGGTATCCTTATTCAGTGGGCGGCTTCCAGACTAATGCAGGAGGGAGGGAGGGGGAGGGGCGCGGGGCTTTTCCCGGCTGTCACAAATCTTGTGCTGGTCGGCTGCAGAGAAACCAGCCAGTGGATGTATCGATAACGACGTCTGATGGAAAACCCTGGATCGGCTTCCCTCCCCTCCCCCGTCCACGTTCTTCTTATCGGTGGATCATGGAGAAGCCGCCCCTCCATAACAATAACATGCGTGTATTAGAGTAGAGGATGGGGGGGGGGGGGGGGGGGGGGGGGGGGGGGGGGGGGGGGGGGGGGGGGGGGGGGGGGGGGGGGGGGGGGGGGGGGGGGGGGGGGGGGGGGGGGGGGGGGGGGGGGGGGGGGGGGGGGGGGGG
>JABAEC010000121.1:61661-77918 GCA_013435705.1 Claviceps paspali | reverse complement strand
AAAGACAGAGCAAGGAAGTGGACCGGGAATTCCGAGGGTACAAGGGTTCGAGGATATGAGGGAGCAAAGGTACCGCAAGGTACAGCGCCTCCGCTTGTTACTACGGTTTTTTTTAGTTTTTTTAGTTTTTTTAGTTTTTTTTTTTTTTTTTTTTTTTTTGCCTCCCTCTAGCGACTCATCGACCGCCATCAGCCGCATCCAGCCAAAGCAGGGCCTGGCTCCCACTGGTCTCTGGCCCTAGGGCCCTAGGGCCACCAGGCCGTGCGAGAGATGCAGCCGCTAGAAGTCTGGGGGACGGCGCCGTTTCCCTCTACCCTCCCTCCCTTTCGTGTTGCGCCGCCGGGTTGCATGCGGAGCAACGGCACCATCCAGGTCCCCCAGAAGCTGTCGACGGATCGACGCTCGGTTCTATGTTGTATGGTCGGCATTGGATTGCGATGGACGCGCGCCTTTTAGCCGCAGGATAATTGATACCTTCGGGACAGGCACAGCGGAGCAGACCAGCCAGCCAGCAAGCAACTCTCTCTCTCTCTCTCTCTCTCTTGCTAAAGCCGTTGCTGCACCGACGCCTATCAAGGCTGACGGCCTAGTCCCGGTCGGTCTGACACGACGGGCCCGAGATGTGCGTGCCTTGGTTCGTCACTAGTGAGTGCCTCGCCGACGAGGAAAAGACCGTTGTTGGCTTGCCTGCCGTTGGCAATTGGTAATAATGTCTTCTGTTGTACCTGGATGCTGACGTGATTACGCCATCCCTACTGTGTCCTGTGTCCCCCCCCCCCCCCCAGGAGGAGGCGTTTGACCTCTAGGCCACCGCCGTTTACATGGCCCAATCCCGGCCAGCCACGGCCTCACGGTGCTTGGCTCATCAACATGAACACATACAAACGTACGTAAATACGCGGGTGATGTTGAGCTGCAGCATCGACAAGGCCAGGGTTGCCCGCTGGCTCCAGAAGTTACACGGCTGTACATGCCGCCATCCCCTCCGGAGACTGGTTTTTGAGTCCCTTGGCAAAAGCATGACTTGCCTATCTTTCGCACTGGGCAAGGGCGGAGCTCCACGAGGGGATCGCGCGGCTTATCGCCTTTCTACACGATTATAGTTTCCCTGGTGAGAAGCCAGATCATCTCTGTGTTTAATCCATCGTAGATATCTGCGTGGCCCTTATCGGGACGCTGGCGACAAGTTTTGGTCGGGCACAGACAAGCTTTCGTCAAGTCATTTGTCGTCGTCGTCGACGACGACTCGGTCGCAGGCCATGGCTCGTTGCAACGACACGCACCGGTGACGATTTGGATACTTGCTGCTCGCGTCCCCACATACGCATCGGTGACGAAAGTTTAATGCAGAAAGTGGCAACCGCAGGTTCATTGAAGCCTTATCTGGAAACGTCAACATCAATTCATCCTGCCTCTCCGGATCCAATGCAAAGCTGCGTCGGCCTCTTGAAAGCCGACTGAAGAAAGACGTGCCCAAGTCGATCAGTGTGGAGTAGATGACGCCACAAGAGTTCCGCATGTCCCCTATCGCCAAGAAGGAAAACCGGTCCGCCTGGTGTTGCGGTTGACTTGGCCTGGCCGGTAGTGGTTGCATCGCATTGGCTCCTGAATGAGGGGGCGTGTGCGGTCCCCCCGTCGTTTGCTCCCCAGATAAGCAAAGAGGTATGGCTATCGGTCTCCTTTGCCGTGAGAAGCGTGAGAGCGCTGCGAATGGTCTGAGATGACTTTGTTTCTGGATTGCATATCGTTATTTGCCCCAGGGTGTCTGGTCATCTGCCCTGTGCCTGGAATTTGGAAATATCATGTCAGACATGCAGCTGCTCTCAATCACGACGCTGTCCATATCCTGGGTACCACAGTACAAACATACCTAATTGTGGTTTTTTCGATTGACCAATTCTGCATTCACAAAAACCGAGAACCGGTGGTTGATATCGATTGAGCGTGTCCTGACATTAGCGCGTTCCCCCCCTCCCCTCCCCATATCTGCATCTGCATGTCTTTGCGAGAGACACCGACCAAATCCACGCGAATTCGTCGCGCGGCAATCATACATCCTATTTATATATTAAAAAATTGAGAGGGGGGGGGGGGGGGGGAGAGAAAAAAAGAAAAAAAAAGTCTATGCACGAAATAGTAGTAATCGATGGCATGGCAGGAATTCCCCGAGCCTAGAAAAAATTGCACCGACACCGAGAAGCTCTCCATCGCCCACGAACATGCACGTCCAACACAAGGCTCTTGGCGTTTGATTCTCAAGCTACAAACAAGGGTAGGTGAGCTGTTCGCGGGCCTATGAGCTAGACGTTGTCAGATAACGGCTTTCTCGATCGACCATGGTGGAAGCGATAATTACCTACCTCCTCACTAGCTGCCTTGATAATGCCGCCCAAAGTTGGTGGGTTGTCGAAAGTCCAAGACTGCTAGCTCTCGCCTCGAAGCAAGCTGGGGCAGCTAGGGCAGCGATGGCTCCTGCCGTACGTGGTGTATGAGTGTGTATGAGTGTGCATGAGTGTGGGAGTGTGGGAGTGTGTAGATAAGACGCCGCCAGCTGGCAAATAATGTACGTAGCATGGCATTCATTAAGCGCTTTGTGTGTGTCTTGCTGGCTGGACTACTTAGACGCCATAGGCTTTTCTTTTTCTGTTTTTTTTTGTAGCCGTTGCTCTCGCCCGGGACATTTCCCTGGCAGCCCATCCGATATGCTGTGCAGGGTCAGGGTTCAGGGTTTGGAGAATGTCAGAAAAGGTCGAATATCGACTCTCGAGTCTCGGCAGGAACGCCAGCCCCCCCACGGCTTGCCCTTTCTGGACGTTTCGCTTTTCGTCAACACACTGGCCGGAAGGCAGGGTCGGTTTTTGGTGCTTTCGTGCAGCACTTGCAGTATGCAGCATACATGCTACGCACATGGCAGCCGCAGCTCATTCTTTTTCAGTTTCAGACAATGGCTCTGATCTGCCCAGCCCCGTATGAGAGATGAGATTTCTCCAACGGAAAGCCGAGGTCGGTCACGGCAACAATTACCCAGGGAAGCCGGTTCGCCCACCGCGACACTCGATTGGCAAGCAATTGCATGCGCCTCTCGGCGTCTTGTTGATGGAAAGCTCGTGGGTCGCCATCTATCTACTAGTATCTATCCGGACGCTGGCAATTGAAACAGATATGCGTTCGCAACCTGCCATTGTCTTGTCTTGATTGTCGGACCGACGACGGTGCTTAGCACAGCGAGCGAGCCAAGGCCTACGTAATGGGCAAAAGGAGACTTGATTGTGCTCAGAGGGTGTATTCGCAATGAAATGAAAACATATATTTTGACTCAAATCAGGTACAATCTCTGCAACTCTACGACGTCAACTTGCAGAAATCCCTCGGAAACTTGGGTCGCGAGCTCTGTGGACCTTCCCGGCCTGGCCAATTCTTCGTTACGACAAATAAACGTGCCGCCACCATGCATGGCCATGATGAACTTGATACTTGATACGAAACACCTCCTTTGATCATGGTGTCATTGAGCACTAACGGCAGCCAATCTGGACGGGACATCAATAGCGTCATGGAACACGAGAAAAGCCCCCCCCCCCCCCCCAAAAAAAAATACCCCTTTTTGGTCCCGATCTGAATGAGATGCAGCAGCACCATGACGCCAGTGAGCCGCAATTCGCCCGACTTTGAGGCCGCTCATACCGCCAAACACGGCAACAGTATGTATATTTTCGGGTCCGGCGACGCAAGTTGCTGTGTGATGATGTATATCAGCAACTTCAAACCCGAAGCCCGAGGGACACATTTTGATGGTTTTTTTTTTTGCACCACGATCATCATATAACTTCATGATCATATCTTCTTCACGCGTTCTCGACCAAAAAAAGGAAACAAAAATGTCGCGTCGTGGTCCTCCCCGCATGGACGTTATGACCGCCTTCTCGCCCCCTTTCTCAAAAATTGTCGGAGACAGATCATTAAAAGATAAAATAAGAACAATAATAACCGGTCGTCGACCACGGGCAGCGGGGACAGCTTAGAGTTCTCGTGGCGGGAGACTTTTCGGTGCCAAGGTTCTGTTAGCTGCGCAGCCCTTTTCGATCTGCGTTCCCGTCAAGCACGTTCTCAGAGACGCAGGGGTTTTTTTTTTTTTTGGTCTTTTCCCAAGACGACAGCGCGGCAAAGCGGACGGAGATAGGTTAGACTCGGGCTACCGAATCCATCCACACCCACCCGCGCACCATGGTTACCACAAGAACGCAGCCGCGTCGCAGGAATGGGCCCTGAATGTGTGTGCAATGTGCGATTTAATTGGATTTGATGTTCTTTATGATCTGCTTGCCTTTTTTTTTTTGAAAAAAAAAAAAAAAAAGCATCCCCCCTTTGGCGCTTGGGGGTGTCAGCAGCGGCAAAAGAAGAAGAAAAAACAAAAGAAGAAAAAAAAAAAACTGTCGTCTCTTCTGCAACTCCATGTCCTCAACCTTGGTGCAGACGCAGGCGGACGGCATGGCACTGGACACGTCTGCACAATCGCAATCTGCACATTGCGACTCACATACTACGTACTACTAGTATGTAGTATGTAGACGGATTGAAGCGTCCATGTCTCCGCGTGTTGATAGGCGCCTGCGAGGAGGATGCACGCGCGTGGGACGACAGGCCGTTTGAAGCAAGCCCTCGCTCGGCATCTCGCCACCGCGACGACGAACACCGCCGACTTTTTGTTTTTTCATCCGAATGGCATGATCTTCCCTCTGCAGGGAGCCGTGTCTCGGCTGTTGCTGCCCTCCCATGTCGACATGTCTCGCACACCCACCGTTCACTGTGCAGCTGACTTTTCTGTACATATCTGTACATCTGTACATCATGGGTCATTGTGGCCATGCCCGTCACGTGACCCTCAAACGCCGTATCGATATTCACAACAACAACAACCCGGGAGAAACACATGGGAATTAGAGCCAGAAGAAAAAACGATCGGAAATCAGTTCAAAAGAGGGGGGGGGGGGGGAGATATACACACCTTCAGCGTCTGTTTTGTTCCAGAGAAAAAAAAAAAGCGCTTCAGTTCAAATACAATTGAAAATGAAACAAACAAAAAAGTATCGGAGATCCAGCCGCCAGCTTGCAGCCTACTCTACGCTGCTGTACGACGCTACGGGCTGTGGATGGTCGGGCGTGCATCTGCAACGGCAAGTCGTTTTGGTCGAGCGATTTGTTTTTGTTTTTTTTTGTTTTTTTTTTTTAAAAAAAAAAAGACGGACCTTATCTCTTTCCTTTTCTTTTCCCACCCCTTCTTTTAAAACGTCGGAGAGGTTTTGTCCTTGAAAGTATTCGTGTCGCAGCGTCTGTCTACCGTTGAGGGACAAGTTTCCACAGCGAGATACAATCTTGCTCCGGGCGGAAGTGAACATGCTTGAAAAGGAAGTAAATTGCAATGGCGGCTTTTCTTCTTGAAATTCACGACACAAACATAAGAACACACACACACACACACACACACACAAAAGCAAAGGGAGGGAGGGGGTTGGTTCCGCAGACGCATACGCCTCTGCAACAGCAAACCGAGCCGCATCTCGATGGCATACGCAAGCAGGATGACGAAGGGACACATGGGGTTTTTTCTTTTTCATCGTTATCCCTCGTCGATCCGCTAATGTATGTTCCATCTGCCCGCCCGTCTCCTCCTCGATACACCTTCTCCACCGAGAGCCACCCATGAAGAAAATCTACATCCCCAGAAGAAAAAAAAAACCAACAAGGAAGGGCGAAGAATGAAAGAGGGGGGAGGCAAAAAAAAAAAAAAAAAAAGTCCCGCCATGTCGTAGTATTGTTGTTAAAAAAGCATGCAGGGATCGCCCCCCTTGTCGAGTAACGCAGCCCCATCTTGACTTTTTGACGTGCCATGCCGGCTGGGCTGGTGGTGGAGGTGCTGCGGGAAAAAAAAAAAAAAAAAAAAAAAAAAAAAGGGCCCATGTGCGGTCCGTGGCCATCTAGCAAAAGACCCTTACTACGTAGTATGGTTGATTATCGTTGTGGAATTTTGCTGGGGATGAGAATAAACAGATTATATAATGTGTTGTGGTGCCCCCCCCCCCCCCCTGAATGAAGAAGCTGTCTTGTTATCAGTTCTTCTTCTCCTTCTTCATTGGATGCTTCCGTACTCTCCGCATTATACAAAGTGCGACCAACATTGTGGGGGTGGGAAGAAGAACGAATAAGAAGAAGAGCAATACTTACTTCGTAATTAATAAAGGCTTTCCAACTTGCGCGACCGCGACAGCTGAACGGGTACTTACAAACAAAGTGCTGCTGCGAATGACTTGATCGAGGTGTCATCTCGTCACGCGTCTTTGCAGCCAAAAAAAAAAAAAAAAAAAAAAAAACCATTTCCATCCCATGATTGTCCGCAACTGCCTCCTTCAGCCCATCCGAACAAGGTATCCATTCCATCCATTCCAGCCGCTGCTGCCTCCCACCACGTTGGGTCTTTCTCTTGCCATTCATGCATGGTTGGCCGCAGACATGGGCCGCAGGACTGGTGAGACGACACCCCACGATGGCTCATTGGGTAGGGCGTTCAAGAAACGGCTTCCTCATGTCAATAAGTTGGTTGCCTTGCTTTGCTTTTTTTTTCTTTTCTTTTTGTAATACCCACCGCCTTGTGGGTTTATCTCTTCCATTTCTCACCGACTACCTCGCGTGGAAGCCAGGTTTTTGTGTTTCCTCTTCTTTTCTCGTTTGGGCCTGGTTTTATCTTGATAAGGCTGAGCTCCAAACCTTGATATTGATATGTAAAGTGGCTTTGTGGACGGACACGGGGGGGGATTTTGAAACAACCACTTCTGGATTTGTCAACAGCCACTAACTGGTCGTTGTCCTCCCCCAACCTTCCGGCTGGTAGGGAGAGCATGAAGTCATACGATACCACGTTCGAGTTTCGGTTTTCTTCCGTTCTTTTTTTTTCTTCCCCTTTCCTAATATCATGATTTCATACGCAAGGTTTGTGAGGCCGAGAACGAACACATCACGTTATTTGACCGTCATATAGTCGACACATTGCATGAACGCCCCGTGCCTTGATTCGAGTAAACCCCACCCAGGCCACGGAACTCCTGGTTGGCAGCCAACCATCAAGGTTGCGGAGAAGAAAAAAAAAAGGAAAGGAAATGTATCATCTGTAGAAACGCATGCACACGCGCGAACTCACGAAAAGGGGAAGAGAAGGGAAGAAGGAGACGGGGGGGGGCACGGGAGGACGTTGGATGTGTATGCACCTAGATTTTGTGATATCTTCCTTTCTCGCATCACCAAATCTCAAATGACGCCCACATGGTCAGATGATGCCAGTGCAATCGGCCGATTCCAGGAGTTCTTGAGAGCATGGAGAATTCCGGGAATTTCGTGATTCCGTGTGTGACAACAAGAAAAGACGTGTCCGAAGGCGTCGTGTGCCCCCCCCCCTCTCCCCCGCCTCCCCAGTTCCAACGCCCAGAGTAGGCGCGCACACACTGACCAACAGACGAGATACCATGGAGAATTCTGACTGGCCAAAGCAGCAAATGCGCAATCTCCGGTGTCGTTGCTCAAACGCAAGCTGCGAAAGCCACTTCGCGGGGTAAACGAAAGGTTGCGCAGAACATTCTCTTCGCAGGGGCCACATCTCGAACCTCGTAAATGGCCACTTCGCCTTCCTTCTCTGCATCTCCTGGCTTGAGCTGGACACCAATCTCGTTGTAGATGCGTTGGCAGATGTCGTCCAGAGGAGTCGCGTCGTCAGCCTTGATGGCAAAGCAGTGTGCATGGATGAGCGGTAGTTTGGTTTCAGTGTGTGGGGAAAAGAGCTGCTCGTGCCCGTGGTACAGGCCCTTGAAGTTGTGGAGGAACTCGAGCGCCGACGCCGGCAGGTTCATCACGTAGTGCGATACAGTAGGAGGCACCGGGACGCGAGTCGGCTTGGGCCGCGACTCTGGCGGTGCGCTGCGCGACACTCTGGCGGGCTGAACGACGGCGCAATCGCCGCGCCGGGACGCTTCGAGGACGGCATCAGCCACTTTTTTGATAAAGTCGTGACCGTCCTCGTTGAACGGCCTCACAAACTCGGTGGCCTTGTTCCTCTTGATAATCTCGTCGAGATGCTTGTAGCTTTCAGGGTTCTTGTCATTCGCCCACACGAACACGCCCTTCTTGCCCGCCGGGACAGCAAAGGGCCCAATCCCGGCCATGACGTCGGCCACCACCTCGCCGGGCTTGAACATGGCACAGATTCGCTGGTGTTCAGTCCCCAGCTTCGTGTTCCAGTACACCTTGGAGTAGTCAAACTTGAAGACACATCCTGCCTCGCTCACCTCAACAAGCATGTCATCGGGTCCCGCGAGCACTTCGTAGGAAAAAGTCCGGAATTCACTTTCCGTGCCAACGTTGTCGATCTTGTTGATGACGGTGCGGATGCTGGGATTCTTGTCCAGTATCACTTGCGCTATCACGTGTTTGTAGGGAAGATACTGCCCTCTGATGTTCAAATGAGCTTGTATCGTGAAGTTTCACATCAGCGTTTGGAAAGGCAGCGTTCATGTTGGCGCAATTCATACATACCGACGTGCCCGGCCGTGTTGAATCCGGAAGGGATTTCCCCGTGTAGATCCTCTGGAAGAATAGATCTCATGACATCGACTACATACACATAGCTGTGTGGTTAGCAACACGGGCTTCCGTTCGTACAAGAGAGCCGGCCGCATCGCCCGCGATGGATAGAGCACAGTTTCTTACGATAACTCCACATGTCATACCCAATCGTCACCTCAAACGGCACGACTCTGACATCTCCCGTCCGTGATGCGTCTTTCAGCTCCTCGCTCCAGGTCTCAGGTACTAAAAGGGACGACCACCACTCATCAGTCAGTATCAGCTAGCTAGCTATCATGGTTCGAACCCCTTTTCATCGTCGTCACCATAAAGCTGAGCTGAGCTGAGCCAGCCAGCCAGCCAGCCAGGGAAAAAAAGAAGAAGAAAAAAGAAAACATTTGGTTTATTCACTATTGCCGCTAAAGGAAAGGATATACGAAACGAACCTGACGCCTTAAGTTCTGGCTTCAGGATGAGACACTTGCGTCCCTGCAGCGCCAAGGCACCATCCGGATCTGCAGCAATCGGACTAAACCTGTCCAGCAACAGGATCTCCTTGGTCTTCTCCAACTGCTTCCTGTACTTGGAGATGAATTTGTTATCCCTAACACACGCAGCACTCGTCGGAAGACTCCGCAGGAATAGTGACCGGTCAAGGGTCTTGAGAGCCCTCGCGGCAGGAGGGGCGCGAAAGAGATTCATTTCCAATTCAGATCGTTTGTTGCATGCATGCTTTCACGGCGAGATTATGATTATCAAGGGAAGAGTGAAAAAACATGTGGAGGCTGAACGTCAACAAGACTGCGGATGGTATGTGATGAGGGACAAAACCAAGGAGTTGAAAACTGACTGACCTCCATGACAGGCAAATAACACCACCTCCTTGTTTCTCAGTCGGCTTTCGTTGTCGAGGATGTTTTCTTGGCGAGTGAGATCCTTTTGTCGGAACAAAGAATCATAATTATATGACTCAATCCAATTCCACGACCCGGTGACAGAAAATTCCGTGATTTGATTGTGGGAACCTGCGGAGCGAAATCCACCGTCCGTCGTTCTGGGGTCAACAACGTCCAGGGATCCAAGGTTGACGAGGCTGTCCAATCATCATAGACGGGCGGGGCGGGGGGCTCGCGACTTCGTGATGTCACGACGTACTACTACTGCTACTACTCTTAGTACTTACTCCTACGTAGTAGTAGTATTTATTGGCACAACGCCAGGCTTTCCCTTGTTGAATGGGCATTCAGAACATAGATCAACACAAGTTGGTGTGGCAATCTGAAATCACTTGATATTATTCTCGTATAACTTTTTTTTTTTTGGCTCGCATGATCAGAGGAACAAACTCTCCCAGCAAACAATTCCGTCAAGCCATGTCGAAGCGTACCCTAGACGCCTTCTTCACATCATCGCCAAAACGAGCACAAACTGAAAAGAACAATGTGAGCCGCCAAGATCACGTAAGTCATCATCTTATCATTCTATTCCTCGGGGACGAATACGACTCTCGAGCGGAAACAAACACACTGTGGGACTGAGAACGGAAAAGCATGGCACGTCCCAGCACGTTTCGTATCCGCATCCCATCAGCATGCTGCCTGCTTCACTGAGCAAGGAACTATCGTCACTTCCCGCCCGTCCGGCGAGGCAGATCAACGACCAACCGGATCTGGATCTCCTCCACTTTGAACCATATATCCCATCGTACATGGCCAAACACCTGTTCGAGTTTCTGCGCGCCGAATTGCCATTCTACAGAGTAGAATACGACATCAAGCGTGGAGGCATACAGACACATATCAAGACGCCACGGTGAGCTCGTAAAACAAAAAAAAAAACAACAACCACGCCATGGTTTTGTTTTCCCCTATCCAAAAAAAAAAAAAAAACTGTTTCCGCCCCTAGTCTCCTCCTCAAAATTAATAGATGAATCTTCTGCAAAAGATGGACAACGGTATTCGGCCTAGACGACACATCACTCTTCCGGGATGGCATCCCCGTGGACAAAGTCTCGGGCCAGAAAGCCCGAGACAAAAAGTATGAGCGCCATCCGCCCCGACCTATACCCCGTTGTCTGGATGAGCTGCGCATCTCCACCGAGGCCGCGACGGGGTGCGTCTTCAACTTCTGCCTCGTGAACTACTACGCCTCAGGCGCGGACAGCATATCCTTCCACAGCGACGACGAGCGATTCCTGGGACCGGAACCGGCCATTGCGTCGTTCTCGCTCGGCGCGCGGCGGGATTTCTTGATGAAGCACAAGCCCGTTTCTGGTGGTGGCGTGGAAGGATCGCGGTGGGAGGGCAAGACGTTGAAGTTGGGTCTTGGGAGCGGTGACATGGTTCTCATGAGGGGTAGGACGCAATCCAACTGGCTGCATTCGGTGCCCAAGCGAACGGGAAAGAACCAAGAAGACGGAGGACGTATCAACATCACCTTTCGTAGAGCCATGGTCAAGGCCGGAACGGAGAACTACTACAATTACAACGTTGGCACGGGACCCGTCTATAGATGGAACACACAGAGCCGGCAGATGGTAGCGTGCAAGGAGATTAAACAAGTGAATGAAGGGTGAATCAAGCCCCTGTATTTTATGTCTGATAAATACACAAGTCAATTTGATTAATGTCGAGTGCTGCTTCTCGAAAAGACCATTCCGATTTCTTCAAGGGAGAATACAAGAAAATGCAAGTCTATCTGACGCATAGAAACAAAAGAAAACAAAGATGCTTGAGCCACGGTGGGAAAAAAAAAAAAACTGACCAACATGGAATATACGGCGCTGACCTCTATTTGCCGTGGCGCATCTGGGCCTTGGAAAACTTCCTCAGTGCCTTCAAAAACACATGATATCCAAACCCCTCATTGTCCTGGAGACAAAAGATCTCAGTCAGGCGGATTTGCCACGGCGGGTAACCCGACAACTCGACATTGGGGCTGAACAAGATGAGCAGGTCTGGCTCGGGCATGATACCCTCGGAGAGCTCAGCATCGACCAGTTCCATGGAGATGTCCCGCGGGGAGATCTTGCCCCGCTGCGACATTTCGGCCAGGGTTCTCGTCAAGTCGACGACGGATTCTCTGCCATCCTGGGCTGAGATGAGATGTAGCTTCAGTTGGCCGTGCTTGTTGCCCTCCAGGGCGGCCGACGAGCAGGCGTCTTTGTGGGGTGAGGTGAGCAGGAGACCGGGCTGCTGGCCGGCAAAGTAAAAGGTGAACTTTTGAACGACGGCATCGTACACTCGCGGCATGTGCTTCTTCAAAATACCTGTTTCGCAGTACGTTAGCGCTCTCCCTTCTCATCCAGTTATGCCGGTCCCGTCGTTCGCTGAACGTGGACATGCAAGATGCACACGCACCCGTCTTTTCGTAGACTGAAAGCAAAGGAATCTCGGCGCTGGCGCACCACGCGGCAAGCTCAGCAGTCTCCTCAATCAATCGGTCCAGATCGGCCTTTGGCCTTTGGTTCTCCTCTGCTTGCAAGATGGCGCTGAGATGGCCTGGCCTACGACCCAATCCCGACACATCTCGTCGAATGTACTCGGGCGTGCCGTGGTGGTAGTTTAGAACGGAGGATATCTGATAGCTGACAACATGGAAGGCCTGTCGAATGCGGATGTAAAAAGAAAAGAGACCGTGCAGGATGGAAAAAACAAGCACGAATAGCTGCTTCTTCAGAAATCGTCGAACACCCAACCTAGATAGGCGCTGGCATTGGTTTTTCGAAGATGCGACGGTCGGGATATCATCTGGACTTGGTAAGGTCGCCTTGAGCGCAAGCTTGGTGAGCATTTGAGAAGCCGCTGGGTCAATTTGTGTCAGTTAGCTTACTCTCATGATCCTTTCCCTTTCCTTCTGGCTCAGAAACTTGTGGTTCGACATGTCGTCGGCGCGGTAGGCCGCGCGATCTCTGGCCGAGATGGGCATAGTGGAGACGTAAGCAGGAAAAAATGCAGGCAGGATAAGACGGAAGTAGATTGAACGAGGCTGTCGGTGTAGACGGCTTCAGGCTCGAGAGACTTTGCGAATGGATGCAAGTAGAAAGAAGCCGATAGGTAAGGGGGGAAAGAAAACCAAACCAGGGTGACGGAGCAAGAAAAAAAGAGAAAAAAAAGAGAAGCGAATCAAATATATGCGGAGTGAGAGTGAAATGTCATAAAAAAAGAAAATGAAAAAAAAGGGAGAGCCTCTGCCTTGACGATTTCAAGTCTCAGAGAGGCAAGCCAGCCTGGTGGAAAGGATGAAGATGCGCTGCCGTGTGTTATTACGTCGCCGGATTGGCTTGTGTAAGCTTTGAAGATGTTGGCATTGTGTGGTGTGTGGCCAGGGATGTGGGGCCTCTGTGGCTTGACCCTTCGACAACGTCAACTTCACGCGACGACGACAAGCTTGACCTCGTTCGCTCTAAGAGCGGCAGCAGCATCAACCACTTTCCCATCCCCTCGGCCAGACTGACCGGCGAACCTGATCAAGCGACTGCGGAACGAGTAAGCGAGGCCCAAGATCTGTGCGTCGCTATCACCGACAGATAGCCACATGTAGCCCTCCATCCCGCCATCTGTAGCACCGCTCTCCTCCAAATGGAGCGGAATAGCACAGGACCGCCCAAGAGCCTCTATCCGAAAGGGCCGAGCTTCAGTCTGGAAAACTTCTCCAGCAAGGACTTCATCGTCCGTGACTTCATCGACGGTCTAGCCGACAGTGCTGTGCCCATCAATCGCCGCTCGGGTCCGGCCTCCGCTACCTTCGACCCAAAGCCCTTGATTCGGACATTCGAGAGTACATTTCCGCCGCCTGCCCACCCAGACCAGCTGACTCTCTGCTGAGAAAACTGACCGTCATTCCCTTCTCATGTAGATGCGCTTTCGCAATTAGCCTCGCTCGAAGACGAGCTGCAAGAAAAGGAATCCGAGCTCCTGTCGCAGGTCCGCCGGGCCGAAATCCAACATGACCAGACTTTAGACAGATTGGGCCGGAAGCTCGACCAGACCATGAGCTCATTTGAGGCTCTCGACGGTTCTCTGGCCCAGAAAAACGCAACCAGTACTCCCGAGAACGGCGCCGGTGCGGACGGCGGGGGCAACGTGGCGGTACAAATCGGAGAGAAGCTCGAGGAGCTGGATCGCAAGAGGCGGCGCGCGCAGGATGCCATGTTCCTGATTCAATGCTGGACGGAGCTGAGCGAATCTGGTATCCTCTCGTCGCTGGAGGACATCCGACTCCAGGGCGCGGCCGAATACAAGATCCGATGCGCCGTCATTGCGCGGCAGCTGATGAGAATGAGCCAGCAGCTTGACCCGACTTCTTGGGGACAGACCAACGGCTTCCACAATGGCTCGACGTCCGCCTCGGGACAAAATGCGTCTCCCAAGACACACAACACGCGCGAGATTCTCGAAAAGTTTTGCGAGTCCCTCGAGCAGGATCTGCTGGAGCAGTTCAACAACAGCTACCGATTACAGAATTTCGACGACATGATGGAGTGCTCCAAGGTCCTGTACGACTTCAATGGTGGTGCTAGTGTGATTGCCATATTCGTCAATCAGCACCAGTTCTTCATCGACCGTGACCAGCTCAACGACGAAGCCATCGCCGATGGCGAAACCTGGGAGATCCTGGCGGATCCCGATTCGGATCCTCCCGGCGTGGATCCGGGGTTGCAGTCCCTCATCGACGAGGTCAAGGTTGTGATGCAAGACGAATCTTTCATCATCAAGCGGGCATTTCCGTACTACGAGACCGTTCTCATCAAATTTATCCAGCGTGTGTTCCAGCAATCCATCCAGCAGCGCCTTGAAAAGGTTCTCGACAAGGCAGAAACCGTCTCTACATTGGCCTTTCTCAGATCTCTGCATTCATCCAGGAGCTACATCAGCACGCTGATTGAAGATCTGAAGACACACGGCCTCACGGAGCACCCCGATCCCTGCTCGGGACAGATTGCGCAAACGCTCGATCAACAGGTGGACGAGCTCTTCATCCCATACCTGGTCGGAAGCTCGTACATTGAGCGAGAAAAAAAGAGCCTGGAAGAACTGTACAGCTCCCTGCTGTTCAAGTTCACCATTTACCACTCACGCAAGAAGAAAGCACCGCAGGGTTTCATGGCGTCGCTGGCCCAACAGGGCACCCAGTTCCTGGCATCCGCAAAGGATGCATATCTCGAACGACTGGACTCCTCGGATCTTACGCCGACGCAGAAACAGATGATGCTGCGGGTTGCCGGCATCAAGGACAAGGACAACAAGAACGAGATCGAAGTCTCCGAGGAAGACGGCGGGCTCAGCGTCGCCAACGCCAAGCGCATGCTCAAGTGGATGGCGGAGAGCGTCCAGCGAACGCTGGAGCTGGGATCGCACGTCGAGACGCCCAAGGATGTCAGCACGCTGCTGCAGCTCCTGCTGAGCAACATGGGCCAGGTCTACATCGAGACGGGGCTCGACGCCGCCCATGCCGAGGCTACCGTTGTGGAAAACACCAAGACGGAGCCCGATCTGTCGTTGTTCCTGCCCACCATCAGGCCCGCCGCCACCATCTCGGCCATCATGGACCGGTTCATCACCATTGTGCTCATCCGCCTCGCCTCGTCCAACACGACGGTCCGGAAGAGCATGGAAACCCAGAGAAACCAAGCCATCGATGCCATCGAAAAGAAGACCAACGCCGTCTTGAAAATCACCATCGACGTCATCACAAACTACATCGCCAAGCTGCTCGCCGGCCAAAAGAAGCAGGATTTCCGCCCCCGCGGCGCCGAGCTCGACTTCCTGCAAACCCCGACCTGTCTCAACATCTGCAACTTCCTCGGCCGAGCATCCAAGGAGGCCAGCCAGGCCATCGACGGTCTCAACGCCGAGAAGTTCTTCAGCGAGCTCGCCCTCTCCATCCACCAGCTCCTCTTTGACCACTTCAAGAAGTTCCAGATCAACGCGACGGGCGGCCTCATGGTCACGCAGGACATTGCAAAGTACGTCTCGGTGTTGCGGGACTGGGTCCTCTCCAAGGACGTGGCCACCGTTGTTGAGCTTCTTACCGAGATTGGCTCTCTCTTCATCGTCGGCCCGGAGGCTCTTCGGGAGAAGGCGAGGGCTCTGGCGCCGGGTCAGGGCGGCGGAGGCAGGAACAAGTTGTGCAAGGGCGATTTCAGAGCGTTCGTGCAGAAGAGGGACGATGCGGGCTCGGCGGGCATTCAGAGCATGCTGGCGGGTCTGTGAGGCCCGGAGTCTTGTTTTTTATGCCCCTGCTCTCTCCCTCCCTCCCTCTTTCTCCCTCTCTCTCTGCGACTCGGCCCCTTTATCGAGCGAGCCTTGTTTCTGTTGCTAGGAGCGGGAGGGATGTCTTGAGAACAATGTCCGATATATATATATATATATATATATATATTATTTGATACCCGCCGTGTCATTTCTTTCTTTCTTTCACATCCTCCTTCACGTGTCTGACCCTTTCCATACAATTACATGCGCCATTGTGCGTTTCGTCAAAGGGCATTTGCCATGAAGCATGTTTTCCGAGGGCACGTGCGTAACTCCCACTCCGATATGTGTCCAATTCAGGGGGGGGGGGGGGGGGGGGGGGGGGGGGGGGGGGGGGGGGGGGGGGGGGGGGGGGGGGGGGGGGGGGGGGGGGGGGGGGGGGGGGGGGGGGGGG
>JABAEC010000121.1:0-54759 GCA_013435705.1 Claviceps paspali | reverse complement strand
CCCCCCCCCCCCCCCCCCCCCCCCCCCCCCCCCCCCCCCCCCCCCCCCCCCCCCCCCCCCCCCCCCCCCCCCCCCCCCCCCCCCCCCCCCCCCCCCCCCCCCCCCCCCCCCCCCCCCCCCACCATTGGCCAAGCACGGCGACCCAAGACATGAACAGCTTGTCCGCACCCAGCGAGCAGCAAGCCCCAGCATGACATGACGTACGACGGCACGGCGCCACAAAATCCCATTTTCAAACATGGACATCGATCGACAACGACGTTTCACCTCAACACAACTTTCTCCCGGTCTTTTTTTCGCTCAACGACCCCGACGGACGACAACCATCACCACCACCACCACCACCACCACCACCACCGTAATCACCAGGACAGCGCCTGGCCACCCGCCTCGCCATGACAACCTACATCCCCTCTCTGACCATACCCTCCGCCGTGTTCGAGCACCCCGCCGCGTCGATCCTTCTCCCCGTGGTCCTCGGCACGGCAGTCGGCTACTCCGTCCGGCGTACGTTGCTCCAACTCCCACCTTCTTTTAGGGGATGGTCTGCAGAAGTTGAGAATGTGAACTGAAGCTTGGGGGGTGGGGGGGGGCGCCTGGGATGGGAGGGTAGCTGCCGAGACGAAGAAGCT
Organism: Claviceps paspali; assembly: GCA_013435705.1. Classification (NCBI taxonomy): domain Eukaryota; kingdom Fungi; phylum Ascomycota; class Sordariomycetes; order Hypocreales; family Clavicipitaceae; genus Claviceps; species Claviceps paspali. The sequence goes on along the minus strand of JABAEC010000121.1, from coordinate 54,127 downwards.
GTATCGGTCGTTGAAGCAGCCTCCTTTGCGGCCTCCGCCGTGGTTGTTTGGTCCTGTGTGGACGGTGCTGTATGGGTGAGTTTGGGGGATGGTGCGCGCGCGCACACACACACACACACACACACATTTGTTTATATATATATGCGCGTGTATACATATATGCGCGTGTATGTATATGCACGAAAAGCAAGCCTCCAGCGGCAACTCTGCTAACGACATGATGGGGGGGGGGGGGGGGGTTCCGGGGTCCGGTAAAAGCATAATGGGCTACGCCGCCCACAGGGTCTACACAAGGGGCCTATCGCCGCTGTCGGGCGCTGAGACGGCAGAGCTGACGAGATCCTCCATGACGCTGTACTCGGTGCAGCTAGGGCTCAACCTCGCCTGGATGCCGCTCTTCTTCGGCGCCAGACGCCCCGTCGAGGCCAGCGTTGACATCCTCGCGCTGCTGGGGCTGAACGGGTACCTGGCCCATGTGTGGAGCTGCGTCGACCAGACGGCGGGACTGCTCCAGCTGCCATACCTGGGGTGGCTGGGCTTTGCGAGCTACCTGTGCGTCGGGACGGGGCACCTGAACGGGTGGGACTTGTCCGGAAGGGAGGTCAAGGACGAGTAGACTGTTGGCCGGGGCAACCGGATGGAATGCGAGATGCTGAGGCGGAGAGGCGGATGAGGGAGGGTACGAACGAGAACCGGACCGGCATGGAAGGAAGGTAGGTGTAGTGTAGTATGGGGGAAAATTGCACACGACGAATCTTTGCAGCCAGGCACAGAAATCGAAATGGATGAATCCCGTCTACATCTAACTATGCCCGCTCCCTCGTCGTAAGTCTTGGTAACGCTGCCCGTTCCCCCTTTCTCCCTCAAGTGACTTTGCCGGCAAAAAAAAAAAAAAAAGTTGATACTCTACTCTTGTTGTGTATATATGTGACCTCGAACGCCATGCAGTGTGACCCTTTGTGAAGGGAGAAAAAGAAGCAAACCACCTGTACAAAAGGTGATGGAAAGAAGAGGAAGAAGAAGAAAAGAAATGAGGATAGAGAATGGAGCACGCGCCAGAAAGAAAGAGCCTCCTTGTTGCCAGAACAACCCCCCCCCCCCCCAAAAAAAAAGGAGAGAAAGAAAGAAACGCGGAAAACCATGGGAAAGAAGAAAAAGGCGACACGACCGGAGTAATGGAAGCCGTGACTATTGCAAGGGGAAATGCTGTTTCAGCCCGTCGTAAACCATGAAAATAAAGGCCGAGCTCGGCGCTGACCGCAGGCAGGTGATGCCGCAGCCGCGATACAGGCCGCGCAGGCCATGCTGTCGCCAGATGGCGGCGCCCTCCTCCATGAAGGTGCGCTTTTGTACCAGGGAGCCCACGGCAACGGTCTGCATGCGGGACTTGATGGTGTCGGCGGGGAAGAAGAGAAAGTTGTATGAGACGCCGGCGGAGGCGCCGGCGACGGCCTGCTGCCAGAGCGGCAGAGCCTGGGCCCGAATGCTCTCGGCCTCTGCGCGGGAACCGGCATGCCGCATCTTGGTCGCGTAGAACATGGACGTGGCCGTCTCCTTGGCCCCGAACCAGGCGGCGCTCCCTCCCCCCTCCCGGATCAAGGTGCCCATCTGGCCGCGCCAGAAGCCCCTCAGACCGTCGTGACGAAACACGTCGCGCACGACGGCCAGCGGACGCAACGCCGGCGCGGCCGAACCCTCCAAGTGTGCCGGCACCTGGATTTTGCACTTGACGAGCTCGATGGGCGTCAGGACAAACGAGGCGCAGACGCCCGAGAAGGCGCCCGTCAGCCACAAGGCCGGCACCGAGATGCCCTTCTCCCGCGACGCCAGTCCCGCAGTGAACAAGGCCTCCCGTCCTATCTTCTCGAACACAAAGAGGCTGCTCGTCTCGGCGGCCGCCCCGACGAGCGGAGCGCTGATGCCCCGATACAGGCCCAGGAAGCCGTCGGCCTTGAAGGATTGCCGGAAGCAGTCGACGGGGCCGGTGTACCGCAGGGGAAGGTGGTCTGGCTGGCTCTGCAGTCGAACTTTTACCGTGTCGAAGGGGTACTCGATGTATTTGCCGACGATGCCTGCAATCTGAGAAAGAAAAGACGATCGACCAGTCAGTCACATTGACTTCTCGGGCATCGGGGAAAATTGGTCTTACGAACAGAAAAGGAAAGGGAAAAAGAAAAAAGAAAAAAACCAAAAGCAGGAGCCGAGATTCTTACCGATCCGTACATGACACTCTCGAATGCTTCCATGAGCGCCGAGCCGCCCCGAAGCGCAAGCTCCGAGGGCATGGCTGAGGAGGGATCGAACGCGACTGGGGCGTGTTCCATGATGGGAAAGAGAGGGGGAGATCTCTCTCTCTCTCTCTTTTTTTTTTCTCAAAGGTTTTTTTTTTGTTGGCCCGGTAAAAAATAGTGGAGTGTAAATGCGACAGACACAACTTCCCCTCGTGAGCAAGGAAGGAGCGGCCCTCCCACTATATTGGCGATAGGCCTGCGTCTGTGGTGGTCGGTTATGGCGAGGAAAACTGAGGACGTTGGTGTTTTTTTTTTGTCTTTCTTTACTTAAGTTCCCTCTCGGAAAGTTGGAGGTATCGAGAAGAGGTGTGTACACCGTTTTTTTTTTCTTTCGGTCGAACCAGCGTAGCGTCACGGAGTGATCTCGACGTCGACGTGGGGCAACAGCCCGCGCATTCTTATCGAGAGGTTTCCTTGGCGCGCGTGGGAGAAAGTCAAGAGGGTTTTTTTTTTTTTTTTTTTTTTTTTTTTTTTTTTTGCGCACACCGACAAACAACCCGGGTGAACTTGGTGATTGAGGGGTTTGGGCTTCTTTGAGGAAGGTGGTTTTTTCTTTCTTTCTTTTTTTTTGGGGAGGGGGGGGGGGGGGGGACGTAAAGTGAAATAATATCCACAGGCACTGATGCCGCCCTTTTTTTTTTTTTTGCAGCTAAAAGGACCCAAAAAAAAGATAGGAAATAAATTGAATGAAATTAAAATCAGGGTAGAAACGGCCGCCGTCGGGCACGTTTTGTTCTTTAAATCTACAAGAGGTCGTCGATGCAGTCCTGTGAACGAGTGGCCGGAATGGCAACGAGTGAGTACGACGTGGGCATGCGTGTTTCGGTTTCGATCATCGGGCACGACGGCAAGAGCAGATTCCTGCCAATGGGAGCCCGGCGTTTCGGCCGCCACCAGGTTTGGAACTCTCGACCCCGCGCCATTGCATTGTGATGCAACCCAGGCAACCTGCTCCCTTGCTCCCTTGATGGCTAATCTAATGCGGGAGAAGAAGCCAGGCCAGACGCCAGAGCCTTGCTGTACGTAGTATGTAGCCCGTCTCAGTCAGAGACGCACGTCGCAATCCACCGAACGGCGGCCAGGCCGGAATCGTAGTCTCGGTACTCTACCATCGTTTCCCTAGACCGCTTCTTCCCGCACCGAGGGAGGAGGTGGTGATGGGCCTCGCTGCCAGATGGGTCGCTGACATGTGATGTGACGCATCTGATTGGATTCAACAGGAAAGGCCGACTTGTCTGCCTGTTGCTGTAGCACCGGCCAAAGCTCAGTTAGGGATTCTTGTTCATTGCAACTGTACACGAGATTGCTTGGGTCCTGGTGTAAGCACGCGCGGCTGGCTTCTCATATGGCATCCAAGCTGTTTAGGCGTCGACATCCCCAGTTGCTACATGTACGACACGGCATGTGCTACGCCTCGTAAACACCGCATCATTTCATACGCTCAACGATATATATTCCTTCTCCCCACCTGCCCAAACACCAGGCCCAGACAGCTTGGGTCCTTTCCGTCTCCGCCCATCACTGCTTCTTCTTCGCGGCCGCCTTCCCCGTCGAAGCATCCTTCTTGGCAGCAAGGCTTTCTCCGTCGTCCCGGTCCCTCTTCTCCGCATACCACTGCCCGGCCTGGAGCACCAAGACACCGATCAAGACCAGCGCGAGAATGGTGTTGCTGGCCGACAGGACCCTTAAGCTGTCCTCCCTGCCGAGGATCATCTCCCCGTCGGCGAGGTCGGCGGGGTTCTTGAACTCGTCGCTGTCCCAGAAGCCCGAGCTGACGGTGCGCAGGCCCCTGACAATGTTGGAGATGTAGACGGCGACGCCGATGGTGTAGAGGATCAGGGAGGCGCCGTCGAACAGAAAGTTGGCCTCGCTGGGCTTGAACAGCTTGATGAACATGCCCAGAAACCCTACGCTGACAATGATGTTGAGCACGCGGCCGATGAGAGGCGGCGACTGGTGGATGAACTTGAGGTGCGTCTCAAGCTGGTCGTAGTAGCTATCGGGAACGGGCTCCTTGCTCCAGAGCAGCGGGAAGTCGTACGGGAAGGACGCGAAGAGAATGCCGAGGAAGAAGCACGTCGCTGAGCGAAAAACAAATTAGTCCTTTCGAAGCGCGCCTCGACACACACACACACACACACACATACACACACACACAAAAAGAAAACAAAAGTGATGATAAATTTAAGAAAAAAAAAAGACATACGCCCAATAATCATGAATGTCGAAAAGGAACTCGAGCCATGGTAATTAGACGACTTGGTCGTCTTTGTCCAATCGATATACCCGCCCATCGTTGTCTTCTTTCTGCGCCCCTCCTCCAAAAAAAAAAAAAAAAGACAGAGAGAGAGGGAAACAGAGTCGGAGATGCCAAAGCTTTGCGCCCCACCGCCGCCGGTATTCTCGGAAATAAAAACGTTGAACGCGACGTCGCGATGAATTGGTCGTGGTCGAGATGCTGCGTCTTTGGGGCTGCGAACGCCGATGTGATGACGATTTGTTTTGGCAGGATTTGTGTCCCCTCTGCTGAGTGAGATAGATGCGTGAGGAAGAACAAGGATGGCCCTTTTGTGTACTATGCAGTGGTAAGTACTAGTAGTAGGTACGTACCTTAGTACTGGTAGTACTCGGGCGTGGAAGGGGGGGGGGGGGGGGGTGGATGACTATTGACGAGCTCCGCTCTGACGAGCATGGAATTGCTTTTTTTCTTTTTGCACGCAACCGTCACTCGGGCCAGGACGACTGGTGCAAACAACCTGCTTCGTGTGGAGAGGTCGCTTCTTTCATGTCATGTCGTCTTGTCGCCTGCACCTCTGACGGGCCATGTATTCATGAATGGCTTGGTTGGTTGACGGAGCGGCGTAGCCATCGACGACAATCCTAACGACGATGGATGGAATCCGCTTCCCAGGCATTCCACCACCCCTTCACGTGCCATCACACACACACTTATACATGAATCCAAAAAAAAAAAGATCAGGAGGATAGACTCGAGAAAAAACAAAAAGAATAAAAAAAAATCACATATCCAACGGCCCAAGACCCCTCTCCGCAACAGCACCTTGCACCGTCCGTCTCGCGCGCCGCACTGCCGTCCGCCACGACTCCCGCCCCCGTCCCGGCTGACCGTCCTGCTCCACGAGAAGGTTGAGCCACCGCACAATGACGGCCACCTTTTCCAGGTCCCTCTCCTCCTTGACCACCCTGGCCAGGTACCTTTCCAGGACCGCCACGTCGCTGTCGTGGGGCCCGTCGTCCTGCGTCTCGGCGTGCCACGCATCAATCATGTCCTTGATCTCGCGCGTCGAGGTCACGCCGGAGCCGGAAAAGGACACCTTTCTGGGCGCTGCGGGAAATTGCATTCTTCTCTGCCTCCCGCCCGCCGGGGCTGCCTTGCCGTCGACGTCGGGGTTGTGGTGCCGACGGTTGGGGGCATCCAGTCCCGAGCGGAGTGCCATTCTCCGGCGCCGGTGATCTGCCACCACTTCCTTCCGCACGTCTTCGGGAAGCTGCGCCAGGAAGTCGGCATCTAGCTCCTCCATGTCCTCGATGGCGGTGTGGCTTTCGTCTCCTCTTCTGAACTTGGTTTGCACGACGCCGGCCTGGGCGTCTCGCTGACGCTGGGCTCTCCCAAAAATGTCCCGTATGCCGCCCCGTCTGGTTGGCGTCCGCTTGGTCGGCGTCCGTTGTTTGGTCGGTGACCGTTTGGTCGGCGTCCGTTTGGTCGGCGTTGTTCCCTTCCTCTGCTGTGCAGCAACACGAGGGCCGTGGTCCTTCCTTGGTGTCTGCGGCAGTTCAGGTTGTCGCCCGTAGGTCGCGAGGACTTCGGCCTTGACATCCTCTGGTAGGGCGTTGAACACTTCGGGGTCGATTTCGGAAGGGAAATCCTCCATCTCCGACGGAGCAGCTCTCCTGGACCCCGACACGGGACGGGCGGCAGGTGAGGGGCTCGCGCGTCGTCGTGGCTGGCCTATGAGCTTGTTTCTGATGTCGCTGGGCAGTTCGGCCATGACCGCCAGGTCAGGGTTGCTGGGCATGATGAACTGCGTCCCCGACACATTGAGAGGCGTCTTCGCTTTGGCATCGTCCTGGTTGGTCCTCGAAAGAGCCATGGCCGGATGAACCTTGGGCCTGCGCGGCGTCACGGGGTCTTCGGCGATGGGGTCGTCGACCAGACCGCGGCTTCCTGCCTTCCTCGGCTTCTCGGGACTCTCAATTTCATCAATGGCCTCGACGCGCGCGCTTGGCCGTCTCGCTGATGCAGGAGTTGTAAAGGGACCAAAGCTCAAGGTCCGCTGGCTGCCTTCCGCTTGCCCGGTGCTGGCGGCCTTGATCGGCTCCAACTTGGTCATCTGCACGCCCAAGCCGCGAAGATCGCCAGGGCTAAACTTGAACGACCGTAACATCGATACTGCTTCCTTTCCCATCGTCTCGTAGCTGTGCGTCGCTACTCCAAAGGTGGTGCTTTTGCTAAACGCGTCGCATTTGCCGTGCCCTAGGTGTTTCGCGGGATCCAGCGGCGCATCGAGCGATCGCCTCATGATTTTCATAGTCAGATGCTTGCCCCGGACCTGTTCGCCGACCAACCGCCGCTCCAGCTCCTTGCATAGGTTGTACACGAACTCTTCCGCCTCTGGCTGGCTAATGAAGCGTATGCCCCAGTTGACCTCGGCAGACACCGATCTCCTCGGTGGTTGCTCTCCGACTTCGACTCGATCGATGCCGCGAGCGTAGTCTGCCAGTCTCTCGCCCGTCTTGGGCCCAAGTGTGCTTGCCAGTTGCTCCTTTGAGACACCCCGAATGTCCTTCACAAACCTAACGCCCAATTCCTCCAATTTGCCGCCTATGCTGTAGGCAACACCAGGAAGTTGCTCAACCGTCAATTCACCAATGGCACTGAGCACATCTTCGGGCTTCAGCTGATACTGCCCAGCAGGCTTGGCTTTTCGGAGCGCCACCTTTGCCTGGAGAACATTTCCACCAATGCCGACAGAAACGTCGCAGCCGGTCTTGGTTTTGATGGTCTCCCTGAGTCCTGAAGCAATCTCGTCGGCCTTTTGCTGTTCTCTCCAAATACTGCCCTCGTCGATGCCGACGCCCTGCGAGCCCGTAGCAGAAAGAATAATCGACGTTGCATCGATCAATGCCTCGTCGATGCTGACGCTCTGGACCACACCCCCCAAAGACAATATCGACTCATAAAACAGCCGACTGGCTTTTTCGTAGGCCGGAAAGTCATAAGGCAGGACTTTCAACTCTGGGCATAGCTCGAGAGCTCGTTTCATCCACATGCCGTTTTTCACGCCAAACTTGCGAGCAGGATAGTTGCAACTTGCAATCTCTGACCCAGGACCAGAGCTGTGCGCCACAACAGTCGGCTTATCCGTGTATTCTGGGCTTTTCTTCAGTGAAACGGCACAAAAGAAACTGTCAAAGTCCACGTGCATGATGTACCGTCTAGCTCCGTGATTCCTCTTCGTTTTGTTCTGCGACAAGCCCTTGTCTGCTGCCAGTCGCTGCATAGAGGACTTCAAATTTGCTTTCCAAGTGGAAAGATGATGCAATCGGCTTTCCGAATAGAACTGTTTAAGAAATTCGGGGTTGGCCGTGGACGACTTACGGAGCCGTGGGTCCGACAAAAGCCAGGCATTGTGCTCCTCGGATGTTACATTCTTGGGAGGCTCGGCGTCCGGACAAGACTCATTGTGGTCAGCCAGTAGTTCGGCCCGAGCTGTGTTTCCCACCACGGCCTCACGGTCGGCAGGTTTCGTCAAAATCGGATTGGCGAGAGATTCTTCCGACTCAGATACATTGAATCCAGTAGCAGCGTTTGGCGGAGTCTGGTGACTGGTCGAAGCGGCGCGCACAGCCGGCGGACGAAGCGGCGTCGATGTCTTTTCCGCGACTTGACTCCATCGCTGACTAGGCAGAGCGATTCCCTTCTTGAGCTGGCTGGTGTAAAAGCTACTGTCGGTTTGCTCTTTATAACCACGTCTGGGTTCGGGAGTGGCTTGCGAAACTCCGTTTTCGCCATCAAACTTCAAGACCTTCTGTCTTGGGCCCTCGTCCAATACACGATAGTCGCTCCAGGGGAGCAATTTGCCAGCTGCGACCGAGTCCACGATCCAGGCTGGTTTGACGATGCGGTAACGATTGAAATCGATAGATTTCTTGGGCGGCAGAGTGGAAGCAATGATATGAGTCGCCATAGTTTTGGAATCCAGGTATTGAAGATAGCCGCCGCCATGTTCCACAATTTCGCGATGAAGTCTGTATTTGTTTATTCACCGATTAGACAAATGTTTCGAACATATTGTTTATGGTGACGTGTAACCGGGACGAAACCGGGACAAAATTTACATGTGAAGCGGTGGTTGCGTGTAGCCAGTAATATGAGCCACTATCCCCTTGAATATTTGAGGCTTATCCGAGGCAGCGCGCATATCGGCATCGAGGTTCTGGAGCTTGATCTTTTTGCGTCGGAAGTAGTCTCCAAAGCCGCCAAAGGCGCTGGCCTCGTATTCGTCGCCATCCTCATTTTCAAACTTGTGGCTCTCGATTCTCTTCCGCACATGGGACGACTTCTTTTCTAGCACGCTACCCATTCTGAAGTGGTGGTTAGTTTGCGATCACGCTCTGAACAGTCATGGCCTTGACGCGACGACACCCGTGGCATGACCTGCGACATGATGCGATTCAACCTGGATACATGAGAGAGGTGATGACTCGTCTCTGCGACTGCAACTGAGAAATGTGGAATCAGCCGGCCAATGAATGGAGAGGGGAGAAAAAAAAAAACCAGCCGAACGATAGGACGTTAGCTGCCAAAGGTTTGAAGATCAAAACCTTGACACCAGAAATGCGACGACGAAAGACCGCGTCATGTCACCTCGGGTGACGCGGAATCAGCGCGTGCCGGATCTGCACGCAGTTTAAGTCGTGCTCCGCAGCGGAGACCCACATATACTGTGTGAAAACAATTGGCACTGTGTTACAAGCAATCATTCTTCCGTCATGAAATGAAGCGAGGCTGGAACGTAGAATCTTTTTTTTAGTATTCGACGTCTGCGACACTCGCCATCGCGCAACCATCCTTCCCTTGCGATCGGCCTAAAGAGCGCTGCCAGCGAGCGCCATCATGAACAATGAGCAGTTCCGAAAGCTGCTGCTTGCCAACTCGGCGCCCTCCAAATCCAAGCATGGCCCGTCACCACCCGGCACAAAGCCGGTCACTGGCAGCGCACTTGGGTCTCGACAACGATCCAGCATGCCCATGACGCCCCGTTGCGTAGCAGGAGCGCAAGCCGATTTCGCTCGACAAGTCGCCGAGCGCAACCAATCAGATCGATCGAACAAGAGATTCAAGACCTCCGCTCCCAAGGGCGTCAGGCTGGGCCAAGGCTACGTTGACCGAGCGCGGAGCCGCGAGGAGATCCAAGAGGATGAGAGAGAAGCTCGTCTGAAAGCACTGGAGGAGTTATATAGGAAAGAAGAAATTGACAAAGAAACATACGAAAAGTCACGGTTCCAGATCGCTGGCGGAGATCTAGAAACGACGCATTTGGTCAAGGGACTCGATTTCAAGCTTCTCGAAAGGATACGGCGGGGCGAAGATGTCTACAACAAGAGATCGGCGGACGCGACGGAAGTCTCGCCGGAAATACCGCCCGGAGAAGAAGATATAGACGATAAGTTTGATGAACTAGAGTCAAAAGACGTCCAGGCCACGGAAAAGTCAAGGTCGGAGAAGAAGAAGGGCCAGCTATCTACCGTAGTCACGGGGAAGAAGCGAACGCGAGATCAAATACTCGCAGAGCTCAAGGCGGCCCGCGCAGCAGCCAAGGCAGCAGCTGAACCATCTTTGGGCGATCGATTTCGCAAAATCGGTACGACACAAAAACTCGGAACACGCATCGAGAGGGACAGAAAAGGTCGAGAGGTGCTCATCATTGTCGACGCTGACGGACATGAGAAGCGGAAAGTTCGGAAGCTGAGACCGGGAGAGGAGGAGGAGGAGGAGACCAAAAACAAGTTGCCCATGCCCGACAAAAACGTGGCGCCATTGGGGATGGAGGTCCCCGAGCAGTTCAAAAAAGTCGAGGAAGCTACTGTGGAAGAAGATGATGGGGACGTAGACATCTTCAACGATGTTGGCGATGATTACAATCCCCTAGCAGGCATGGAGGACGATTCAGATTCCGACTCGGACAGCGATGTGGAAAAAGATGCTCAAGCAGAGAATGAAGCGTCAAAAAGCGAGCAGAGCGCATCTGCCGACATGCTGCCGCCACGCAAACCACAAGCCAGCACGAGAAACTACTTTCAAGACTCCAAAACAAGACTCATCTCGGAAGAGGCGGCTCGCGGACCTGCCATGTCAGACCCGGCCATCATGGCAGCCATCAAGAAAGCAGCGACTCTGCGCCGCATTGAGGACGACGACGATGCAGAGGCTGGCCGGGATGACAGAGAGGCCGGGGCGCGGAGGGAGAAGCTTCTGCAAATGGCGGCGAGAGACGACGACGACCTGGACATGGGATTCGGCACAAGCCGGCTCGAGGATGAAGAGGACTTTGCAGATCACAAGCTGGCGGCGTGGGGGGGCGAGGGAGGCCAGGCAGGAGGCCGGGGTGGGAAACCGCAAAGGAAGAGGGGACCCAAGAAGCGGAAGGGCGATGCGAACAACGCGGCCGATGTGTTGCGGGTGATGGAGCAACGCAAGAAGTCATGAGACCGCCAGCCCTGGATGTGTGGCAGAGCAGGTACATGCTGGGTTTCCTGTACAACCACGGAACTCGAGACGCAGCACTCGTCTACAGTGTGTTGACTTGCCAGAGGTAAATGTGTACCACAGAATGGCAGGTACCTGCTAGGTGACTCAATAGTTGCCAGGTACTAGGTTGGTAGGTACTAGTACTGACGTTCTCCTACTACTAAGTACTACTAGTAGTACTAAGGCATGGCCGCCGTTGGTGCACGCAACCCCCTTCCCTCCGGGTCCCACATGCGTGGTGCGTTGGTCGCTCTTTCCTGTCGCCCTTGTACTTCCCCCACGCGGAGAATCAGACGCTGCCCAGAGCAAAGAATCCGGAAGGCCGCGGATGCAGCACAAAAACCTTCTTTCAACAGCGCCTCATTGAACCTCCTTTGACTTAAATACCCCCCCCCCCCCCAAGACTCAATCCGATCCTTCTCTCCCTCCCTCCCTCTCTCCCTTTCTTTCCCCTCCCTCTCTCTCTTTCTTTCCCCTCCCTCTCCATTCTTTCTTCTGTTTCTCCGGCCGTTCCTTCTTTCACGTCTGTCGTCATCTACGGTTATCAGCCTTTCCACGTCGCGGTTCTTGGTTCGGGCAGCTGCACAAAGGACACAGGCGGCAGTTCATTGTTGTAGCCTTCATAGAAGTTTCCGCAATTTTTTCTAGTCAGACTCTCGAGTTCTTGGTAGAGAAGACAAGCCTTTGGTGGAGCTCAATCTCCTCTGCGTATGCAAGAGGCGGCCTGGTAAGATGAATGGCGCCAACACATATGAGTCCCCCGTCCCCGTCCCCGTCCCCGTCCCCGTTTGGCTGGACTGCGACCCCGGTCATGATGTATGTATAAGTCTATTTCGTGTTACATTTTCGTCATGACTTGCACATGGTGATATCGTCCTTGGTTGCTCAGAATTCTCCCCGCCGTTCTCGGACCTAGGGCCGAAGTGGCGCTGACTGTTTCTCCGGAATATGCCTGGTTATTCTGTAATATAAATGTGGGGGATGCAACGCAGCTGACGATTTTTTTTTTTTTTTTTGGTCGTGCTGTAGGATGCATTTGCTATACTACTCGCCGCATACCATCCCGGTATCAAGCTGCTTGGCATCTCTACCGTCTTTGGCAACGCATCACTAGAGTAAGTCTGCAGCTGAACCATCAACAACAACATAATCATCCCCACCAAACATGCCGACATTCGTTGACCAAATGCAGCCATACAACCCGCAATGCCGCCTCTATCCTTACCGCCATCGGCAAGCACAAAGACATCCCGCTGTACCGCGGCTCTCCCAAAGCCCTGAAACGCCCTGCTGTTCACGCCCCTGACGTGCATGGCGAGTCTGGCCTCGACGGCACCAACCTCCTTCCCAAACCGCAATGCGAGCCTCTGGCCAAACCGGCCGTCGAGGCCATGTACGAAGCCATCATGGCCCAGCCCGGAGATACGGCCTGGATCGTCGCCACGGGCTCTCTTACCAACGTCGGTACCCTCCTGCAGAAGTATCCCGACGTGACTGCGCACATCAGAGGAATCAGCCTCATGGGCGGCTCTTTCGGGGACGGCTTCTCCGACGCCGTCATGGGCATGGTGGACAACAAGGAGCGCATTGGCAACATTTCGCCCTGGGCCGAGTTCAACATACTCATTGACCCGGAAGCCGCCGCGGCGATATTCCACGACGAACAGGTTTCCAGGAAGACGACCGTCGTGCCTCTAGACCTGAGCCACCAGGTTCTCGCGACAGACCACGTACGCGGCCTCTTGCTCTATGGCCAAGACGCGGAACAAAATGGACCGGGGAGGACAATGCTGAGAAGAATGCTCGTCGAGCTGCTTTATTTTTTCGCCAAGACCTACGCGTATGTGTCCCTATTCCCTTTATGACAGACAAACACTTCACGTAAAGACTGGTCTACCACCACAACTTCTTCGCATCGCTCTGGCCAACAGCTGGTAACCATCCCACAGCGACGTTTTCGGCATCACTGCCGGACCTCCGCTGCATGATCCAATCGCCGTGGCAGCCGTCCTCATCGGCACGAGCGACGCAATCCCCTTTTACGAATGGGACTCCAACAAGAGCGCCTTGCCTCAGCATAGAGAACGCTTCCAAGTCACCGTCGTCACGGAAGGCACCTTTGAGCAGGCAAAGGACGGACTGACCCAGACCGGACGCACTATCGCGAGGCTTCTGCCGCCGGGGGAGGAAGGGGTGCGCATACCGCGGACCCTGGACGTGGCCAGGTTTTGGGAGGTAATCGAGGAGTGCATTTCCCGGGCGGACGAGCGGAACAGGGCGTTGGGCAATGAGGACTGGTGATGTGTCTGGGTTGGCGAGCGAAATACCCGGCGCGAAGCAAAACCAAGGAGAAATAAAGCAGTAAATACAGAGCCGCTTATCAAAATCGTAAAACCTTTCTGAAGGAAACAAGAACAAAAAAAAAAAGAAGAAGAAGGGCAGGGGATTTAAAACTCTGCACAGGCCCCGCCGCAAGGCTCGCTCCTCTACAGACCCAAGTGGTCTTCAATCGAATCAATATACAACCATTCCTCCCTCCGACCACAGAAAAACCAAAAGAGAGGGGGGGGGCAAAAAGAAAAAAAACCCCAAAAGCCACAAGACAAAGAAAAAATAGGTCATGAAGCACAAAAAAAAAAAAAAAGTATTATAAAAGTACACAATGCGGCCACGGCTCATATTCACATCACAGGCTGGCGTCCTCGGACTTGGATTCCCAGCCCATCATCATCTTCAGACTCCGCTCGTATGTCCAGACGGTGATGGCGCCAGCCGGGGCCGACTTGACTAGACTGATGGGCAGGCCCTTGTACAGACCGCGCAGACCTTCGGCGCGGACGATGCTCGTGATGGCGCGGACGGTGCCGGCGTACTCGGGTATGTCGCCGTAGACGTACCTGGCCCTGGTCGGGCCCTGGACCTGGATCCTCTTCCGCACAAGATCGAGGGGGAACACGACCGTCTTGGCGAGGAGGCTGGCGAGGACGCCGGCTGCGGCGTCGCCGCCCCCCCACGGCATGTTCAGCCCCGCGAGGCGCACCCTCAGTCCCTCGTAGGCGACGAAGAAGAGGCCCATGAAGGGCACGATCTGGGCGAGGCTGGGGCCCACGCCGCGGAAGAAGCCCCGGTAGCCCTCCTGGCGGCTGATCTCCCGGACGGCGCCCCGCAGGGAGGTGTAGATCCTCGCGCGGCCCTGGGCGGCGAACCTCGTGCGCAGCAGGTCGAGCGGATACGTAATCGCCGTGGCCAGCGCGCCGGACGAGGCACCCGCGATGAAGCTCTCGGCCGGGTTGGACAGCCGGGCCGGCAGCGCCGTCTGCAGGAGGAGCGTCGTGGTGCGGTAGGTGCCGAACTGGATGGAGGCGTAGCAGACGTAGAGGAGCTCGGCGGGCACGTTGCCCTTCCAGAGCGCCGTGAGGCCCTCGTGCCGGAGTATGTGTCTTAGCGTGGCGACGGTACCGCGGTAGGCGGGTGCGGCGCGGGCCGAGGGTGGAGCGAGAGAACCGGACGAGTACGAGTAGGGCTGGAGTTGGAGGCGGATTTTGATCACGTCGAGGGGGGCGACGATAAAGCTGTTTTTTGTTTTTTGTTTTTTTGTTTTTCATATTCCCCCCACCCCGCGTCATGAAAACGGCATTGATTAGCTTTTTGTCTTCTTCCTCATGGTCATCTGTTTATATTCTGGAGTTTTTTTTTTCTTTTTTTTTCTTTTTCTTTTTTTTTCTTCTCCGCCGTTTCTTTTTATTTTTTTGTTCTCTCCCCTTCCATCTTTTTCAATCTTTCCTCTCTTGCGCGTCCTCTTCGACGTGGGCAGACGGGACACGGAGGGGCGACCACCGCGCCGTTTGGCTTACGCACCGGGAAACGAGACCTGCCGTGGCTCCCGCGGCGATGACCTGGAGCCTTGAGCCCTCATCCTTCAGGCGGCTGGTCTCTACAGCCGTTGAGGTGCGGCCTTGTCGGGGCGCCGCCTCGCCCGCCGCGCATGCCAAGGTCGCCAACTTGTCGGCCGGGGGAAGTCGTTTCCGAGAATACCAAGGGGGGGGCTGGAAGCCCGAGCGCTAGCTGTTCTGACGGACGAGCGGGCGAAAGATGGATGCAGCTCCGGAGAAAGAAAAGGGGAAAAAAAAAAAAAGAGAAGAGAAGAGGATGCCGCCGCCGCCTATATATCCCGATGGCCAATGGTTGGGTTGCTGGTTTTTCGTCGGGGGAGGCGGCACGGACACGGACGGGTTTCGAATCTGCCAGAGCGTGCAATGGCTTTCCCCGCGCCACCCCCCTTGTATTCTTTTCGCAGGGAGGCGAGGACCGCGCCTGGAATGTACGTTTTTTCTTTTCTTTTCCAGTTATTGTCTGTGGGCGAAATCTCCGCGTCGGTAGAATCGTCGATGAAATGTCCTGTTATTGTGTTGTGTCTGATCGTGTCTATGATGTGGAATGTTGTCAGCGTGCAGTTGAAAGGGTTCCACTCCTTCCCTTTCCCCCCAAAAATAAAAAATAAAATGTTGGACAAAAGCTTGGACTTTTTCTGTCCTGTTTGCGACGCGTTGCCCATTGGCGGACATGCCGAGATGTCTCCGCTTTCATCATGGCTGGCAACTTTAACTCAATTAAAAAAAAAAAAAAAAAAAAAGAAAAGAAACCCACGCAAGTTTCCCTTGCCCCGAGGGAAGAAGAGGGGGGGGGGGGGATCCGCAATGACCACGACGACAACATCTCCCGGCCAGCAGCCACATGCATCCATCCGGTCTGGCGGCCCGGGGGAAAGAGAAAGGGGGGAGGGAATTCCTTCCTGCAACTGCGACTGCAACGGTCTCTGGTCTCATTCATCGTCCGCGGCACCGCCCATGGCTTGGCGCTAATTCGAAATCACATACCCGCGGGGGAGGGGGGGGGCTTCGAACGAAAAATACGTCGTGCACATGTGAACTCTCGCTTCGATATTCCGCCTCTTTCCTTTCTCCTGTGACCCTGCTCCTGGAGGGGCACAAAGAACCCACAGCAGTTTCATTGCTATTGAGAACAGGCGATTTTATCTTTTACGAGATTTGAAGACGAGAAGGGAAAGGGAAAAGGGGGAAGGGGAGAAGAAAGGATAAACAAACAGGAAGGGAAAGAAAAAAAAAAAAAAAAAAAAAAAAAAAAAAAAAAAAAAGAGAGCAAACCACCACGTCCGCCATCTCCACCGCCCAACACAACCACCGTCTTGCTGCGCAGAAAAAAAAAAAAAAAACAAGAGAGCAAGATCGACAACGACGAACAACCGTCTCAGCAAAGCCTTCGCCATGGGAGCCGTCATCTCTCCGCCAGACCAGGCCCGGCTGCTGGCCCCGATTCTCCCGGCGCTCCCCGCGGCGGCCGCGTCAGCCGAGCCCGCGACCCAGGTGCTCCCGCTGCTCTCGCCCATCCTCCGCCAGCGAGTCCGGCTGCTCTCCGGCGCGAGCACGGAACCGTGGATCCGGCTCCTCTGCTACGACGCCGCCGGCGCCGCGAGGCTGGCCGAAACGGCCCGCGGGCCTGCCCTCGAGCCGCACCCGGTGTCGGGCGAGGTCGAGGTCGACTGGGCGCGCGACACGGAAACCCGCTACCGGCGCCTCGACCGCGAAACCCTCCAGGCGCTCGTCGCCGTCCCCGAGCTCGGCCTCGCCTTCCGCCTGGTGTACTGCGTCAATGACCAGGAGGGCGGCGGCGACGGCTGGCGCGTCGGCGAAGTCACCACCGCCGAGACGCCTCCGTCCTTTTCGCTCTTCGGCGGCGCGTCGACCATTGCCGAGGCGGAGCAGCGGTACGAGGACGGCTGTCGCGGTCCGGCGACCCCCTCTTCGGAGTCGAATCGCCCATCTGCCTCTGCGGCACAGCGGCAGGCCGGCCAAGACGGCAACGGCGACGACGGCCGCGACGACGACGACGACGACGACGACTACTGGAACTCCTACGACAAGACGCCCGCCCGCACCCCCGCAGCAAACCGCTCGCCCGCCCCGCGGGGAACAGCCTCGATCCGTCGCTCCCCCCCCCGCCCCCCAGCAGACGCGCCCGCCTCGGGAATCCCCTCCGCCGCCGAAGCCGAGGACGAATACTTCGCCCGGTACGCAGACGTCCAGCCCGCCATGGACAACCACGACCCAGACCAAGAGGCCCACGTAGCAGAGGTCCTCGGCCGCCCCCAGCACGCCATCTCCCCCAAACCCCTGACCTCAACCGGCCTCCCCCCCGACCCCGCCCTGCGCCATCCCCGTCCCGACTCGAGCGACTCCTCCACAGCGTCCAACACGGTGGCCAGGCTCGAGCACTCGGCCGGCAAGCAGGAGCAGGTCGAGTTCGCCCTCAAGCAGCACGTCAGCCGGTCCATCCGCAGCTTGTACATGCTCTCCAAGGCGAGCGGCATCGACGGCGACGAGTTCAATAGCCTTGTGAAGACGGAGCTGAAACTTCTGGGCCTCATGGACGAGGGGGAACCGAGCTTTGCTCCTCCATAGTGGGCGTGTTTTGGTTTCTGTAGTTCGATACTCGCCGGGGGGGGGGGGGGGCATTACTTTTTTTTTTGTTCGTTTTTTCTTCTTCTCGAAATCTCGTGTGGCTGACTGGCTCGAGGGCAATCTGCGCATTTTATTTTGGCTGTTGCATGTGCTTTTCTTTCTTTCTTTCTTTCTTTCTTTCTTTCTTTTTCTTTTTTTTTGCATTCTGCATTCTGCATCTCAAGCAACGAAGAGGCAACATCATATGTATATGTATGTACTGGTTTCCCCCACCGTTCCGTTCTTCTTTTCCTCCCTCCAAAAAACAAAGACGTGTACATGAATCATATTCAGGCGTCATATAATCTCGTGGTGCATGCTCAACGGTATCAAGGTCTTTAAAGAAAGATGAACCAGAATCCAAGATTTTTATGACTACTAAAAAAACAAAACAAGAGCATTTATTTTTATTCAAGAAAGGAATGTGAGAGTCCGTGCCTGGATATCTCAAGTCATTGTCCTCGTCGATCCGACGTTTGCACAAGATGGCAGATATGTCCGACGTAAACTAGACGAGAAACAATTGCCGTCAAAAACAAAAAAGAAAAGAAAAAGAAACCCATCTGCGAACCCCACAAGAGTACGGTACGGGACATGACTTTCTATAGCAGGACTTTCTGAGCCTCCTCTGCAAGGAGATTTCGCATCTGCTGATATAGGCCCATGTCTGGCGCCGTGCGCCTCTTCCCATCGGGAAATACCAGCCGCCTTAGCTTGTTGACTGTTGCAGTCAACGGCTGGTAGTGCGGTGTGAACTGATTCTTTATAATTGTACAAAAGTACCTTTCGTCAGCTACCAGTCCCATCTTAGCGACTGCCAACATTTCAACGTGAGTATAATTCCACACTTCGAATTGTTCCACTACTTTCTCTTGTTGACCATTATAGTGAATACATATCCAAAACAATACCCAAAAGAACGATTCAAGATCATGCATAAAAGAAGCTTGTTCACCAAGTAAGGCATTAATAGCCATGAATGCTCTTGTGCCTGTTCTGGTCTTTGCTCCTGATGCACTGTCTCGCGACTGATCAATAGTAAGATCAAGGTCAATTAGAAAAGCTGGATATGAAGGGTTCTCTTTATCTTCATTAATCCTGAGATTATTGATTGAAATATCTCGATGGAGGTAGTTTTTCTTCCGAAGAAGAGACTCATGCCCTTCAATACACCCTGCTAAGCCATTAAGCAAAGCCATTGGTGATGTAGCGCGGAAAATCGGCTCTCCAAAGTCGCGAGTAATAGTTCGCGTATGAATTCTATTTGCTGGCGGTGGAATGGTTTGTTTTGAGGCCGATCTGGAGCAGCTTCGCTTACTCAACGGTAAAGTCGCGTTTCTTTTGCTTGAGGTCCGCTTCGTGCCGGCACGAACCGGCTCTTCGCACAAAACATCAGATGTGCTAGTGCCTTCTTTGAATATTGGATCAGCAGCTGATTGATAGTTGGTTGCTTGGGTGATATCTAGACCGTGACGAATCTTTTGCGAAATATCGTCGTCTATACCGCTAATTCGAACGATTTCATGGTGGTAGTAACGGGCAACGTTAACCACACCTGCCTTGGTTGCTTCCTGAAGAAGAACGCCTTCTCCAGCTCGTTCCAGATATTGCCATGAGTCTTTGATAACAAGGGGCGTCTTTGGGTCATCTTGTCGATGAGCTTTCCAGCAGGTTGACGCGCGGCCTGCAATACATTTAACGCGATATAGCGTCTTATCAAGGATAAGACGCTCAATCTCACCGTTTCGCTCAACATCCATATATCGCACGCCTGAGGTAGAAACGATTGTTGGGTCAAATCCTAGGCTTTCCTCATCCATCCATAGAAACCCGAGAACCGTTTTTATGAAACGTGTTGCCTTGTCGTTAATATCAAACTGTTCTGTTGCAATACCGCCGATGCGGTCGAACTGCCAAATTCTCATAAAAGGCCCGCAAAGGGTAAATCCAAGGACAAAGCGACGGTTGTCTTGAGCTGCGAAGACCTCTCTTGCATATTTTGCTATATCGAGCCATGCGATTGATGCTATATCAGATGTCGGATTGCTCTTCAGTTCGCCGGCTACCAGAATTTGTGACCATTGTTGTCTTGGACCAATTCCAAATGTGGTTTGTCCCGTGACAAAACCAATGTCCAAGGTACGCTTTCCCGTAGAGCCTCCCAATGGTTTATTGGGTGTCAATAGCTTTCGCCGTCGAGGAAGGGTTGAGTTGTGGCCACCTGCGAAAATTTCCAATTTTGGAACAAGATCGACAAGCCAAGCAAGTACATCCTTTTCTGCTGCCAAAGCCGGCCACCCAGTCCATGCTTTGTCGAAGAGCGGAGATTCTCCCTTGATACACTCGCTGAAAACCCTCTCAGATACAGCATCAAGATCTGGTACAGCTTTGAAAATGGCCTCATGTAAGCCGGGGACACCAACACAGAGGGTTGCTAGTTCTTCTCTTAGGATTCTATCCATATTGATTCGTAGCTCCGAAGTGTTCACCAAACTGCCCGTGTTGCTCCTCCACGGGGTCTGGTTGACTTCAAAAGGATTCCGCGGAGGAGGTGTAGATTCGGACACGAGATTGTAGATAAGTTCCCAGATACAGACATCTTCCGTTTCATCTGCAAGAGCAGCCCTAAGAAGAGGTTTGGTGCGAACAAGCTCAAAATTATCTAATCGAATCGCGCGGAGAACTCTTGCCAGTTCGGCTAAAATATCTTGACCTCTGCCGCAAGAGGCGAGCAGACTAATAGCCTGAGTACCTTGAAGCAACAAGATAAATTTGGTGGAAAGGGCCTTTAATTCTAGGGTTAAGGTTAGAGTGAATAAAAAACAAAAGGAACATGCCAAGTGGCGATGGGAGTACCTTGGTGGTCAAGATGGTCCAATCCTGTCGACTGGCTTGGGTATTGTTCACGGAAAAATGAGCGAAACCTTTCCAATTCGTTTCCGATCGGATGTTCTTTGATCAGGTCGAGTTGGTTTTGGTCAAACATGTTGCCCCCTCGAATTTTGTTGACAGCTACTAGGCAGAAGCGGCGTGCGGGTTGTATGAGAAGACCAAAGCTTGCCACTCTAGGACGACTCCTGTTTTTTCTCGCTGACGGTGGTGCAATGGTAGCGAAAGGTGTGCAGAAAATTGTGAAGCAAGAAGACAAAGGTAAGGTGCGTGAAGCAAAGGGAAGCAAAGGAAGTGAACAAACAACGATACTATGAGGCTTCCAGCCAAAGTATTGTTGTATGAAGGGAAAGGGGGGACTCTCTCTCTCGAATGAGTACTACGCAGTAACTAGGCTGCCACTAAAGTGAAACACGTGACACGACCATTCGTCCTCAAGCGTCCTGTCCTGTCCTTCGTAAGGGGGTCGAGCTTTCCATGCAAAGCAGCTTCCAAAAAGAAAGGCACGGCACAGCTGATCTAGCTTCGGCTGGCGGGCGGCTGCGGTACATGTGTGTGTGGCCCACGGACGAATGATGAGCGAGAAGGACCGACCTGCGTTCGACGACGGGGAGGTGGGGGGTCTGACCCCCCGTGTCTCGTCCGCGCCGTGACAACTGATAAGGTAAATCTGCAGCCACCCGCACAAGACGAATTGCAATGCAAGCGCAAGCACAGCAAAAGGCGCCGACTCCAACGACTACACGCCGACGCTGCGCCCTCAAAAAAAAAAAAAAAAAAAAAAAAAAAAAAAAACGCACCATGTCCGTTCAAAGGTTTCCCCCCCCCAAAAAGCAAAAAGCCGAGTGCAACTTCGCCCCATCCCATGTGCCAAAGCCCAAAACCACCAATGTACCGAAATCCCGCGTCCCAGATCCATCCGGCAGGCGAAATCGACCAGTCCGGCGTGCCATCGACCCACTGTTTTGTCTCTCTTTGTCTTGCCACCTCTTCCCGTGGTGAGGCCTTTAACCTCTTTCACTTCCTCCCCCGCTCCACCAATATCGCCATCTTCCTTTGTTACTGCCTACATAGAACAAATCTATAGAAATAAAACGTAAAGAAAAACAAAATGGAAAGCGTGCCCACGGTGAGGATAGTGAACGAAAAAAAAAAAGAAAACCAGTGGTCGTCTTACGACGTGAATCTCCCACCACTGACCACTTGTTGCTGGCATCTTTCATCTTCTGTGTCGCCTCGGTGCTGCCCTGTCCGCCGGCCACCTCCCCCCCCCCCCCCCCCCCCTTTCTCTTTTTCATGTACCGCTGCAGTTACACCGTCTGGTCGCAACGCAGCGCACTTTGAAGGCCGTAAAACACCGAGGTTTGCGTCGAAGGGTACTTTTTTTTCACGCCCTTCTTGGTCCGTATTCATCTTGTGCAACGGACCCTTGCGGTTGCTCCCGTCCGGCCGGCCGGGGGGGAACAGGGATTTGCATCGAGGGGGCACAAGGCTATGGATATGGAAACAGGATAAAACGGAGCCTCGAGGCGCTCGTCATGGCATCGTCTCGTTTCCATGTCGTGACACCTCTTCACATCCGACCTTTTTCTTCTTGCCCTGCTCAAAACAAATCGCCATCACGCCTCCCACGGAGAAGAGAGTGTCACAGGGTCTTGTTTCTTGTTTCTGCTCTTTCTCTTTCTCTTTCTCTCCCTCTTTTTTTTTTTCGTAAAAAAAAAAAGAACAAAAAAAAATACCTCTTCATTTTCTTTTCTTCCTTCCCCATGGCATCCGGAAACGGCACCATACCTCGGCTGGACGACACCGTCCGCGCCGCAAACCACGATGCCTTCGCCCAGGCCCTCCGCGACGGCACCGCCAAGCCCTTTCTAATCCCCTACTGCACGCTGGGCACCGTCGTCCTGCCCGCCCTGTGGCTTTCCATCCCGCACGTGTCTCGGCCATGGGTGTACCGCACGCGGTGGGCTGTCCTGGCCCTCGTCGTCGCCTTCAACGCACACGTGTTGCGCGACTGCTCCAGCGCAAACTTTGGCATCTCCTACATCTGCGGCTTCACGGCCGCATGGGGCATCATGCAGACTGTGGACCTGCTCGTCTGGCGCCGTCCGCAGTTTGATGCCGCGAGGGCCGTCAAGGTCGCCGTTGAGCGGGGTGGCGTCGCCATGGCGCGGAACAACATTGGAAATGGGCGCACCCGATCCGTCGACGTGCAGGGTCTCCGGCGGCGGGACAAGTCCGGCGCCGATGCGTCACATGTGGACGGAGTTGCTCTTTCGGGGACGACGGCCGACGAGGACTTTGAGTTTCGCTGGCAAAAGTTCCCCGCCAAGGCGCCCTTCTTGGAACGCCTGGGCTGGACTCTCGACTTGTTCTTCAGTTCACGGGGTGCTGGTATGTTTGGATGCCCAACCCACACCTTCTTCTTTGTTTTCCCATCGTCTCTTCTTTTATTTTATCCACCCCTCCAAAAAAAAAAAAAAAAAAAAAAAAAAAAAAAAAAAAAAAAAAAAAAAATATCCAACTCCCCCCCCCCCCCCCCCCCCTCCTTGCACACACACCAGCGGCTAACCCGTGCCTTCAAAAACACCTCCTCCAGGCTGGAACTTCAGCATTTCCTCCATCCCCCGTCCCACCATCCCCAAAACCATCCGCGATAATGAAAAGGTAGACGTCGACTCCATCCCTCGTCGGGTCCCGAGTGGAATCACCTGTCCTGCCACAGAAGGCGAACTCCTCCGCGGCCGCCTCGCCCACATCCTCGTCAGCGTCATCATCCTCGACTTCGCCTTCATGCAGATGATGATGGATCCCTACTTCATCGTCGGTCCGGGCACCGATCACGAGCTCTCCGCCCTCATCGCCCACAAGTCCCCGCTGCGGCTCCGCCTCTGCCGGGAATCGTGGGCCCTCCTCTGCATCCTCGCCTCCATCCACTGCTCCTTTAGCTTCGGCGATCTCGTCCAGTACTACCTCGGCAAGGTCTTCTTCCCCTCCGTGACCTACTTGTGGAAATTCCCCTCGCCGTTCGGCAGCATCACCGAGGTCCTCGACCGCGGCATAGCCGGCTGGTGGGGTTCCTGGTGGCACCAGACTTTCCGTCAACAGTTTCTGGGCCCGTCGGCATACCTCTTGAGAAAGGGCTACCTGAAACGGGGCAGCGTCGCCGCCAATCTGTTTGGTCTGCTCGTCTCCTTCCTTCAGTCCGGCCTGCTGCACGCCGCGGGGAGCCTCACCGTGTTCCCGGCCTCGAGGCCCTCGCAGCAGCTGTGGTTCTTCCTGCTTCAGGGCGTGGGCATCATCGTGCAGCAGTACCTATCTCTCGCCTTGCGAGGTCCCGCCTCCAGGTTGCCCAGGGTCGTTCGACGGTGTGGAAATCTTGGCTTCTGCCTGTTGTGGATTGGCGTCACGGCGCCGTGTTTCCTTGACGACCTTTCCCGGAGCGGGATGTGGTTGTTCGAGCCGGCGCCTGTCTCTGTGTTTCGATTGCTGGGACTGAGCGAGGTGTTGAGTTTTGGAACCGCTGATGATCGTTGGTGGCGCTGGAGCAGAAACTATTGGGCGGCGGCGTATGAGCGGAAGCATTGGTGGGAAATCGGCCTTATTTTGTAGACGAATTCGGTTTGATATTTGTTTTGTTCCCGTAGTCGGTTCTCATCGTGTTTCAAGGGCAGGTGAAACAGTTGGTCTGCTCTTAAGAGCCGCAGTATTGCTGAAGACTTTGAGACGTCCTTTGACGAGACAAATATCCTAAGAAAAACAATGGCATTTGTGTTCCCCTGCGCTCTCTCCGGTTCCAACTTGAGCTTCTGTTTTAAACGCCCCCAAGCTTCGTGCCCTGTTTCTGCAGCCATTCCATCTCGACCCGATGATTGCATTGGTGCCTCGAAAGAACCTCTGAGAAGGCGGCGTGTGCAATACTACACCAGTTCAGGTCAGGATACATCAATTCTTGATAAAAAAAGAAGTCGCCTTAGGCGAACAAGATGGTTGGTGCGCGAAAAGACATACCGCGTCACTTGTTCCCTGCGGATCGTGCATACATAGTTGGGATACCTGAGGCGTCTGGATTTGCTTGACAGGATGGAGAATGCGAAATTTGCTACTTTGCATATTGTTTCTAAAAGGCGAGTCAGAACAAAGGTCCATGGTGGGAAGGTGCACATCATTCTCTCCTTGAAAGATGACGAGAGAAGAGAAAAAAAAAAATCAAAGCCAGGATAAGAACCATGGACTTGAAGGGAGGAGAAAAAGAGGGAGGAGGTTAAATCTCACGAATAACAAGACTAGCTCTCGGCCGGCGCGCCCTGGACAAACATCGTATATACGCCACCATCTTACGACCCGTCTCGTAGAATGCGCGACGCAGAGACTCCAGGGCAGTCCTCTTAGAATTATGAGAGGTATCGAAGAACATGAGGTGGGATTGGATTTTGAAGGCATCTACAAGAGAAAACCAGACCATTTTGAGTCTTGCGCTCAGGTTTCGTCTCGGTTCGGGGGGGGGGGCAAACATACTGAGCATTCTCTTCTGGAAATTCAGGCCCGGTGAGCGGGCGAATTCGACGGTCAGGGCGTTTGCGATGGCTTGGCTTGCGTTAGCTTGTTTGCATTGTGGAGAGGGCTGGGTTTTTGGTGCCAAAGACGAGAAAGAGAAGAGAGCGACCCATACCGGTTGACTGGGCGGCTTGATGATCTTTGGTGATTTCCAGCGTTGCGTCATTGATGCAGGTTCCGCAATAGGGAAACGCGCCGGGCGCCGCCACCTGGAGAGCTTCGCCGTGCAGAGACATGGGAAAGTTGAGCATCGTCTTCTGAGTGCTCACCCGGACCCCGTAATCGGGGATGCCGCGGTGCATCGTCTCTACAAACTTGACCGCTTTCTCCTTGTCGAGCGTGATGAGCAGAAAGTCGTCTGTCAGCCTCATCAGTAGGCAGTCTCGGCCCGAGAGGAACCTCAAATGCTTCATTTCAAGATCAGCGTAAAAGTAGTTGCATAGATACGAGGATAGAACCGAGCCCTGCGGGATACCCCTCTTCTGACGGTAGTACTTTTTGCCGAATTTGACCATATTTCTCTGTATGTGGTCCGTCATGAGATGCAGCAAGGCGTCTGTATCGTGGTCTCTCTGGGCGACGCCGTCGACAAAGACCGTGTCCCTCTTCTTGGTTGCGAGCTCGTTCGACAGCCGAGCCGTGAACACGGGATCCCTTCCCTGCGCGAGGATCGAGGCGCGCCAGGTGCGGGTTGCTTGGCTCCTTATTCTTCGCCGGCCAATCGTGGTGTGCTCCCCTGGTCTCACTTCTGCATGCTTGACGATGGTGTATTTGCTCTGGCTCGGAACCGAGCGCATGAGCTGCAGGAGGGCCTCCTGTGGGATCGTGTCGAAGGCTGATTGGACGTCCACCTTTGCGAAGTAGAGCTTTTTTGTTGCCATTGCTTCGATGGCTTGCTTGAAGTCCTTGAGCCGCGTATACATGTCGTTGACGGAAAAGAGTGTCGACCCCAACCTCTGAGGGTTCGCGTCCTTCTCGAACCTGAGCGCGGTGTGTATGGGTGAGAGAACAGAATTGATACTGGGACCGAGAATTCTTCTCAAGCCCATCCGGCTCATTTGACGCCTGCGGAGGTTCATGATCGGTCTGAGCTTGTTTCCCTTGGGAAGCAAGCGTACCGCGCTGAACCCTAGGCGTCTCGTGTCTAATATGAGGTTGGCCTCGGCGAGCTTGACTTCCTCGAACATGTCCGTCTTCAAAAGTGATATTGTCGGGGCGGCGATGCGTCGCCATATGTCGTGACGAAAGTAGAAAATCCGATTACGGTGCGTGCCGGCCTCTGTTACATAGAAATTGCTCTTGATGAGCGGCATCAATAAGGAATCGAAGACGAAATATAACAGCTCATGAAAAATTTCATGCCGCTTCTTCATGTCGGTTTGACTGGTCTTCCGACTTGGCGAACCGGGGGGTTGAAGCCATGTTATGTCGGCAATCTAAGTATAGTTAGTCAAGCTTGGCTCATCCATCTTCACTCTAGCCCTGACGTACCTTAAGTCCCTGTTTGATTTCGTGCAAAGAAGTTGACTCGAATCGTCGCAGTTTGATGAAGCGATCCACTTGGCGAAGAACCGCTTTCTTGTTGTGCAGCATGGTCTGGCCTTCGCCCCAGAAGTCGTTCGGCACAATCCTGGACAAAACAGCTTGGCAGAAGGACGAAACCTGAGATTCCGAGGTCGCCAATTTCACTATTGACTCGGATTGAAGGCCTTCGTGTCCAATTGGGCTACTAGTTTTGTCAGACTGAGTTTCAGACTCTGGATGTACTGTGCTGCCGATGGCGCTTTTCGATCGCTCGGAAACAATGCGCTTCTGAAAAGCAGCCTCCCGAAATAGTGTTCTCGGTGTTTGGTCAGTACGATGGTCAAGCTTCGAGGGGCAGTAGTGTTTCAGCAACTCGGCGTATGAGCACCGGCTGTGAAGAGACTGTAGTCTTTGCACCAAGGTCCAGGCCATTCCACGGAGGCGTTTAGGGAGTTTTGGAGTCCCATCTGCAGAAACGTTTCTCGGATTTTTGAGTTGTCTCGAGATTTCCTCTTCGCGTAGCGTGTAGTCTTGGAATTTCTGTCCCGTCTCTAGATAATTGGCATTGCATGCAAACACGTTATGTAATCCAAATTGCCTGGGAAAGATATACATGATTAATTTTGCGGTACTGCCGCTGTTCTTGTCAATCTGGGATTTTTCTTGCCCGTTGTTGTCCCATGAGTATCGATTGAGAACATCTGTTATCAGTCAGCTTCGGGGAGGGACAAGGAAAAGAAGACAAGGAAAACAAAGCCTACGAATATTCTTGTAGCCGTGTTGAATCCGACCCTTGGCTGTAAGTGTTGGTTTGCCGTAGAAGATTCGACTTCTGATGAAAACGATATCTACAAGACTACGAAGCGCTTGAGATGTTTGAGCATTGCCCCGGGTGTCCATCTCTGACAGTGGAAGACCTTGGGTTTTTCGTCAGTACTATGGGTCAGAGTTGAGAGACGCATGCGTCAATTGTTCAATCTCACCACTCAGTTGATGGTAGTTGCCGATTCCTGCATCAACAGCTACAAAAATGGACCGTTCTAGGAGCAGATCAAGCATCATCGTTTCTCCCGCTTGGCCCAGCAGATGGAGTACATGAGGCCAAGGCTCTCTTTTCAGCGACGCTGCGTGATGATTTGGATACAAACTATATATATCTGGAATGACGCTCCCATTAGGGTCTCCTTCTTTGGCTCGTCTACGAAAGCCATCACAAAGCAAGTGCTTAGGCCAAGCGCCTTGACGCTTCTCCCTTTTGAAAAGCAACCAGATTACAAAGTCAACGAGCTGTGACGGTCTGTAAGTCTTTGATTTCACACCTCAGTTCGAGGAAAAATTGAAACAGCATCACCAACCTCGGCTTGCGTAGTTTCCGCGTCGGGTATGCCGCCAGATAACGTCACGCGGGAGTCGTCTCCCCTTTGGGAGAAGGAAAGCCATTGCTCCAGAGTAGCAGCGTCGTCCTGGCAGAGAGGTTTGCAGCTGCATATTAACGTCGAGTCCAGAAAATAGGAGATTTTGCGCTCAAAATCAGTGGCGACGTCTCCGAAGCCAAGGAGCTTGAGCTTCTTTCGACGCAACCTAGAAAAGGCTGGAAGTTTAAGCAAGGCGTATTCACGTAGGGTCAAGACTGTCGTATATGCCTGTGTCAAAAGATCACGCTTGACTGCACTGTTGCGAGGATTGACCTGTGCAGATGTGCCCATCTCCGAATCATCAACACCTCGCTTCCTCTTGAGGCACCCGACCATGACCTTGATGTGGGAGCAGGTCGCCGTCTTCGTCGTGGGTGGTGTTTCGTCCGTGGAGATGAATGAGAATGGAAATGGATGTGCTTGTCGGAGCCTAAGCCCCTGGTGGGGTGGTGGCTTCTCGGTGACTGGGAGCATGGGACCATCGAGTGGAGCACACAGCTGTCGAGTGTAGCCAGAGCCAATGAATGCGTTGGCGCGTCTCCGTCACGAGACAGGCGGCTCACGGGCTCAGGAACCAGGGCAGCAAGGGTTTTTTTTTTTTTTTTTTTTTTTTTTTGCCCCTCCACCATCCTTTCTCGATGTTTGTTTGCCTTCGGCCTCTGGCTGGTTGGTTGTATGGCTGCAGTCATCATAATCCTGGATATCCGTTCCCGGCACTCATTGATGGCTGGGTACGTCAGATACTCGTGAGCCGAAGGGAACAATTTCTTTTCCCCCGCCTAAGCTTGAAACTTGGTATAAAGAACGTCATTGTCTTTTATTTCTCCCTCGGCCAGTTGGCTCTGAAAAGTCGGGGAACCTTCTCTTACACAAGTAAGTGTACTGGATCGGTACATGAAACACCATCTGCCTCGCCCAACTCAATAACTTCAGACGAAATATCCATTTTTAGGATGTCGACTAGCTGATCCACGTCGAGTTTTAACTCCAACCCCCCCCCCCCCCCCCCCTTGTCCCTCATGAAACGAATCTTCCGCCACCACGTTTGTCCATCAACCGAGGCCAATAACAAATTGATGGGTTGCTTCGCTCTCTGGGGCTCACATCCTTTCTGTTCCGATGGTGCTGTCGAGTGGTGTCCAAGCCCGGCTCAATGATACAGTTTGCCTTCCGTATCGTGTGACCATCTAGTATGACTGCATTACTTAAAACCATGGCTTGAAACCACACGGGGTTGTGTGGTCCCTTGTTCTATGGCGGCTGATAGGAGAAGGGGCCATTGATACTCGGCCGGACAGTTACATTGCAAAGGGTGACTACGTCTTGGTGACGCTTTTTTTTGTTGGCCAACAGTCTTTGGCCAGTTTATCCGGCTTGCTTGTATCGAACCCGGCGCCCAACGTGTTCCATCTTGCACAACGTGGCAGCATAGCAACCTTGATACTACGTAGAGCCCGTGAAGCCGTACATGTTGCATACTTTCCAAGACGCCTCAGTTTCATTGGCTACCGGACTTTGAGAAATCCCTCCGACGGTATTTTTTTTTGGACCATATACGGAGATGTTGAGGTTGTAGAACAAAAGCACAGACGCGAGGATCAGATATGCAGGTCGGCGATCAATTTGCGGTATGGTGATGTGGATGAATGTGCGTTTCCAGGCGGTCGGTGTTGCTTAGATCTGTCGCCAGTCTATGACAAATCAATGAGGTGCGAGGCTCATTCCTCAGCAGCTCGTATTCATTCGTCGTCGACTTCGCCAATGCTCCCGAGATAGCGGTGCGGCCACCCTACCCATCATCATCCGTCACCGCGTAGCATCAAGGCCGGTTTAAACAGTATGTATGTTTCGTATTGTTTTATTTTTACGAAGCAAAAAAAAAAGACTCGCCCCCCCCCCCCCCTCTCTTCTCTAGCGTATCTGCCTTGCAGGGAGCAGGGAGGGGAGCGGGTAAGGAAGACGTGGCAACGTGGGAGCAAATAAGCGACTGCATGTTGGCCGTTGTTGATTCGGAGCATCGACCGACCTCGAGACAGCCCGCCAGTCACTTTGGCTGCCGAGACTTTGCGAATTCCAATTCCAGGCACGTATGAGGTCTGCATTGCGCAAATTACAGAAGGGATCCATGCATAAGGTGTGTGCTTATTCTGTGCGATGTGAACACTCTGACATCTCAGTGTGGACTTCGGAGGATTCGATTGCCGACCGCATTGGACAAACGTGTAGCCTTATAAGTCAACGCCTCAGGCACCAGATCAGGGGCACTAGCTTGCTACTGTGTTTCCATGGCCCACCCGCATAGGGGGCCCACTGATTGGTCTTCTTCCGTCCGGGCGTCCATTCGTCCACTGGCCCAGGGCCTACCACAGCGGCGGCTGGGCTGAGCCTGGGCAAGGAAGAGCCCCCCCCCCCCGGGAGCGTTTGGTTCAACATATGTAGTACTTACTACTACTACGTAGTATGTAGAAGCTCCGTCTTGTTCTCGTCCTCTGGCCATGCTCCCTCGGCGGAGAGAGAGAGGCGCTGCCACCAGGCGCTGCACCGGCCAAACGCCCCCTCTGGCGCCGCCGCCGTGTCGGACTGTTCCATAATAATGATATTAAATGTGTCAACATTGAACCACTTGGCCAGACATTGGTTTGGTCGACTTGTCAACTGTCCGTGTTTGTTTATTGTGGGCCCGCAGCAGCAGCCCCGGTTGGAGAAGGCGCCGTTGTTCCTTCCCTTCCCGCCAGGCAGGCGCCAGGTACGCGCCAGGCATTTACCGGCTGCTACTGATGGCTAGTGGTAAGACCATACCAGGTACTACGTAGCAGCAGGTAGTAGCTACTACTAACAATAACAATAGCCCTCGCTCGCCCTGGCCCTCGCTCTGTCATGGATGCAAATGTCCACTACCTCGACCTTCCTTCCTCCGACCGACCCCACCAGCAGGCATCTCGACTTGGGCCCGGTCGATCCAGTCGTGCCCTGGCAGCCCGTCAACTGATTGCACAGCGTTCGAGTTGCATCGCGGTGCCATCCATGTCTCGTAGTCTCCAAAAGCTGGCCCAGGTATATCCCAATCCAATCAGTTGTGTCGGCCGGCGTGCAGAACAACCTGATCCCATCGCGCGCCTATCGTTTTGCTGCTCGTTCTGCTGCTCTCCATGTCCCTCTTTCGCCCATTTCATCTCTACTCACATCCAAGACCAGTCACAGCTCGCTCCCGTCCATCCTCCATCGTTCCCCCCTTCCGTCACGTCCTACCGGTTCATCGATGCTCGCTGCTGCGAGATCCTCTCGCCGTGTCCCGACCAGCCACGACGTCTGACCAGCTTCACCGGATGCACACGTCCTGGCCGCCTCCCAGGCCAACATGGACGCGGCCGCGGATGCTGGCCAGCTTCGAGACCTTCGAGACGAGCTTGTCGACCCCCGTCTTGGCACCTTGGGCTGCCACAGCCTCCCACGCAACTTCGAGCCCCTCGAACCGTTTCATCACGTCCTCGACGCTGAGGCCTCTGCCCGACAATTCCGTTCCTGCTCCCGTTCCGGCGTGAACTCCGACCTGCAAAGCAACTTCGACTCCGACCCCGACTCGCCCTTTCGCCACCACCACCACCACCAACAACAACAACAACAACAACAACAACAGCATCTCCCCGCCGAGACAGCTCAGGCGGCCAATTTCAATCCGCATCCTACAACGTACCACGAGCCTCTCTCCGACACACCCCGCCATGCCTCACAATCATCTCTAGATCCCGACGACTTCTACAAGAACTACCGGGGTCCTGATGCGAGTGTAGGCCCCGACATTCTCCCCATGGCGGCAGCATCAACCGTTCGTCCTTCTATCCGGCCAAGCGGCGATGGAACCACGCCGAGACACCAAGCGGTTTCTGTTCAGCATGGCCTGCCACGAGCGAACCCGCGCTCCGTCTCGAATCCTTTGGATGGCACGTCGTCTAATGGCAGTATCGCAAGGATGCCCTCTGGCAAGCCAAGTGTAAAGGACCTCAAGAAGCGCTTCGACCAGAGTGCAGTGGCTCCCGTTCCCGCTATACCGCCCCCCCCTGCACGCGCAACGGCAGGATTGAAACCCACTAAATTGAGGATCAGGTCACCCGTCAGCAGCACCTCTCGTTCGTCGTCACATCGCGACACGACCTTCGAAGACGGTTTTGGTGGTGATGGTGGCGGCGGTGGTGCTCTCGCCGTCGGGAAGCCCTCGCTGTCCCTGAGGCAGCCGTCCAAGTTTGTGGCTGATGATCAGGTTTCTGGTAGCACACAGTCTTTCGCGAGCCGCGTTGGCAAGCCCCGAAACTCTACTTGTCGAGCACTAGCGGCCCATAGACCCATAGCATCCACACAGACGTACACGGCTCTGCCTCAACCGACAACCTCTGCGTCTGGCTTCCATCCGCAACCTCGGGCTCTCCTGTTTGGCGAGATTTCACTCGATCGGCATGGGCGCGATGCTGGCTCTCTAGGGTACGGTATCGGCGACATTCGCCCTCGAAGGACATCTGAGCCCAGTGC
Source organism: Claviceps paspali (assembly GCA_013435705.1). Classification (NCBI taxonomy): domain Eukaryota; kingdom Fungi; phylum Ascomycota; class Sordariomycetes; order Hypocreales; family Clavicipitaceae; genus Claviceps; species Claviceps paspali. Next base: position 21,636 of record JABAEC010000121.1, on the reverse strand, counting down.
ACAAACTGCTTCGTCGCGTCAACGCAACCTCTACACCCCCGGCGTGACAACTTCGTCGTCATCGTTTTCTCATTACGGCTCTTCGTCGCATCCTGAGGGCTCTGTCAAGGCCTCGATACCTCGCCTTTACACCCACGCTCGGGCTCACAGCGATGATGGTAGCTCATCGCCATCATTGAGAGCTGGGCATCACCAAAGTTCGACATTGTCGCCGCCTCCATCCAAACTACCCGTCCCTGCCCGCAAGCTTCGCACCCCCAGAAACTCACCGAGTCCATCTTCCACTCGTTCAAGCTCTCCTTCGACCTTGAAACGTCATCAAGCAAACGGAGGACAGTCCAGAACAAGTCCAGTGGCCAGTCGGACTAAGACGCCGACGCAAACTCGCAGGTCCGTTACGCCACATGGTGGCAACACGAGGTTGCAGGCGTTCATTGCCGCTCCTCCGCCAAAGCTCTCTCCTACATTGCGAAGCTCTCGGCCTCGGCAGACCGTGTCGATGACATCGACATCTGGTTCGAGGATGAAGGAACCCAGAAGAAGCCGAAATGGGCAGGCAGGCGAATCAACAATTATCCGGCGCAAGATTTCGATTGGTCCCATCGACTTTGAACAAAGAAGAGAGCACATTAGGCTCGCATACACCAAATCCATTCAGAAAAGTGAAGCTTTGGAAGCAAGGCACAAAGCCGACGACGAAAAAGCACGCCTCGCATTGAAACCTCTTCCTCTTTCTCAGGGCATGCCGAGGCCGTCTGCTGCATCAAACGAATTGTCACACGAGAAGGAATCTAGTACGTCCGCTACTGCCCAGACACCTGCCGCGTCCATCAGCGAACATGACGAAACTCAACAAGTCGACCCGGATGCAGATGGTGCTCCAATGCAGACTACGCTGGTGACTGCACCAGAAAATGCAGGCTTCTTCCCAAAAGCAGAAACCGATTCTTCACCTCACTTGACCGTTGCCGCGGAGACACTTGTCACTGGGGTTGGGCAAGTCTCACCCACGCTGGACTTGCCGGGAAGTTTTCCTGACCAGGACCGCCCAACATTTGAGACCGGAAGGCCGTCGTCGGCGGTCTCGACGGCATCCGACACAACTGAGTTCGACACGGAGCCTCAAATCAGTCCTCCCATCCAATCACCGTCTCGCATTGATATTCCAGTCACCGTCGTCAACTCTGTATCTCCCCAGAAAGCACTACGCCCTGCGCATGAAAATGGTTCTGACGACTATACCGATTCCCGGGTTCGAGCTTCACCCGAGCGGGATCATGATGAATTGCATAATATTGAGCCTGTCCAAGCTGCAAAAGCTCCGGACTCCTCCACAGATGATGCCGAGCAATCGGAACCTCAGGGTCTTGGTATCGATACGTTCGAATCACAATACACGCCAATGACCCTCATTTCTGCATCGGACAGTCCGATTTCACCCATCAAGGCTGAAGAGGGCACGATCCCCTTCCCCAGAATGAATTCACAATATGATTCTGATTGTCAATCGGACCTGGATCAAGGTCTGTCACCGGGCAATCACCGCCAGAGTCGCGAAGAGGGCGATGTCACCACCGACGCATGTACGAAAGCAATGGACAATCATGAGGAAGAGGCAACAGCACAAAGTGGGAAATATTATGAGGAAGCCAGTCGCTCTTGCAGAACCTCAATCTGCGCCTCTTCGACCGCCGAAACTCATGAAGAATTTGATTACACGGTTCACGAACAAGAGCAAACGCACCGGCAGTACGATGCATCGTCTACGGGAAACTTGCTTGTGCCTGCTTCTTCATACCACGATGATGAAGACCTCAGCCGGCAATCAATTTGGACAGACTTTTCGATTGATAGTGGCGACCAATCAGTCATGCCAAGGAGTCGTGAATCACCAGCGTTTGGCCATGTCACCATCTTCAACTCTCGAACCGAAGAAAATTCGGTCAGCGAGGATCGTGCCAATAACAATACACGGGACTCTTGCGAATCGGAGTCGTCTCGCCCCCCTTCGACCTATTACAAATCACTGCATCTCCCTGAAGTCGACGCGGGAGACGGCTTCTCGATTCCGTGTTTTTCACCCGACCCGGACGCCTTGTCTCATCACTTCGCGTCACCGGACCACGAACCTCCGCCGGTACCGCCATCGGTTCTGGGCTCTGATGCCAACTCAAGAGCTTCAAGTGTCCATTACGAGCAATCTGGATACGAGAGCACTCTTCCGACCTCCGAACAGGGCAGTGGCGAGCACATGTCTCGTGCCGGTACGTCTCGGTCTACTGACTCGGCGTCTCCTGCAACAACGGAGCAATTTGTCAGCACGCAGACGCCGGCCGATAGTGACAGCAAGTCTTTGACGCAGGATGGGGAGGAGCTCACAGAAAAGGAACGGCACCGTCTAGTCCAGCGGAGAAACGTCATCAAGGAGCTGGTCGACACTGAGGCAGTATTTATTCGAGACATGAACATCGTGGAAGAGATATACAAGGGGACGGCAGAAGCATGTCCCAAACTGGACAGGAAAACTGTCAAGCTGATATTCCGGAACAGCGACGAAATCATTGCTTTCCACACGGCGTTTCTGTCAGAAATCAAGGATGGTGTTGCGGACGTGTATGTGTCCCAAGGAAGTCGAGTTGCGCAACGAGATGACTCCTCCGTTTCTACGCCGAGCTCCGGCACGACCTGGGGGCCCAGCGACTCGAGGGACCGCTGCACGTCCCTCGGTTCCGTTTTCAAAAACAACATGGAGCAGATGAAGCTGGCGCATGAGAGCTTCCTGCGGGCCAGCGATCAAGCAGCCAAGAGACTGATACAAATACAGCAAGATCCCACCGTCAAGGTTTGGTTGAACGAATGCAACGAAGTGGCCAAGGATTTGACAGCTGCGTGGGACTTGGATTCTCTTCTCATCAAGCCCATGCAGAGAATTACAAAGTATCCCAACTTGATTGCAACACTTTTGCAACATACCCCGCAGGACCATCCCGACCGAGCGGCGCTGGCGGAAGCCAAGACCATTCTGGAAACAGCCATTGTTGAGATCAACAAGACGAAGAAGAACTTTGAGCTCGTGGGTCAAATCGTTGGCAGAAGGAGAAAGGAGTCTGACGTCAAGGCCGGATTCGCCCGAGCCTTTGGCAAACGAGTTGACAAGCTGCAGGCGTCCAACAACCGGCCGGCAGAGGACGCAGACTACGTCAAGCTTAACGAGAAATTCGGTGACGACTATCTACGGCTCCAGGTTGTCCTGCGTGACGTCGAATTCTATACGCGACAGGTGTCAGCCTACGTCCATGAATTCCTGCAGTACATGTCTTCGATCGAGTTGGTAATGCGGCTGCAGCCCGGAAACTACCCCGAACTCGAGAGCAAATGGGTACAGTTCAACATATCGGTTCGCGATCTCGAAAAGGTGGCCCTGGAGGAGCATCTGTTGCAAGTTCGCAAGCTTGTCATTGAACCCTTTGAACAGGTCATCACGACATATGGCAACCCGTCACTGGCGATGAAGAAGAGAGAGAAACGCCGATTGGACTTTGAGCGGTTCGAGCAGCTCAGAAAGGGTGGCAAAAGCCCCGATCCAAAGTTGAAGGAACTTGTCGAACAGTACGAGGCCCTGAATGATACACTCAAGAAGGAACTTCCGCAACTTTCGGCCCTGACGGAGAAGATTGGCAACATCTGCTTGGGAAACTTCGTCAACATCCAAGCAAAGTGGTATTCCATCTGGAAGGACAAGATGAAGGCGGTGCTGACAAACTGCTCCGGGATGCCTGATCTGCAAGAGGTAGTCACTTGCTTTGAACGCGACTTTCCGTATGCCAACCACCAGCTGGCCAACATAGGTATCCTCAGTCCTGCCACATGGGGCAACAGAGCATCAGTGTCGACATCGATGAGCGCGGACGACCCATTGTCGCGGACGCGTCCACGACCAACAGATCCGGAAGCTCGGAGTCGCGGCCAATCCGTCAACGGAGATGTGCCCCCGACATTGCCTGCACCGGATTTCGTGGCCCGGCACAGCGGCTCCTTCACAATGTCTCCAACGCAAAGCAACGCGAGTTTTGCCAGTGGGATTGTGACAAGTCCGCACCAGTACTACTACCGGGACTATTACGCCGGAATCTCCCCCGGCCAGGGAGGGCTAGCCTCGCCTCGGTCTCCGGAATTCTCCAGCAGCTTCCGGTCTGGAATCGGCTTGGGATTGGCTTCTACGAGGCCCAGTACAGGCCGCAGTCACGAGTCGGACGTGCTCAGGCCAGTCTCAGATTCGACTTTACCGAGCCACCGCGGCTCAGACACTACGTATAATTCAAATTCCGTCGCTCAAGAGCCACAGAGAGACAATCATCGCTTTTCCAACATGTTCCGCTCAGCAATGCCCATGTCGGACGAGCTGGATGAGGGTGGCAGTCGGGGACAATCCAGAGCGTCATCTCGTGAACGCAACCAGGCCTCGGACAGCTACAACGTATTGTGGCTTGCTGCTTCGCTCTTTGAATTCAACATTGCCACTACAAAACATGAGGCTGGTTATGCTTATCTGACGTATCAAACCGGCGAGGTGAGTTGGACTTCATTCCGCCCCAGAGAACAATGCGCAGAGCAATAAAGCGGTCGAAGGTGATTATTAACATGATGGTGTGCAAATAGGTGTTTGATGTCATAGCGGAGAAGGGTGAGCTCTGGTTGGCAAAGAATCAGGATGATGCAGAAGATCGAGTTGGTTGGATTTGGTCCAAGCACTTTGCCAAGCTGGGCGAGCCATGAATTGCTTCTCCTGAACAAACTTTGACTACAGCAGAGCCTGTTGTCCCCCTCCGGCTTCTTGCCTTCTTTTTTTTTTTTTTTGTTTTTTTTTCCTCCTCAAATTCTTCACCCAGCGTCTTGCTGAATAGCCTGACGTTGAATTTTTTTTTTTTCATTCCATTTGAGGCCTCATAGTCGCAAAAGGGCTTGATTCTAACGATCACATTCTCTTGGGCAATCGGTTTACCCATCGCTTTCCTTTTTCTTTGATTTCAGAGAAGATGCACTGTTACTTGTGCTGTGTCTGGCGAGCAGTGTTGGTTTTTCACTTTGCCCCCCCCCCCCCCCTTTTTTTTTTTTCTGTTCTCTCTGTTTATATTCACTTTTTTTTTAACCTTTAATTCTCATTTGTTGATTTCATTTGAGTTATCAGGAAGCATGGGCATATGCACAGAGATGTGGGGAACTTTGCGGCGTTGGTGGAGGACACAAAGAGCATATGCAGGATTGTGGAATAGAATGTCAACAACCCGTTCGAGGTTTGTTCGATTGTGCAGGAAGATATAAGAAATGGAAAACAGATGTGCGGCCCAAGGAAGGCCAATGAGCCTAGTCTCTCCCAGTCACGAAAGGCCTAGCCAAGATTGGGGCCCGGGGGAGGCGAGATGACAAGGTCGAAGCGACGTGAGGCAGTGATATCCGGGGATAGATACTAGCAACGACACGATTTGTACAAATAACACGTTTACAACTCGACACTGTGAGTTACTGATAGTATGGCAGAGCCGAGAACCGGGCGTTTGGAATGCGACGTCATCATGATTGGTAGCCGAGGAGAGGACAATGACACTAGTACATGTACTACGGTACCCGACATAAGTAGTAGTAGCACCCCCTTTACGAAAAAGTGGGTCTCCTGGCGTAGCTGCACTGTATATACAGTCTGAAAAACACGATGTGGGATAAGTGTCTCTCTTTTCAATTGGCCGGCCAGCCAACTTCCGGATAGGTGATATCCCATATTTATAGACGAATTATACTGTGCAGTGACAAAAAGCTGGGTCAAAATTGTAAAGGGGGGGTCTATCAGTACTTACTAGTATCTACTACCCCGCTGTTGCCCAGGAGGCAGGTCCCGAGGGTACCGAGGCAGCCGTAATTGGCAAGGAGTGCCGCTGACTCACTACTAAGTTAGTAGTAGTACTGTAGTAAGTACTGCTAAGTAGTAGTGACTAGTAGGTAGCTTGGGTACTTCTGCTGGTAGTGGGTAGCCTGGGCAGAGATAGAATGTCCATGATACACATATACTGAATGATAGGTAGGTGGTACATTCCAGTACGCAGGACAGGATACTACCCTGGTTTGTTGACGACAAGCTACAGTAGTACTACTACTAAGTACTACTACAGTAGTACTACTACTAAGTACTACTACAGTAGTAGTATGTACTAAGTATTTTTCTGACAAGGCTGCGCTCAGACTCAAAACAGCAGCGCTGAGCATCAACCTTGAACCGTCGTCGTCAATCTACATCCAGCAATTGGCAATTGCAGCCATCCGCAGCTGCAACAGTGCCATCTGCCCCCTTTGCCTACACTCTATGCTCTGCCTCTCTCCGGGTTTCCGAACGAACCGTCTTCTAGCCACTCAGCGAGTCGAGCCCCCATCGCGCGTGAGCTCGACGTTGGCGGGAAACGAATCCGACACGAAGGCAAGGACCAAGTCGATCGGCGTTACGCTCGTCCGACGCATCCGAGAGGAGGCACTGTCGCGTCTGGATCTGGGCCAGCGTGTTGTGTCGTGTCGGCCGAAAGAGCCTGCGACTTGAGCCACGATGGCGGCGACGTTGGTGGGAAAGCCGTCGATAAGGGGGAGCTCCGAGATGGCGCGGATGGTTCTGCTCAACTTTTGCACCATTGGCATCACGTACGTGTTGCTGTTGTCTTTTTTTTCTTTCTTGTCAGAAGGGGGGGGGGGGGAGGTGTTGTGACCCCTTCTTCCGTTTTGTCTGCTTGTTGGAGAGGGAGGTTTGCTGACTGACGTCTTTGGTAGCTTCACTTGGATTGTCGAAATGACTTGTAAGTTTTTTTTTTTGAAAAACAGAAAGATATTCTACTATGAAGAGCAAGAGAGGAAGAAGGGATGAAGGGGGGGGGGGGGGAAGAAGGAAAGAAAAAAGCTAATGCGCTCGTTCCTCCGCCTCCAACTAACATCCCTTCTCATCAAGACTGCACGCCGTACCTCCTCAACCTGGGCCTCACCAAGTCCAACACGTCGCTCATCTGGCTCGCCGGACCGCTGTCCGGGCTGGTGGTCCAGCCAATCATCGGGGTGGTGGCCGACGAAAACACGTCGAAATGGGGACGACGGCGGCCGTTCATGGTCATGGGGGCCGTCATCGCGGCCGTGTGCCTGCTGGTTCTCGGCTTCACCAAGGAGCTCGTGGGCCTGGTGGTGGCGGATGAGGCGGCGGTGAAGGGCCCGGCCATGGGGCTGGCCATCCTCTCCATCTACGTGCTCGACTTCGCCGTCAACGCCGTCATGTCCTGCGCGAGGAGCCTGATGGTCGACGTGCTGCCGCTGGCGAAGCAGCAGTCGGGGGCCGCGTGGGCGAGCAGGATGAACGCCGTCGGCACCATCATCGGCTACGGCACCGGCGCCGTCAACCTCCCCAAGCTGCTGGGCCCGGCGCTCGGCGAGACGCAGTTCCAGCAGCTGACCGTCGTGGCCGTCGCCGCCATGCTCTTCACCACGGCCGTCACCTGCTGGGCCGTCGAGGAGAGGGTGCTCGTCGTCTCGTCCCGGGGCCCGCGGTCGCTCGGCGTCCGGGGCGTCATCCGCAAGATCTACACCACCATGCTGCACCTCCCGCCGCGCGTCCGCGCCATCTGCTGGGGCTACTTCTGGGCCTGGATCGGCTGGTTCCCCTTCATGTTCTACAGCTCGACCTGGGTCGGCGAGACGTACTTCCGCTACGACGCCCCCGCCGCCGGCGCTTCCGCGGGACCCTCGCAGGATGCCCTGGGGGACATGGGCCGCGTCGGGAGCACCGCCCTCGTGCTCTACTCGACCATCACATGCCTGGGCGCCTTCGTGCTGCCCGTCTTCGTCAGGTCCCCCGACGAGAGGCGGCGGTACACGGCCAGGCCGCCGCTGGCCGTCGCGGGGCTGCTGACGACCCTGCAGGAGATGAAGCCCGATCTGCTGTCCGTGTGGATATTCGGCCACTTGATGTTTGCCGTGACGATGCTGTTTGCCCCGTGGGCCTCGAGCTTCCGCTTCGCCACCGTTCTCGTCTGTCTGTGTGCCATGTGAGTATTTCAAGAGAAGAGAAGCCTGCTCTTCTTTTTTTTTTTTTTTTCTTCTTTTCTTTTCTTCTTTTCTTTTCTTCTTCCTCACCATGTCTCCTTGTCCTTCTTTTTCTTCCCCAAACAAAAAACTCCCCCAGCTGACGTACTGCCCCCCCCCCCCCCCCCCCCCAAGACCCTCCACAATCAACGGCTGGGCCCCAACCGCCCTCCTAGGCATCGAGGTCAACAAGATGAGCCACGACAGCAACAGACGCGACTCCAACGACCTGGACGTAGAACTCCCCGACCACCTCGCCAGCGCGTCCACCCTCCTCGACAAGAACGACGACCCGGACTCGACTGCCGAAGGGGAGCTCTCGGGCATCTACTTCGGCATCCTCAACATATTCGCCACCATCCCGCAGTTCATCGGCTCGCTGGTCGCAGCCATCGTCTTCGCCGTCCTCGAGCCAGGCAAGAGCAGGGAGCTCGCACACGGACCCGACGCCGTGACCCAGCCCCCCAAGACAGAAGGGCCCAACGCCATCGCCGTGTGTCTCTTCATCGGCGCCCTATGCGCCTTTGTGGCTGCCTTTACGACAAAGAGACTCAAGTACCTTTGAAGTCGGTCGAGTCTCCAAACTGCCTCCAAGCAAAAAAAAAAAAAAAAAAAATGTACATTACAAATTGGATAGTGGCCCTGCGCGGAAGACTGCACGGCTTGTAATGGGGGGGAACGAACATGTTTGGGGAAGGGGGGGAGGGGGCGAATCGAAAATCAAGTCGTGTACTTGAAAAAGAATTACGTTTTTGCCCTCCTTGGGATATATGCAGGGGACTTGTTCTTTTCTTTAAATTCATCTCTGCACATGTAATGTTCATCTCGGAAGGTTTATCATCGATGGATGTTCCGTCTTGGTTGTGAAGGCTAGAGCGGATATGTTTGTTTCTGTCTGTTTTGAAATGGTATTTTGGGTTACGGGTTGAGAAAGAGGGTTTTTTCCTATCTTGGTTGTAAAGGCTAGAGTAGATGTGTTATTGGTTTGTGTCTATTTTGAAATCCTAGCCATAAAGACCAGACCTGTTGATTCGTCTCTATTTTAAAAAATCCCATTTTGGTTTCCAGGTCAAGAAAGAGGGTTATTTCCGCGTCTCTTACCTCACGCACGGGTATTATTTGAAATAGAAAAAAAAAAATACAAGGCCGGGTATATTGAACCTGTCTCTTCCTTCCGCCCGTTGAAAAAAAAAAAAAAAAAAAAAAAAAAAAAGAATTACAGAAAACAGGACAACAAACGCGTTGTTGGTGTTGTTGACCTCGAGTCGCATTGGTATTCAACACGTCCCTTCCCATCGGTGCTTCGCTTACTCCCCCTTGGCCTTGTCTCTCTCCCCTCCAGAGACCTTCTCCCACTCATCCTCGGTGCTGCCGCTCGACTGACTGACGGAGGCGTCCCTGCCCTCTTGCCCCCCAACACCCCTGTACCTCAGGTCCTCCGCCCGTTCCTCCTTGTCCCCCTCTCTCCCCGTCGCCGCCGTCGTCTCGACCTCGGTATCACTACTCCCGTCGGGCTCCTCGGCCCGCTTCGGAGCCGGCTCTCGCGATCGGCCCTGCCGTTCCAGGCCCTGCGCCACGGCCAGCTCGCGCGCAAACCAGTTTATAGCCCACCAGAGCCCGCCGCACAGCACAGAGAGCACGACAAAGTGTATGCTCGACGTCGCGAGAAGCAGCGCCAGCAGGACCAGCTGGAGGGCTCCGAACGACAGGTTCGTGGCGTAGAGGATCGTCGGCGTCGGCCCGGGCGTGAAGATGGATTCCCAGAGGTCGATTATGAAGGACGACATATTTTCCTTCTCTTGTTTTTTTGTATCCTCTGTCACACGGTAGAAGAGGACGTTTGCCGGGGGGAAACGCGGTCCCGGTGGTGCCGGTGAAAACAAACAATCTCGTTTGGGAACTATTTTTTATTGGGGGGAGGGGGGGGCGGTTATTTTTTTTCGTTTCTCTTCCTCTTATCCCGCTTGAGTCGGTTTGGATCTGGAAGAGGAGGAGGTGCTGCGTTGGTGGAGGGAGGAAGCGTGAGGGCGTGTGCGCATGCATGCAGTATTGAGTGGTTGGTGATTCTTTTATGCCTGCCTGACACGTGGACCAGCTGATGAGGTGTTGAGGTTTGAAGTGAGCTAAGCTGATGGGGTGGATCTCGTGACGGGCCGTGACGTCGTTGGGTTGGCGGAGCAGGTGGCAGGGACGGGTTATGTCCCTCATTCCATTCCATGCTTAAGGGGGGAAACTTGGTCTTTTTCCTTTCTTTCTTCCTTTCTTTCTTTTGCCTCCACGATATGCGTTCGCCGCAGGTGAGACGACTCTCTCACGTTTCGACTGCTGTTGGCGCAACGATTCGTTTCTTGAGCTTCCCGTCCCGACGCATCCTCGACTGTCCGGTGACAAACCTCACATACCCTACACCACCCGCACATACATGACTCCGTCCGTCGTACGTACACACGTACGCCGCTGTGCGAGGGATGGTTCGTTGAGGATTTCGCAACGTCGTACAAATCTCCTGAATCATCTGCCCGCTGCGGTTCTCCGCTCCAGGGTTTTGCTCTCTTCCTCTGCCCTGTCTCTGATGGCGTCAGCACGGACAGGCAGGGACTGGAAACCGCCTCGTCTTCTCCTTTTGGCGTCGACTTGTGATTCGGTTAGCTAGCATCTGTCCTGGGTGGAATTGTCTTTTTTCTTTTCTTATGTTGGCCCATTTGATATGCGGCTGTCCAAAACGTCAAACTCTGAAAAGTATTGTCTGTTTCATTCGTTGATTCCTCTGTCGTGAAATCCGACCCGACTAGATCGGACACGGCCCATTGATTGTCCACTGTCGCCAATCTCGATCATGCAATGCTGTATGTGTTCGTCAGCTGGCCAATTTCCCAAGAGGTGTGCGTTTGCATGTCGTGGCTGATTGTACCTGCTTTGTACCACAGTCTCTCGATCGGGGCTTTTGCGACATCCGCCCGTCTATGTCTCCTCCCCCTTCTCTTTCTTCGCTCGCAGAAACGTAGAGGATTGGGTTTCTGCACGTCGAAGCAACAAAGAAAAGAAAAAGAAAAAGAAAAATAAGCTTTGATTTCAAATCAGACCGTTGGGCAGAATCGGCGTGCAGAGGAGAAAGCTCCCGCCGTGGCAGCCAGTCGAACCCAATGGTTTGGTTTCGATGAGGCTTGAGGCGTGAGGCTTGACTATTGGTTCTATCGCGGCGTCGGGGAGGTTTTTGGCATTTCAGCCGTTGCCAGACGACCTTTGGTGCAACGCGGTGGCTTTCGATAGTATAAGAATAATAGAGGGAGGGGGTTTTGGTTCCTAGCTGCCATGGTAATATTGATGTCTTACTTTGCGCCGTCGTCTCCAAGAGTCTTTTCGATCTTCTGCATCTGATCTCATGTCAGACGCGGCATGGAGGCACCAGCCAACGTCATCCGAGCTAGGCCATTGTGAGTCTGTTCAAGAAGCATAAGCCAACGTTTCCGATAGAGGTAGGTCGTACCGCTCCGTGAGCGTCGTGAATGTCGCGGAAACTCATCGTTTCACAAGTTACATCCTGATTCTCCAGAGCGGGCTGCCTCGGAATCGGCCCGACAGGTTCTCCATGTACCTTTTTGGATGGAGCTTCCTTTGCTGTCTCATGGTTGACACTAGTAGTTGCGGCGAGCAAGGGAACGATGACCTAGAATCTATCATGGAATTTTTCCTTGTGGGATTGCTTCATTTCATCTTCATGTGTGAGCACATATATTCCACGAGAAAGCATCGCGCCAATATCAAGAAAAAAAAAAAAAAAAAAAAAAAAAAACTCCCTGAAAATTGCCGCGGAAAGAACAACATTGCTGACATGTCTGCAGCACGAGGCAACGTGCGACGGGGAGGAGGAGAGACGGGGAGGGGAGAATCATACGGACAATTGTGGCAAAAGAAAATATCTATCGAGCCTTGCGGTGGGTGGCCTTGACAAGAACCATGTTTTCTTCATGAAAATCCCTCATGGAACATGGTTTTTCAAAAAAAAAAAAAAAAAAAAAAACATTCGGGTGTCCCTACATGACAAGGCGAAAAAGATGATGTCAGTGCCAGCATCCCAAAACAGAATAGACGCTTTTGGTCCTCGCAAAAAAAAATTGTACCAGCTTGTCGCGCCTGCTTTCCTGAGCGCCAGTATTGAATGGGATGAGAAAGAAAAGACTGCGATCGTAGATGTGTGTGTTCTTTGGGACAACTCTCGTGTCGACATTATTTCTATGTAGGACATACGAGATTCTTTAAAACGACTGGCGCATCATCCCCCCCCCCCCCTTGCTACCTTTTCGACGCTGTCATCACCATGAACATTGAGCCAGAGAGTCGGAATGCCGTGTACCATTTTATCAAAACACTTGTCAATTACAGAGATGTGTTCTGTGGCTGCTGAGACTCAGCTGAGTTGAAGATCGACTATGTGTGTGGTTTTTTTTTTTTTTTTGGGATGCACAGACAATCAAAACATTCTCTGCCCCGAAAACGGTGAATTGATACTCGTTGTCAACTCATCGGAACTCCTGTTAGGTACGTAAGACTACGCACTCGTGTGAGTGGCCGAGGCAGATTGCTGAAAGACGAGAAAGAAAAACACGCTCGAGACCAGTGTCATTTCCCCGTCGACCTTCGGAAAATGCTGCCATCATGTCCATCCAAATCTGGGAAGTGACCAGATCGAGCTGAGCAGCCTTCACGTAAAATAAGAGAACATTCAGGTTTGGGTCTTGGAGCCTGAGCTTGGGGTGTGAAGCCACGAGTACACGAACTGGTATGACCCCCGTCTGCAGATACATCCCTAGAAGCGACCTCAGTGTATGACACACGAACAAGTCGGTCTCGCCAAATTACCGGGGAATGGGTACGACTTTGGCCGCTCCTGTACACCTAGTAGCTTGTGCACCCAGATACGGGACTTGCCAAGAAGAACGACCGCGGAATCCAAGTCGAACATCGTGGATAACCGCTCTTGGTTGACGCCACATTAGCAGTTCCATTATGCTCAGCCGTCTCTGAAAATTGATTTATTTTTATTTTTGAAAAGCATAACTTGTTCTATAATGCTTAAGATAGATTTGTGGTACGATGGGCGGGATGCATATAAAGCTGGTCTAAGTGTGTGGCTTCCGTCGGCATAAAATTGCCAAGTGACAGTGTTGTCTGTAATGGTTAGTGACAAGATATCCCGACCACAGCCCCCCCCCCCCCCTCCCTCTCTCCCTTCCCCTTCTTCTCGTCGACATTTGCTCATACCCACGCGTTGGCGACAGTTTCAGAACAGAAAGTTTCGGAGGTGGAAAGGCTTTTCATCCTTCTGCCGCAACATCTGGAGCATGCTCCGGCCATCATCTTGCGGCATCGGACTCAGCAGAATACTGCTACGGGAATCGGAATATGGGGATGCGATGCAGCATACATCCCACAAGGCCTGGACTTAGCACATGAGTCAATCCTCGTGACAGAATTTCCCGTGTCTCCGTCAGTAACAGTTAGGCCGAAGAAATGGGTCACAAGACGACCAAGTTCGTAATCTCGCCCAACTTGTCCCTGACGGCTAGTGGCTGTCCTATGCGATGGACCATGAAACGCGCTTCTATCGCGCAAAGACCTCGGGCTAGACTGAACAGGGGCATACTGAGAGGAGCGATTGCCCGATGGGCTGCCAAGCGTCCTGCGACCTGGAAAAGACGTCGTCCGCTGTCGACCGAAAAGACGATTTATCCTTGCAAGACAGTCAGTGCCAATTAGAATGGATGACAGACTTGGCCAATGTCGATCTTGCTCTATTTGTTTTTTTTTTCTTGCCTGCCATCAGTAAAATCGTCGAACTCGTAATTCGTACCATAGTCCAAATTTTCTGACGCCGCTGGAACGCAACATGCTGTGCTAAGTACGAGGTTGAACCGCGTTCCTTGGACCTTCTGGAGTCCTACAAGCAGTGTTCGTCTCTTCACCTGCCGCGTAAAGTCTTCAAGGGAAACGACCATGACAGTCAGCGAGCAAAAAGGCAGTAATAGTATTACGCACGACAGCAAGAGGGAGGGCGCAATGCACAATGACAATGTAGTCTTACCCCATTGGCCTGGACCGTATGCATGGCACTTACAGTACAGGGCTCGGTTGAAAGGCGTAGTTCCAGGATGGCCCCATGTCTAATGATACTACTACAACGACGGCAGGGTATCAGTATTGAAACTGTGAGGAGGGTGTGGGGAAGGAGAAGAGGGAGGGGGGGGGGGGTACATAGTAGTCCTGACAAAGAGGGTTACCCAAGCCAGGTGCCTTGATGATCTTGGGCGACAGCCGGCCGGCGGCCCTGGCCATCAATGGCGATGATTGGGGGCGCGTTGACCTCGTGGACGACGTGGACGACCTCGTGGACAGCCCAATGGCTATTGGGGATAGGGGTTGAAGAAGGACCAGTAGGCAGCCCGCTGCATGCCCATTGGGCCATCTAGACGCCGTTCGGCCATTCGTTCTCGTCAACGTTGCGAGGACTCTACAGATGCAGCGCTGGCTCTGGCTCTTGGACTGGTGTTCTGTCGTGTCGAGCGCTCGCTCCACGGCTGCATGTCTGGTCTCGGGTGGCACTGGAGACTGGAGTGGCCGCTGGGCCAGTCGGATCTATTTGGTGGATTCGAAACAGGACGAAAGGCCATCTGAGAAGACTTCCGAACGTCGACAGGGAACTAAGTAGGCAGGGAAGTAGTAGGCAGATGTTGTCTTGACGGTAGAAAAAAAAAAAAAAAAAAAAAAAAAAAGCCATTCACTATGCTGGCCCCGAAATACTGAGCCGGCTAGGCGAAAGCGTGCGGTAATTGCGGATCTAGTCTGTGTGGAAGCCACGCGGTCGTTCTTTCCTTCCAAATGTGACGTGCGTCAAGCGCCGACGCCGGGTGGCTGGTGCAAGTGGTGCAAGATGAGCAAGCAAATGTGAGACAGGCCGTCCCTGGGCTTGGCGCCGCCCGAGCACACTCGCAGGGTCGAGAGAGTCACAGGTGGCGCCCGCTTGGCAAAATCGTCCTCGGCATCACCAGATGGCACAAGATACAAGATACCTGCTTACTACTACTAGTAGTAGTACTAGTACTAAGCTACTACTACTACTACTGTAGTAGTAGTACGTACTGCCCACAACGGCCGCTCTCCATCGGGACTGACTGACTTGACTCGACGGGCTGATGCCAAAGTGCACAGACGCTGTCTCGAAAAACGGCGACAATCAGTTCAGCTGGCGTTTTCAACGGCCCCCACGACCCTTTCGGTCGGGTTCTTGTCATGTATTTGGCAACCTTCCATCAAACTTCTAGTGCCCTGAGAGCATACATAGTACTAGTATGTACTAGTATCTCTTTCGTCTCGTTTCTGACCCGCTGCTGCTAGTCTAGTTCCATACACCATACATAATCTGCAAATCAACATCCGGGCAACAATGATTCGTGCGGCATGGCGCGTCCAGGAACAGTACAAAGCGTCACCATCCGTGTGGCCACGCCGTCACGACTGCTTTTTGTTCTTTCTTTCTTTCTTTCTTTCTTTTCTTTTTCGTTCTTTCTGGAAACAAGAGGCTGCCGCCACCTGGACACGCCAGACGGGGCGGAAAGCCTTAGCACAACCACTCTGCTGGGACTGGAATCAATCTAGCCCAGAAGTTTATCCATTGTTTTGACAGAGAGCCGGCCTGCCCCAGCGGCACTATTTTTTTTTTTTTTTTTTTTTTTTTTGGAGAAGGGGCTAGAGAAAACGGGCATCGGCTTTGGTCAGGTACGCAGCCATGTGCCATGTGGCCAAACCGCCCCGTCGGGGAGCCTGCCTTTGGGTCCTTGGGTCTTGGGTCTTGGAGGCAGAACATTCAGTGTGATGAGTCAACTAGCTTTATTGTGCTTTCGCATCGCAATTTCGTCTTCGAAGACGCCGGGCAGACAATGGGGGGACTCGCTCTGTTAACCACAAGTAGTTAGCTGTTCCATGAAACAATTGCGGCTATCTGCTATCTGCTGCACACCGAGGGAGAATGCCAGCGAGCGAGCGACCCAGCCAGCCAGGCTCGCCTGGAGATGACGAGTTGCGCCATTCAGCCGCCATGAAACCCGAGAGTGTGTGTTTCGGGTTTTTTTTTTTTTTTTTTTTTTTTTTTTTTTGATTGTGTGTGTGTGTGTGTGTGTGTGTGTGTGTGTGTGTGGTTTTTATTTTCCAACTAATTTCCCTCTTCTTCTTCTTCTTCTTCTTCTTCTTCTGCTGCTGCTGCTGCTGCTGCTGCTGCTGCCTAGGTGCTCCAAACCACCAGCTCACGGGATAGCGGCAAGCATTTGTTGTTCCTTTTCTCTGGGCATCATGGCAGGAATCATCCAAGCTATTCTTAGGTGCTGCTTACCAAATTCCGCATACTACTTGAGTACACACATACTACACATAGTGCTTACGAGCAGCGATCGAGTTGGCCGCGGCCTTGCAGCTCCGGTTGGTGGTTGGTTGTGAATTGTGAATGCTGGCTGATGGACGGTCAGCACAAATCAAATTGGCGTTTCTGGAAACACAAACACAGATTCCCCCAAGGCGGCCGCGCGGGGCGAGCTGACATGCCGTTTTGGCCCAAACTTGATACCTCCATACTTACCAGTAGTAGCTATACTGGCAGTACTTTGATGGATGGATGCACGGAGCGACACAACCGCGGACGGCACTCAGCTCGTGCATCCAGACACACCGCACATCGTCAGTCCCCCATCCTTCGGCACTCGTCTCATATTCTGCACATAACATGGCGACATACAGGAAGGTACCTGCGAGGTACTGCGGTGCGGGTAGGCGGGTAAGGGTCTCTCTGCGCAACTGGCCGCGACTTGTTGTTTACTCCAATGATGACTAACAACACTCCCTCCCATCGCGGCACGTCGACTCTTCTCCTCGACAGACACGCCGGCACGGAGCTTGGTCATATTGCAGGCGTCTGTACGGAGCACAAGCCCTGCTGGAGCCGGACACCTCCGTCTCTGTGCCACCCTGCTGCACTAAGCCAGCAGCGCGACACCCACGCGCTACGTGGGGTTGGTCGCGAGAGGTCAGGTCTTGCACGCGTGCGCAGAGCGCAGAGCAGAGCAGAGCAGAGAACTGGAGATGGCGATGACTCTGGTAACGTGTGGTGAGTGGGATGAGAGGGACAGATTGGGACCCGAGCCACGGGACCAATCGATGGGCCGCTTTCCCCGCCGCGTTGCTCTTCTCGAGTCGAGACAAAAAGGCTCCAAGCGAGCGGACTAGCCTAGCCAGGCCCCTCTCTCTCTCCCTCTCTCCTTCCCTCTTCCACCAGTCGTCAACTAGCGCATAGGGCCAGCCGGCGAGAGCCTCGAATGGGCCAAACAAGAAGAAGAAGAAGAAAAAGAAAAAAAAGAAAAAAAAAGAAAAAAAAAAAGAAAAAAACAATGGGCTGGACAAGCTCGACCATCTCTGCCCTGGGCGATTGCGCAGCTCGGAGATCGCCAATGAAGATACCGAGGGATTCAAGACATGGCATCTCAGAACGAGATAAATGCCCGTGGGGAGCACTGCGCGGGAGGAAGAGAGGGCTTCTCCCAACGCTCCGGCAAGTAGCTTCCACACGCCCCCTCCTTCCTCCTCTCCTCTCTCTTCCCACCCCCCTCTCCTCCCCCCACCCCACCCCCACCCCCACCCCCCGGGGGCCCCCTACCCCCGGCTCGTTGAAGAGTTACTCGCTCGACGCTTGACGCTTGACGCTCACCCAACCAGAGAGGTGTAAGAAGGGGTCCGGTGGTGTGTGCGGGTGTGCGGTCGGGTGTGTGCGGTCTGATGCACGCCTTGTGTGGGTGTCTTAAAGCCGAACTAGCTCTGCTTCGACTATTATGGAGTCAATACTACTACATGTACGTGTCCATGCTCTGAGCATGAGAGTAGATTAGCTCCTCCGACTTTGGCACCCGTCCCCTGTCTTTTCGTGGCCCCAGTTTCAAAGGCGTGCAAGGACACGAATTTCAAGGTTGTTGCTACTACGACTCCACATGGAAACAAGACTGTACCGCTTTCCACACTTAATAAGTATAAGGCGGCGTCCTGATCTCGAAATCTTTCAGATGGTGGCGTACCTCTTTGACAAGTTATTCACCGGGTTGCCTTGCATTGTTGCCTGCTTTTCCAACCGGCGCTTCTATCAAGTCACATCAAAAAACACCTTACCGTCGTCGGCCATCTTCTCCTCAGTCCAGACTAAGAAAGGGATCTTGGGACACGAGAGAGAGAGAGAGAGAGAGAGAACTCACTCACAACGCTCATACCCACCCACACACTCGCACGGCATACACATTACATACACGCACACACTCTCAGCCCCCCCCCCCCCCCCCCTCCCCTACTATTTCTTCCCCCCCTTTTTTTCTGTCATCACTCCGCACCAGTCGCAAGCGGTGTAAAACGGAAGCGACTCGCCTACGCATCTTCAGCGTGTCCTAGACATAGTCAACAAGAAAGCCGAAGAAATCGTTCTTCTCTCTCTGGTTGCGCCATCCACGCCATACTCGATTTCGACGATTCGAAATAGAAACAGGAGAGAGAGAAAAAGAAAGAAAAAAAAAGAAGAAGAAGAAGAAAAGACGTACCGCTCGACAGAAGTCTTCAGATAGACGCAGCATGAGGTGATTAGATTCGACCCTCATTCTTGTATAAGCCATCGCTCATTAATTCGGATAGTACAGTAGCGATGCAGTTTGACCCCGTCTTTGCCATGGCACCTAGATCAGCATTCACTTGGCCCGGTATGCTTGCTAGCGTCTCGGGGTTTTTTTTTTTTGTCACGGATGGAATATCTGACTGACGCGCTTAGCATCCTTAGACTCTGGATCATCAAATAACAGCGTTCTCGGGGCAGACCTCAACTCGCTTTTGAGTGGCGGCGGCTCGGAAGCAAGCTTGACACCGCCTCCCAGCGAAGCAAAATCTCTCGCCTCGAGCCCCCCCCGCGGCTCGATGACACCAGAGCAGCACGCAATGAACCATTACAGAGAAAGGTCGCGACGCGAGACCAAACTGGCGGCGAGGATGAGACGTGCCGAAAGCTCATCGTACACCACCTCGCCTCCTCCAATGTCTCTGGGTGATGCTTCCGGCGCGATCCCGCTCCCCCTATACTCGACGAGCTCCTCCTCCATGCCTCTCATGCAGGGATCCGGCCCTAGCATGCAAGGCCAGACATACATGCCGTCCTACAGCCATTCGCTGCAAGAAGCACCCCAAAGCTCACACATGTTTACCTCGGCGCCTTTTCAGCAATCAATGTCAGTGAACGGAGGCCCCCCCCCCCCCCCCTCTCCTTCCTCCTTCCCTTCAGACACACTTCGCAGGAAGGGACAAAGTGCTAACACGGCCCATCAATAGACCTTCCTCTTACAGCATGCCAATGGACTATCCCACGCTCTACTCTGGGCCGACAGACTATAGATATCCAGACACAGGCCACGCTCCCCCTTCCTCCTACAGCTCCCACAGCCACGGACGAAACCTGCCGTTGCCCATCTCGCACGACGGCAACCTCGTGTATGCCCCAGTTCCGTCGGGTGCCCCCGTTGGCAGCACCGGAAGCAGCCAGGAAGGCAGCCACGTGAGAGTCGTGCAGAGCAGGCCGAAACCCCGCTGCTGGGACCACGGCTGCAACGGCAGACAATTCTCCACGTTCAGCAACCTGCTCCGACACCAGCGTGAGAAATCAGGACAGGCAACGAAAGCAACATGCCCGAACTGCGGGGCAGAATTCACCCGAACCACGGCGAGAAACGGACACCTATTACACGACAAGTGCAAGCAAAGAAAAGGCAGCTAAAAAAAAAAAAACAGAAAAACAAAACAAACTCTTCCCCCCCCCCCCCCCCCTTGGTGCTTTTCCTCTTCTGGGAGGAAAGAAATAGGCGAGTGGGGATGCAAGAAAAAAAAAACCCATTCAATTCAACGAGATAACACTGCCAACAAAAGATCCCTGCGCTGGAGAGTCGTGTGGAGATAATACCGCGCCAAGACAGAGAGAAGTGCCTCGACTGGTTGCTTTCACTTGCCTTGGTTAATTTCAGAATAACTACGCATTGTCCGGCTATTCGCTTTTTTTTTTTGCTTTTTTTTCATTTCTTCTTGGAGTTTGCCTTTTTGTTTTACTTGCTGCCTCTTTTGTACGATAGAGGTGTCTTCTACTCTGTTGTGGTTGACACCGAATTCCCTTTATCACCTACCCCTACCCCCCCCCCCCCTTTTTTTTTTTCTTTTTTTCTTTTTTCTTCCTGTTTTCTTCTTCATTTTTTTTCCATCTCCCATCTTTCTTTTTTGTTTTTTTTTGCTATTTTTTACTATATACTCCTCGTTGCGGCTGAATCCCTGTGCTTCGGCGCGTAGAATGGGACCTTTTTTTTTTCTATTTTATTTTTTGATTTCCAGTCTGGAGAAGAGGCTGAAAAGCGGCGGAGGGGGGGGGAAGGAGGGGGTTTCCGTGACCGCCTTGTGTGGTTCAGTCCCCCGGCTCCCCCCTCTCCCTCTCCCTCTCCCCACACCCACATTGGATCACCGTGTAGGGGAAAGTGAAAAAAAAAAAAAAAAAAAAACCCCAAAAAAAAACCAAAAGTCCACTACGCTTTTCAATACTCCACGTTTGGCCAAAGAAGCGTACCGAGGGCAGGGATTCTGAAATGACGATCTGTTGTTGAGAAACATATCCACGTGTTTATGATAAGGGGAATTGGGGAATTGGAAAATCCGACAAAGTAACTGGCGCATGATGGAGTCCGCGAGCGATGTGATGTATAGCGTCTGCAAATAAGAGCAGGGGTACAAGGGGTAGAAGCCAGTTTTTAGATTCATCACTACTAATTTTCTCTTTTATTGCGATCATGGTCATAATTATACTATACTTGGTGAGAAATTTCTGTTCTGATGACGACCGGGAGAGTTGGATACCTTTTCTGTCTATTGCACTGCCTCCTCCTTCCCTACTTCCCCCCCTCTTTCCCCCCCCCCCGCGACTTTGTTTTTCTCCAAGAAGGACCCGGCGGTTGACGGACGGACGAAGCGTGGTCTCGTGACATGGAAAATCCGGATGACGCATTTCAGCGAGACTAGAATGGGTTGCGTTCGCACTCGCATAGCCATATATTTGGCCGGTGGGGGTTAAAAGAAGAGGGGGGGGGGGGGGAGGTTCGCATGTTGTGGACGTTGGGCCCGACTTGGAAACCTCGCCATTATTCTCTCTCTCGTCATGACCACGCCAAGCCATGCAGGCCTGCCGAAAACCGCAAGTCGACGGCGGCGAGAGTGGTAGTCTAGTTGTGGGAGACGCAGTCAGTTTGGTGGGACGAGGCAAGGCGAGCAGTTCCCACGATATGCCAAGCAGGGCAGGGCAAGGGCATTCAACTCGGACAAGGGTGGGGGGGAGAAAGGGGGGGGGGGGGGGTGGGGAGAGGGGGTTATGCTCAATACCCCCACCGGTGTTTTTCTTTTTTTTTCAATTTAAAATTTTATTGAAATAAGTTGATGTGG
>JABAEC010000120.1:62207-78018 GCA_013435705.1 Claviceps paspali | reverse complement strand
ACGACGTGCCTGAGGCTCCCCTCCGCCGTGCGGCTCCGACGGAAAACCTGGCCCCATCTCCCCCCCCTCTCACCCCCCGCCTCTCTCTCCCCCTTCTCCCCCGCTCGACTCATGGAGCTAACTGTTGAGTACTTCCAGATCCGCACCCTGACCCAGCTGGGAGCGGCGCTCCTCTTTACCCTCGCCATCATCATCTTCCTCGACCGGAATTACCGAGTCCTCCCAAATGCCATACACGGGTACATGCCCACGCACCACCCCGGGTTCGTCGTCACGGATATAAACATCGTGTCGTGTTCGAGCATCAACATCTTTTCGTCATGCGAGCCCGACCCGACCATCTGGCACCGGGTCGACAAGGAACTGTACCTCGGGCGAACATGGACCACTACAGCCTATCTCTACATCAATCGCAAACACGAGGAGGACCTGTCAGCTGATGACATGGTTGTCATGGACTTGGCCGTGGGGCGACGTAGCCCGGCAGAGACCAAAGACGACAAGGCGGCCGCGTCCAAGACAGCAGATGGAAATTGGGAATCTCGGCCAGGCGGGCTGTGGATCAAGCGATCTGGCCAACGAAAGTCAAGCGACTCCAGCCAAGTCGTCACTGACGTCGATGTGCTGTTCGGTGACGACGCCGTTGAAGCCCGTGAAGGCTGGGCGATTACCGGAACGCAGCTGCTCATGGACACGCAGGGTTCGTTGCTGAGCATACATGTCACGGTCCACCGCGGCCCGCCAAACGAGGTCAAGAAGCCGAAGCCGAGAATTCGAGACAACGGCCGCTTCAAGATCATGCAGATCGGAGACTTGCATCTGAGCAATGGTGTGGGAGTGTGTCGCGAGCCCGCCCCTGATGGATACGCCGGAGGCAAATGCGAGGCGGATCCTCGTACTCTGGATTTTGTCACCAAGATGCTGGACGAGGAAAAGCCGGATTTTGTCGTCCTCAGTGGTGACCAGGTCAACGGAGGTTCTGCGCCTGATGCGCCGACGGTAAGGTTTTTCTCTCTCTTTTCATTCTCACTCCTTTTCTTTTCTTTTCACATGGTTTCATCTCTGTTTCCCGCCACGCACTAGTGCTGAACTACCAATACTTACTTTTCTTTTTCGCAAAAAAAAAAAAAAAAAAAAAAAAAAAAACATCAGGCCATTTTTAAAATTGTCTCCCTCCTCATCAAGCGAAAGATCCCCTACGCTGGCATATTCGGCAACCATGACGACGAATCGACAATGTCACGCGCGCGACAAATGGCCCTCTACGAAGCACTGCCTTACTCGCTCTCCAGAGCCGGTCCCGCCGACATTGACGGTGTGGGCAACTACTACGTCGAGATTCTCGCCCGCGGCGGCTCCGATCATTCGGCTCTCACAATCTACCTCCTCGACACGCACTCGTACTCGCCCGACGAGCGCAAGTACCCCGGCTACGACTGGATCAAGCAGAACCAGATCGACTGGTTTAAGAAGACGGCGACGGGCCTCAAGCATGCCCATTCGCATTACAGCCACCGACACATGGACATTGCCTTTGTGCACATCCCCCTCACCGAGTACGCCAGCCCCGAGCTGCCTCGGGTAGGCGAATGGAGAGAAGGCGTGACGGCCCCGGTCCACAACTCCGGCTTCCGAGATGCCCTCGTCGAGCAGGGCGTCGTCATGGTCAGCGCAGGACAGTACGTACACCGTCGGCCCCCCTTCCGTCCTTTCGCCCTTTTCCAAATCCCCATTCATCCCGTTTCTTCTTGAATCACAATCATTCATGCTTACTCTCTGTCAACCCCTTGCCTCCTCAGCGATCATTGCAACGACTACTGCCTCCTGTCTCTTCAAAACGTGACGGAGCACGCGTCCGCTCCGGCTCCCTCGGACCACCAGGCCCAAGAACCAGCCCTGTGGATGTGCTACGCGGGTGGCGTCGGCTTTGGCGGATACGCCGGCTATGGGGGCTATATCCGCCGCCTCCGCGTCTTTGAGGTCGACACAAACGAGGCCCGCATCCTGACATGGAAGCGTGTCGAGCACGGCAACACGGCCGACCGCATCGACGAGCAAATCATCGTCGACGGGGGCAAACCCGTGGCTCCTCCTGCGCCGCCTCCCGCCAACGACGATCCCGTCCAGCCCCCCCCGCCGTCGGCACAAGATGTCCACGAATGAAAGAGGCTTCTTCACAAAAGGAAAACAAAAACAAAAAATCACACACAAGATATATATATATATATATACGTGTGAATGTATGACTTCTTCCAAAAAAAAAAAAAAAACTAAAATGGAAAGAAGGAAAGAACAAAAAAAAAAAGGATGATGATGAACATGCCTGATTCCTTTTACATCCACAGCAAAGGTTCCATGTCCCACAACGTCTTCTCCAGAAAGACAGTCTGTCATCCACGAAAAGCACGACGCAGGCCATGTTATTCAAGAGTGTCGCGCCGTCTTCCCGCGTACTCTTCTTTTTTTCTTCTATATTTACTTTTTGGCTTAAAGGATTGCGTTGGTGCGTCTTCTGGCCCTTGTCCATACGGAGTGATAGAATGCTGCGTCGACGGCTGCGGAAGATTGTTGGCCGCTGAAGATGTCTTTTAGGAAAAGAGAGGGACTGTATATCACTTTGGAATAAATGGAACAAATGGGGCTGTTTCTTTTCTTTTTTTTTTTTCTCTTTTTTTCTTTTCTTTTCTTTTTTTTTTTTGGAAAAAGAAGATGTTCCCTGCGGATATCAATGTCCGTGTATCAACCGATGAAGTTGCCCCAACAAGTATCGTGGGACAGAAGAAGCGTTTTGGACGGGTGAGGTCTTTGTTGTCGTGGATTCATTCGTCTGATGCATTCTTTTTCTTCTTTTTTCTACAACCATGACCAATGAAGCCGATTCCCATGTATCTATCAATCGAATGTTGAAACTGCTGTTCATAAATAGGATGAGGGTGTGCGTCGTGTTTTTGTAACACCTACACTTGTTCTTCGCCTTCCAAAATGCTTTATTCATAAGCCTTAGCAAAGCAACGCGAAGCAAAGCCAAAGCTGTACGGCAACTCCCCAAACGCCCGGTCATGTGAATGGATGGATGGATGGCACCGAGCGAAAAAAAAAAAACAACAACAACAAAAACAAAACAAAAAACCAAGGGACAAGACAAGCAAAGCAATCTTCCCCCCCCCCTTTCCCCCTTCTTCCCCCCCTCTTTTGTTTTTCTCTTTTCTTGTTTCTTCTTCTTCTTTCAGTCAAAGAATGGGTCCATGCCCAATTCATCGGCAATCTTCTCAAAAGTTTCATGCTGCGCCTTTTCCTCCTCGGTCATCTCGTTGGCAGGAGAGCCACCCCCCAGGCCGCCGCCCATGAAGTTGTTGACGGTGCCGCCGTCGCACTCGTGCGGCAGATCCCTCATCTCGGGCCAGTGGTCGGCGCGGTCCATGACGGCCAGGCCGTGCTTCTCGCCGCGGAACATGCGGCGCATCTTGGCCCTCGCGCCCTTGACCTTGACGAGCTCGATCTTGCGGTAGCCCATGAAGACGATGGACTCGCCCTCGTAGCAGGCGGAGTAGCCCTTCTCGCGGACGACGCCCGCGGAGGCAGCGGCGCCGACGGTCAGGCCGAAGCCCGGGTCGACTGGCACCTGGGCGGCGAGGCCGGCGCCGACGGCCAGGCCGCGCGACTGCGTCTCCTCGAGGTTCAGGAAGGTCACCAGGTCGGTGATGAAGTAGCCCAGGCCGTGGTTGTCGCGCAGCAGGGCGAACAGCTCGTCGAAGTACTGCCTGTGGCGCAGGAGGTCCTTGAACTTCTCGCCGGGCGAGTCCATGTGCCACACGCGGGCGATGGTGGCCACGTTCTCGCTGCTGCTCTCCTTGGCGCGGTCGGCGAAGGCGTCGATGATGTTGGAGACGGTGGCCTTGAGCGTCGCGTCGTGGATGTTGCGCTCCCAGAACCGCACGTTGTGCACCTGCACCGGCTTCGGGTCCAGGTCCGCCACCAGCTCCTTGGGGAGCTTGCTCGACCGGTAGGGGATGTGGCTCTCCGTCGGCAGGTCCGGGTACTTGACGACGCTGCCCATGAGCTTCTCGCGGTACTCGGAGGCGTCGAGACGCGGCGATATCAGCCAGAGGCTCTTTCTGCGCTCGGCCTGCGTCATGTTTGGGCGAGAGAGAGAGAGAGAGAGAGAGAGTCTTTTTTTTTTTTTATATATATAAAAAAAACAAATGTGTTTTCTTCTTCTTCTTCTTCCTCTTCTTCTTGTGTTCGCTTTCGATATATGGTGATGGCGCGAACGGATGAAGAAACACACACAAAAGGGGACGACCACCCAAGCACGTGGCTTGTGTTCGGGATGATTGCTTGCTTTGTCCAACAACCTTCTCGACGTTGACGGCCGCCAGCAACTGGGCGCGTCTCTCACTTTGCCGCCTGGCAAACTGACTGGCCGGCAGACAAGCTTGACCACAAGTGGCCTTCATCAGGCGGCGGCGCTTGATGCACGTGTCATGTGGCTGTCAAGAAGTCATTGTATCACCTTTGTGATATACATCATGCATCGTCTCCTTGTGATCCGGCGCTAACACCCTCCTCCTTTCACGGTCGTCAGCTCAAATGACAGGTGTTTTTTTTTTCTTTTTTTGGTAAAATTCATTTCATTTCAAGTTATTCTTCTTTTCTGTCATTCGCTTGTGTCGGGCAGGGACGATCAGACGAGCTGGGACGGGACTTGGGATATACCTTGCGAGAGGGGGTTTGTCGAGTTCACGTCTCATGACGTTGATACCATTTGGTCGTTCAATCATGGATGTCAAAGCCATGGATGTAAATATAGTACACAATAACGGTCAGATACACCAACGAACCAAGCATCCAGTCTTCATGGCTTAGTTGGTTAAAGCGTCGGTCTCATATTAAAATATGATCCATCCAAAGGGTGGAGTAATCCGAAGGTCGCGAGTTCGACTCTCGCTGAGGACATGTTTTTTCTTTTTCGAACCGTGTGCAAAAAAGTTCATATTTTTTTCTTTCCCCACCCCGCTCAGCTTTCTCCTCCCTCTTTTTCCCGCTCAATCAAGTTCTTCCCATCCCACTCACTCTTTAGTCCTTGCTCTCCCCACCACCCCCCTTTCTCGAAAAGAAAACAAATACCGCATGCACACACAGTATGAAACATTGGCAAACCCGCCTCCTCCACTCCTCCACTCCTCCACTCCTCACTCCTCCATCGTCCATCATCATCACCATGACGACTTTCTCGTCCAGATGCGCTGCATCCTGGAATGGAATAGGCAGGTAGGCATGTAATCCACGCAGTCCGACGGCCACGCGACACGCACAACGCACCTCGGCAAACCGCATAGGCCAGGGAACGCGGAGGAACGGAAAGAGAACATGCAGGAGGGTGTGACGAGCGTTTTGGAAAAAGGAAAAAAAAAAAAAAAAAACAGATGTTGCACTGTGTTTGCGACTGTCGTGTATATACAATACTACGATAGGACGAAGAGGTAGGTAAAGTACGTAGTAGCTGGGGTGCAGGACTGAACGGAGAAATACACGGACGGGGAAACGGAGGAAAGAAAAGGGAAAATTGTAAATTGTACATTCACCTTCAACTACTTACTACTACTACTACTAGTATAAAAGCCACATTTGAATAAAGTGCGAAAAAAAAAAGGCACCAGCTCAACAGGTATGGAAGAATCATTAGAAAAGCATATACAATAAGGTTCCGAACAAGTATGAATACAATCATGAAAGATGAAAATAAAGAAAAAATAAGAAACACTGATAAAAAAAAAAGAACACACCCATCTACACTATACTAGACCAAGTCCAAGAGAAGTATATACCACCATGCAGAGCAACCACCCCAAATGAAACAGTATAAAGCCCCCCCTCAAAACACAAATCAAATCAACCATCCTCGCTGCTCAAACTATGCAAGAAAAGAAAAAAAAAATCAAAATCCCAGTGACTCCCCTCCCCCCTTTCAAAGACTACCAAGAAAAAGAAGACGTGAAAACAACACACACACACAAAAAAAAAACCACAAGAGTAAAAGGGTACAGAAGGGGATATCAAAGTACAATTGCTGGAACGGCGCGCTTATTCCAAACACCCCCCAAGACCGCCAATTGGCATCAAGACAAAAGAGGGAAAGAAAGAAAGAAAGAAAGAAAGAAAGAAAGAAAGAAAAAAAAAAGACAAATATAGAGGGAGAGAAAGAGAAAAAAAAAAAAAACTAAAAGGGGAAAGAAAGGGAAAAAAAAAAAGGTAAGAGGTAGTAAAATAAAAAAAAGGATAGTAAAAAGAAAAGAAAAAAAGAGAAACTAAGAGTGGGAAGAAAGTACTAAAGGTAAGAAAGAGGGAGTAAAAAGAAAAAAAAAGGATAGTAAAAAAAAAAAGAAAAAAAGAGAAACTAAGAGTGGAAAGAAAGTACCAAAGGTAAGAAAGAGGGAGTAAAAAAAAAAAAAAAAGGATAGTAAAAAAAAAAAGGATAGTAAAAAAAAAAACCAAATTCTATGCTACGCTATGCCCTCACCACCTCCTGATGCACAAGCCTCAACACGCCATTCGCCTCAGCAGCGTTGCCAAACTGAAAACACCACTTCTTAATGTTGCCGCCGGTGGCGCCCGTCTCGGGAACCTTTCCGACGACGCCGTCCCCGTTCCGCACCTCCTCCCAGATGCCGCAGACTATGCCGCGGCTCCCCATGGCGGAGAAGCAGCCGCTTCCGAGGACGGCATCGACGACGACCTTGGGCTCGTCCGCGTCCTTCCTCGGGACGGTGCTGACGGTGATGCGCTTCTCGAGGCCGTGGTCCGCCCGCAGGGCCTGGCGCCACCCCGGCGGCGGACGCCTGATCTGCAGGTTGCAGTTCCCGTAGTCCTCCCACTTGGCGGGCGTGACGAGGAGGTGCAGGCGGATGCGGACGGGGTCGGCGCCGACGTTGACGGGCGGGCGGGGCCCTCCGCTGTTCTCGACGCTGACGGAGGGGGAGCGCGGGGAGAGAGACGGGAGGGGGGGCGTGCCGCTTCCGCTCGAGTGGTGGGAGTGGGAGTGGGAGTAGGAGGAGGAGCCGCCGCCGGACGCGGTGTACAGGCTGTTTGCGGCGCTGCCGCCGAGACGCGAGCGCCTGGCGATGGAGGACCTGGCGATGTTGAAGGAGAGGTTGCCGTTCCGGGTGAGCCGCTTGAGGAAGCTGGAGGCCGAGGGCGCCGCCGACGAGGAGGGCGTGCTGCTGCTGGCGCCGTCGTATGATCGCGAGGGGGCGCGGATCGAGCTGCGGTAGCTGTTCTTCCTGCCGAACCAGCCGTGCTGCCGCCGGCCGCGGGTGCTGATGCTCCCGCCGCTGCCGCCGTCGCCGTCGCCGTCGCCGTCGCCTCGCTCCTCGGGGCCTCGCCGCTCGCCGAAGCTCCTGAACCTGGTCTCGTACTCGAGGCGGATGAACTTGCGGTTGTTCAGCCGCGCCTGGTGCACCGACATGTAGAGGTTGTAGCAGTCCGGCGCCGCCACGCAGCGGAACCGGAAGTTGCCCCCCTGGTGCCACTGGTGGAGCTTGCAGTGAGGCTGGACCGAGGACCGGATCTCCAGGTCCACGGCCGTGCTCTGTCGGATGAGCACCAGCGGCGTGAGGTCGAGCGCCAGGAGCGGCGGGTCGGCCGCGTCGCCGGCCTCCGTCTCCGCCCGGAAGGTGTAGGCCTCGATGAGGCCGGCCCGGACCACCACCGAGCACGGCTCGCTCAGCACTTCTTTCCACGCCCCCTTGTCGGACCATCGCGAGACCTGGGCCATGAATCGCGTCACCTGCTGGTCGTCCATCGCGCTCCTGGGGCCGAACGGCCCGATCTGGGACGCCGAGTTCGACGGCGCGATGCTGCAGATCGACTCCCGCCCGAAGAGAAGCCCGTCGCCCGCCTGGAAGGGCTGATGCGTGTCGTCGTCGCCCTTGATGCTGATGCCTATCTCCGTCTCGGGTATGTCGATGCTCTCCATGTCATCGTCGTCTGATAACGACGAGTCGGAGCCCGACTCTTCTTCCGTCGAGTACGCCTCGGATGTCGAGGACTCGTCCGACGGCAGGTATTCGTGTTTCAGAGGCGACGAGCCACGCCGCTTGAGCCTGTCGTTGCCATGAGAAGCATCCGTCGGGGTTGCCAAGGGAGGGGGCGCCCATCTGGCCTTTGCCCCCGCCGCCCCCCCCGTGCTTGGACTCGTCGTCGGCGTCGTCGGCGTCGTCGTGCCGCTGAAGGTTCTGTGGATTGGTGGCGGCGGAGCCCCGTCTTCGCGGATCGGAGTTGCATCAGTCTGCTGCTGGCCATCTCGTCTCATCGCCTCCGGGAGCTGCTGCGGGACATCAGGACGCACGCCTCCCCGGAGCGCACGACTCCTCTCTTGGCTCGCGGCGGAAGCTTCCCCGTGGCTTTTCCTGGTCGGTGTCTTGTCTGGATCGACCGCGGAGCCGGGCTCCGAGCGGGGGGTGGCGCCCGGTGGTGATGATGATGATGATGGAGTCTGCTGCTCCGCGGCGGCGTTGCGCTGGCGGTATCTTTTGGGCGTCGCCTTCTTCGGCACGACGGACGGCGGCGTCGATGTCAGGACGTCCCTTGCGATCGGCGACCGGGGAGACCCTCCGGCTGAGGCCTGAGACGGACTCGTTGTCGAGGGTGCGCGGCGCCGGGAGGGCGGCGGCGGCGTCGAGGGCGACTTGGTGGGCGTCGTCGGCGGTTCGCGTGAGCCGTCCGGCGTGTGAGCAGCAGAGGCAGCGGCGGCAGCAGCAGCAGCAGCAGCAGCGGAAACACCGCAGGGGATCTCCAGCGGCGGCACAGGCAGCAGCGGAAGCACGTCGAGCCAGTCGAGGATCTGATCTTCATTGTCCGCCCGGAGGGTCAGGAACTCGCGCCACATGCCGCCGGCGCCGGCGCCATCATCGCCGTCGGCGCTCGTGCCCCGGATCATGACCACCATCTCGAAATGGCTGTCACCCGTGCGAGCGGATATGCTGGACATGGCAACGGGCGGGAAAAGGAGATAGGAGCGGCGGCCCTCTCCGGTTTCTCGTATGAGCAAGTCGCCTTCGTCGTCGGGGTCCTTCTGGTTATCTCTGTGCACCAGCTCCACCTGGCAGTCGAGCCGCTGGCTGTTGGAGTGCGACAGGCTGAGAGAGAAGACGTCCTTGGCGCTGACCTGACGGCGCGGGTCGATGGTCACCTCTCGCAGGGAGCGCAGCGTCCCCAGATCTCGGCACCGTGACTTGTCGGTGCATATCGCCTCCTCGTCCACCACGCGCGCGGCCTCCTCCTTGAAGCGCCGCCGAGCCTTGTTCTGCAGGTCCTCGAAGTCCTGCAGCAGCTGCTGGGTGTCGGGCGAGGCCACCATCTCGTCGACGCATCTGACCAGCTTCGCGAGCTGCTTGACGCGGATCAGGGGCCGCTTGAGGAGATGGGCGACGGCCACCCGCTCCCCGTCGTCGTTGACGAGGTCTCCCTTTTCGTTCCTCGGCAGGGCGGCCAGCAGGGATTCGTCGTCATCCATGCCGTCTGCGGCCGGCGCCAGGTTGACGACGACGTCGTCGAAGCCGAGCCGCCAGGCGCGGAGATAGCTGCTGTACATGGGCACGACGCCATGCGCCCAGTTCGCCACCTTGCGGATGTCGGTCGTGGGGGCCTTCCTGTGGGCGCTTCTGAGCTTCTCGAGCGCCACGCCCATGTGCACGACCGACTTGGTCACGTCGTCCGGGACGAGGTCCGGCGACGACAGGGACGGCCCGAACAGCTCCGTGGCGTTGGTCCCGTTGACGGCGTGTGACAGCAGGACGGGCACGACGCCATCCACGAGCGTCTTGAGCTGCCTGCCGTACATGTACTCGTCGTCGATGAACTCCCTCAAGAGCTCCTGCGCCGTGACCTCGCCGGAAGCGCCCCTGTGCTTGCGCAGGCTAGGCCTCGATCGATTGCTTTTGATCCTGCTCGGAACGGTAGAGTCATCGGGGAGCGACAGCACTGACACCAGGTCAGAGTGTTTGGTGAGCCTCCTCTTCAGACCGGTGGCGCGAGTCGCGGATCGTCTGGAGCCCCGGCTGTCCATCGTGAGAACGGTCGACTGCGTCAGTGTCGACTGCGTCAGTGTCGACTGCGTCAGTGCCGATTCCGTCAATACCGACTGCGTCACGTCTGAGCTCAGATCGGAGTCGAGCGCGCTGGAGCTTACTTCCGATGCAATCGTCGACAGTTCGTGGTCCCCCCCGGTGGGAGGTCGGAACCGGGGGGCAGCCGACTTGGACTTGAACGCTTCGTCGCCTTCGCCGCCGCGGCGCGAGCCGGAATCTGCATCACTATCGGCCGCTGATGGAGGTGCCACGTTCTTCCTCACCTGCAGCGGCGCGGGAACATCCTCGAGGTTGGAGAACTTGCGCTGTTCTCGTCCTTGGTAGTTCGTGGGCCGGACCGGGTGGGCGCCGGACTCGCCCTGGAAAGCTTCCTTGAGAACGTCCAGAAGCGGCCGCTTGCCGCTCCCGAACTTGGTGGGCGACGAGCTGGTCCGGGTCGCTCTGCTCCTCTTGAGCCCGGGCGAGGTCGGCATGCTGGCGGTCTGCCTCGCGGACGTAGGGGTGGATGGGCTCTCGGCCTCGGACGGAGCCTGCTCGCCGAGGTCGGATGGAGGGATCCGCAATGCTCTGGTGCCGTGCGAACTCCGACGGCGCGCAGTCCTCTCCGTTTTCTTCTTCTCGAGTGCTGGCTCGGCGGATGGAGGGTCCTTTTCCTTTATGGGCGGCTTGGGATCCACGAACGGGTCGACGGTGCTGCTCAACCACTTCTCGATGCTCGGCGGCTTGTTCGCAACATGGGGCCGCGGCGGTTCGTTCATCTCATGGATGATTTTCTTGCTTTCCTCGACCACCTTCTTGAAAACCCTTGGCACCGACTTGAGACTCGGCGCATGCTCGGCCTTTGTTGTCCGTTTCGGCCTGCTTCTTGGTCGTCCGCCGACGGTGAGATCGAGCTCGCTGAAAGCAGAATGGCCAAAGGGGATGTCTCCGGGGATGTCCGCAACGGACTTGGCGTCGAGGCCTGATGAAACATCGGACTCGGTGTTGCATGTGCTGTTCAGATTCGATTGTTCTTCGCTCAGGCGCGACGACGACTCGCCCGTGATCCTGGAGAGGTCGGGGCGCACCGCCGGCGTCTTTGTTCTCTGCCGCGGCGTGCCTTTGCCCCTTGTCGGAGCGGTTTCGAGTGAGGCCGGGTCGGACCGCTCTCTGGTCCCCGTGCTCCTCCTAGCCGCCGGATGGCCCTGGCGCTCGTTCGTCTGCTCCTCGGTTCGCTGGGAGAGGTCCGTTGGGTCCCGGCTGAACCTGCTCGTCCCGGATGGCGAACTTGGGCGCCCCGAGCCGGAGATGGTTTTGCTTCGTGAGCGTGAGACTCGTACACGACAGACGTCGTCACTGCTGTACAGTTTCTTTGTGTTGACAGGCCTCGCGGGACTTCCGTCGTCCTGCTGCCGGTTCTTCTGTCTGTAGACCCATCGGGCTGTGATGTCGCTGACCGAATCACCAGCCTCGCTCTTGGCGCCTTCGGATCGGGCGACGGCACCGCAGGATTTGGATGGTCGGTGGCCCCGGACATGAGGTCGTTTTTCGGGCGTCTCGATTTTGGCAGACCACTCCTTGACCTTGTTGGCCACCAAGGGATTCCCGCCGGATTTCTGGACGAAGTCGGGTGGCAGGCCTTTGGGGCCGGTCGTTTCGCGTCGACCCGAAGACGGCGGTGGTCTCGTCGGCGGACTCCTCCTCGTCGACGGGGGGCTTCTCCTCGACGGGCTTCTCCTCGTCCGCGGTTTTCTCCAGTGCTCGTCACTGACCACTCTCTTCTTAGGAGGTAATGCAGGCGGTGTGGCAGGCTCGTTCCCCGCTTCCCTTGCCGCAGGAGGACCGCTCTTGGATGATGCAGGCGGGGGCGAAGTCGGCCTCGAGGAGCGCCTCTTCTTTTGTCGAAACTTGATGCGCACACGATCAGACTCGGTCACGCTCTCGACTTCCTCTCCCTCAAAGGCAACGTCGGGGGGCTCCGTCGCCGCATCGTCCGGGTCCCCGCCCATCATTGCCGCGGCGTGGGCCTTCTGCCACTTCTGGACCCTGTCTCTGACGCCGCCTGGCTGCTGGAGCTTTCTGACGGCGCTTTGCCTCATCTCTAGGCGCAGCTCGGCCTTGACCATCTCGATGCTCTCGCGGCGCTTTCGTTCTGCTTCCAGCCGGGCCGGGGACTGTTTCCCGCGGAAGAAGTCGGCCAACAGGGTGGGCGGCTCCTTTCTCGAGCTCGCCCTGGGCCGAGACCTTACCGCGGCAATGGGCTTGGTGGGCTTGGGCGTGGGTTCAGAGCCCGAGGCGGCCGACTTGAGAGACTTGGGGCCATTCTTGGTTGGCGTATCGGCCGTCGGACTGGCG
This sequence comes from Claviceps paspali, assembly GCA_013435705.1. Taxonomy (NCBI): domain Eukaryota; kingdom Fungi; phylum Ascomycota; class Sordariomycetes; order Hypocreales; family Clavicipitaceae; genus Claviceps; species Claviceps paspali. The sequence goes on along the minus strand of JABAEC010000120.1, from coordinate 65,596 downwards.
TCAGTGTTGCTGCTGGGCTTGGGCGGCGTGGTTTGGGTTTGCGACACGTCGTCGTCGGGCGGCGGTATCGACGGCGGCATGGCGTATGTTGTTCTGATAGGCAGCGGGCGGCAATCAGCGCAGCGAGATCAACGGGCACATCGGCCAGCGAAATCATGCACCTGACGGGACGGGCTTGCAGGGCGGTGCTCTCTCTCTCTCTCTCTCTCTCTCTCTCGCTCTCTCTGGGCACTGTTGCGGCGAGAGGTTTTGGGTTGTAATCAGGGTTGTCGGCGGGTGCCCGAGCTGGGGCGGCAGCTTTCCACAGGAACGAGGGGGAAGTCAGTCTGGCTATCCCGGCCGAGTCGCATGCTTCTCGTCTCTTGGACGCCCTCCGGATGCTTGCTATGCCGTGTTTCGCGGGAACGTTGGACGTCGTCGGTTTACAACGCAGAGCTCGGAAGTTGGCGTTCGTTCGGGAGGAGACAGGTCAGAGGAGCGAGGAGGAAGTCACAAGACGGCACGACAGCATGACCTATGCGCCCGCAACCGATCGACGATGCGAGAGGAGGCACGGGAAGGGAGGACTACGCATGTTGCGTGTGTTTTCGCTTCTGCTTCGGGACACTCTGGACTTCCGGCCCGTGGATGCGCTGCTCTGGATGCCGCAGTAACCAACGGGTCCGCTAGTTGCTAGCGCTGTGGCCACCACTTGCCATGCCAGCTGCTGCTCAGAGAGTGAGTGAGTGGCTTGCGTGCTGCTGAAGCGCTGGTGAGTGCTGAGTGCTGCGTGCTGAGCAGCCACTCCACTGGCACTGGCCGTCACTGGCCACCACTGGCCGTCACTGGCCATCACTGGCCGTCACTGGCCGCCACCTGCCCTGCCCTGCCCGTCTTCACTGCACGGGCAACGGCGGCCATTCCACACAGCGCACGCACACGGCAGCACACACACCACAATACATAGTAGTACTATATATAATACATATTTATATAATACGAAATGAGAGAGTGTGTCACCACCGCGCCCGCCGTCGCACCAGATCCACATTTCGACTCTCCGACGACGACTCGGCCGCTGATGTTGTTATACTGAGCACGTCGAGCAGCGATTTGCGACGACGCCACAGCAGCTTCAGCAAGGAATGTGTCTGTCCATAAATACCAATACGCTACCAGTAGGTACCTTGCAGTAAGCGACATCTAGAGTAGGTCCCAGACCGCGTGAAAACGAAACCCAGTCGAGCCAAGCACCACCCAACGCGAAGTCAACACCGAATATCACAGAAATGACAATCCGTCCCGTCCCGTCCCGTCCCGTCCCGTCCATTCCCGTATGAAATGCGACTGTAAATGTAGTATGAGGAGGAGGGGGTATTAAGTGAAAAGGAAGAGTTCGCCGGCCCCGCCGGCTACTGCTGGCATGCAACAACAAAAGAAAAAGCTGAATCACCATGAGACAACTGTCGAAGCCTGCCGTCCGACGCCACCAGTTGCAAAAAAAAAAAAAAAGAAAAAAAAAACCAGATAACACCTGCAGGAATGTAAAATGAGAAATAAAAGACACACTCAGTCCCTGGATGGGAGCAGGAAGCGAACCCTCTTTTTAGGCTTTACAGCCGGCCCCTGAAGAATCTCGGAACTCTCGGTAGACGCCGAGGTGAGAGTCGACACAGACGTCTCCATAAATAGCAAGTCCTCCTCTGTCTCTTCCGAGATAGACCACACGTCGAGGCTGGGCTCCCGCCACAGCCGCAGGGGACGGTGAGGAACCTTGCTCCCAGCAGAGTAGCTCCGCGTGAGAGCCTGACGAGGCCTTCCGCGTGATGCCGTTCGCGATGATGAAGAAGGAGAAAAAGAAGAGGAGGAGGAAGAAGAGGGAGAAGGGCTCGGGAAGGAGGCCGCCAGGGCAAGAAAGCCGTCACTTTTTGCCTGTCCAAAAGGCAGGCTCTTGGAACGAAGCTGGAGGCTCTCTGCGGACAGGCCCCTAGAGGATCTCTTGAAGGGGTTGAACAAAGATTTTGACGGCGGGGCAAACCGGAGATAGTCTTCGTCATCCTCTTCGTCTGTGGTGACGACGTCCGAGTCAAAGTCGGGTGAGACGGCTTTTGCTCGAAGCTTGCTCAGACCGTCAAGCGTGGAAGGGCTGACGGAGCGGACAAGCTCGCGAGGGTGGTTGGTATCCTCGATACCGGCGTCGAAAAGCATCTCGTCGGAACCAAAGTTGTCCATGTCATTGTCCAAGTCGGAAGGTGTGAGGAAGTAGGTCAGTGGATTCTCGTCAATGTCTTCGAGAAGAGGACGAGGCTCGTTTTTGTTGTGCCGACTGAGGCGGATCTGGGTTGGAGGGTACGAGTCCCGCCGAGACCAAATGTCGTAAGGCATGATGAGTACGGGGATCGTTTTGCGTCTCGCTGGCAGTTAAGCGTGATGAGACGTATTGCGGGAGCAAAGTGGTAGGTGAAGCAAGCCGGGTTTATAACCAATCTAACCAGACTCGTGTCGACTGTCGACGCAGCGGACATGAGCAGGATATCGCGATGGGGGAGAGCCGCAGAACCACATCAGCCGGCCAAGCCGGCGATGGTATTTTTCAGCTCGACTAAGACGTGTGTAATCTAGAACCGAGGCAGCTTGTGGAGGAGGAAAACGGAAGACAGCTTGGAGGTAGAAGGCAAGCGAGAAAACAGCCTTTTGGTGGACAACAACGAAGGGAGAAGAAGGACATGACAAGACGTTTATATGTAAAAGCCTGCGTGTCTAGGTGTAGGTCTCTTTTTGTTTAGCCGAATGACCATTTTTGTGATATCCGGCAAGCCACAGAGATCGGCAGACGGGGAAGGGGAGGGGGGGGGGGGGGTGCCACTCACACGAACCATCAGAGAGACAAGACGACAGTGCGGGAACAATGTCGAACGGTTGGGCCATGTTGCACTTTCCCGTCCTCATATCGCAATAGCTAGTACATGCGTACAATCCCAACTCTTATCGGCCTTGGCGTAGGATTCACTCCCACAGCGCGCACGCACATACGACGCACGCTACTAGGTCGGTCAACGGAGATGACCCGTCGCAGCAAACACCAAGAGGGTCTGGTGTGGTCAGGAGCGAGAAATGGGCGAGAGCTGCGCCCACGTGAAGTAGCCTATGGGAGGAGCCAGCATGGACCTAGTCTCTCTAGCCTGACGCTACGCGATCCGGGGTGTGTGGTTGCAACTGTGCAACTCTGATATCAAATCTGATAAGTGCTCAAGTGTGTTCTTGGTTCTTGGGGCGGCAGGCGAACGGGCAAGGGTTGGTTGGTATTTTGTGCGTTTGGGTTTTTGGCGGCGACAGGACACGGGGGAGAACGTTGAGAAAAAGGAAGGCGAAGAAGGAGAAGGAGACAGCGGCGAAGACGAAATAGACGA
>JABAEC010000120.1:19707-59707 GCA_013435705.1 Claviceps paspali | reverse complement strand
CTCTCCTCTTGGTTTTTTTTTTTCAACATCTTTTTTGTTGTTTTGGTCGTCCGTGATAGCCCCCGTGACATCATCTCCGTGCGTGATGACTGGCTGCGCCTCTTTTTTTTTTTTTTTTTTTTAACCTCCACGTGATGGTGTGCGACTTGTTGTGAAGCCGACACTTACCCTGGACTGAAGAGGCTGGCCTTGCTTGCTCATGATTTGGCTGCACGAAGAAGGCGGCCATTCCATCGTCAGCCACGTTCAGCTGAGCGAGCGGTTCTCGTTCTTGTCCCGGAAGCAATCCGACCACCCTCCCCGTACCCCTCCCTCCTCGGGTATTCGACGAGAAAGACGGCAGCAGGTGGTGGCTCCTCTGATGGGAACAAGCTTCTCGTGACCCCCTTCTTGGTCCGGACCGCGGCCAGCGAGAGAATCTGGAGTCGGAGGAAGTGACGGGTGGAACATCTCTGACAATGGAGATTGCAACGCAGGCGGCTACGATGCCCCTGCGCGTCATCAGCTTCAACATACGCTACGCGGCCGGCGAGAGCGAGCGCGCCCCCGGCGAGCACCCGTGGTCTGTCCGCGGGCCCAAGGTGGCAGCGCAGCTGCGCTTCATCACGACGGGCCACGACAGCCCCTTCATCTGTCTGCAGGAGGTGCTCCAGTCGCAGGTGGACGACGTCCAGGCCGGACTGGGTCCCGCGTGGGGGCACATCGGCCGGGGCCGCGGCGCGGGGGGGCCATCGGACGGCGAGTTCTCGCCCGTCTTCTACCGGCGCGACAGGTGGGACTGCAAGCACAGCGACACGATGTGGCTGAGCGAGACGCCGGAGCGGCCCTCGCGCGGGTGGGACGCCGCGCTCAACAGGATCGTCACCATGGGCCTGTTTGTCCACCGGGCCACGGGGGCGAGGGTCGTCGTCATGAGCACCCACCTCGATCACGTCGGCGCCGTGGCCCGCCGGAACAGCGCCCGCATGCTGCTCGACCTGGCCCACCGATGGGGCCGCGCGGGGGCGCCTCCAGCGGCGGTCATCATCGCCGGCGACTTCAACAGCCGGCCCGACGATGCGGCATATGCCGTCATGACGGCCCCCGGCTCCGGCGTCTCCGACCTATCCGCTTTGGTTCCTGAGCATGGCCGCTACGGCAACCATCTTACGTACACCAGCTTTGGCGAGCCCGGCGAGTTCCCCCAGCGCATCGACTTCCTCTTCCTCGGCGAGAACACCACCGCCACCGTCGAGACGTTTGCCGTGCTGCCCAACAGCTTCGATGACCAGATTCGCTTCTCGGACCACCGGCCCGTCGTGAGCGATTTGCGCATTCGCCTCGTCGACTAGCACACCCGTGTCTCTCTGTGACCATCGTTGTCTACAAGATCCCAGACCTGAGGCCGTTTTCTTCTCTCCGACTCCCTTGCCCTCCCCTCCCCCTTTTTTTTTTGTTTTTCACCTGTGAATTCTCCTCAGCCCAAACTCCAGAAAAAAAATAAAAAGCCATTCTTTGCAATCACTATCTTAGACTTTTCTTCCTCGGCGACACAGTATCACCACGAGTCGCCATGAACCTCCGAACAATGACGCACCCCCCCCCCCCCCCCAAGGACCAAAAGGACGCCCCCCTTAGTTTTGCCTCAACAGATTTGCCATCCACAATGGAGGGCACAAGAAAAAGAAAAGAAAAGAAAAACCAGAAATCAGATCCCTGTGCTGTGCTGCTCTTGCCCGGACCAAGCGAAGAGGCGTACAAGGACACCCCTTTCCTCTTACAAAAATCGCGGACGACTCTTCGTTTAGCTCTCCCACAGCATCGGGAGACTTTGTTCGAGGAGGCAAAAAAAAAAAAAAACAAACATGTGTACACAGGAAACCTTGTCCGTACTCAATATCACACTCTCTGTACCGTCTTTATTCCATTTCGTCACGAAAACAAAAAAGCGCCCCCCCCCCCCCCCGGGTCCACGGGCCTTGCACTTCACAACAGGCGTAACTTTGACACCATGCACATGTTGCCTTGATATACCCACGCCAGCGGAAGCTGTGTTATCTCGGCAAGAGCTGGGCTCTTCATGGCATAAATGACACGACTGCGTCTTGGGCATCAACGGTGCCAAACGTCGCCGAGAGATAGCTATGAAACACAAAAAGGAGGGGGGGGCGGAGGTCCAGGAAAAAAATCCAAACAAAAGGAGAGAGGAAAAGAGAGAGAGAGAGAGAGAGAGAGCATGCGTCATGGGAGCTCGTGAGCTTGATTCCTCGGAAACACTACCTGAGGGATTGGGAGGGGGGCATGGCCAAGCAGAAGTGGTGTAATCTGGTGCGGGAAACTCGTCTGGACACATAGCTGGAGGATCTGGAGAGAATCGGACGCCGTGTTGCAGAGACACGTTGAGCGTTTGCCACGGGGAAGTCGCTCGTTGGAAAGGTGGCCATCTATGTGATGCGAAATCGACGAACTTTGAAGCAGCGCTTCTTTCTGAAAAGAAGATGCGACAGAGAAAGAAGGCAAAAAAAAAAAAAAAAAAAAAAAAAAAAAAGAAGTTGTGGATGTGGAGCTTGTTTCGCTGCACTGCAACTGCCAACTCAGTCTTGGCGGACATACGGAAGCCGGCGTCAGAATGGCGGACCCCGGCAGGACAAAAGAGGAAGAGCGGGTATTACATGGCATCCGAGAATGTTGATTCGAGGCCTCACTTGTGGATTTCTTACAGAGTGATATACAAGTCACTGCGCATTTACTCTGGCTCTTCTTTCAAAATCAGAGCTGCCGAACAGCTAGATACTGCAGGTTTGGGGGCCACCGTGTTGCAAAAGCTCGAATACTAGTAGTCTATCAGGATTTTAGGGTTGCAAGCATTGGCTCATCGGGTGCAGAATATGAAAAGAGAGAAGGGAGGGAGCAGGGGGGGAGGGGGTTCGCTGCCGTAGATTTGGTCCAATCATTGTACACACCTTTACCGAATTTGACCTCGACAACAAGAGACGGGGAAAATTGCGAGTCGGCACGAGACGCTGTGGTCAAGTGCAAGTGGGAGGAGCGTGGGGTGTGAGACGTAAGCCACATGCTGCGAGCTCGAGATACGGATGGAATGGAATGTGCGCATGCCAAGGGCCAGGCAGGGAGGGTATTGCTCATAATCTTGCCCCCCCCCCCCAGCATCTGTTGACATCATGATGTTGAGGGGTGGGATTGAAACTTGAGAGATTGAGTTGTACGCATTTTTGGCCGCCTCAAAAAAATTCCACTCGCGTCTGGTTTCCTGTCAAGCACCTCAATAGAAAGGTACTAGGTATTCGTTCTATCTCGATTATGTGGTCTTGCAGCCCTGCATAAGCTTAGCCAAGTCAATCATGCATTCAATTAGTGAGTAACCATGCTTGAAGCTCGATCTGTCCTTTTCCTCGTGGCAACCATCTCGCTTGCACAGAGGGCACAGCAGAGCCGTTCGGTCTGGGGGGATGCAACCGTCACGCCCTTGAGTTGTCCTTGTCGTCCGAGTTGGACAGCTGAATAAATTCTCAGCGGCACATGGGGATCTGCCCACCTTGTGTCAACCCGGGTATGAGGAGGGGCCAGTAGCCGACTCATTGGCGGATAGCGTTTATCTACCTACATATATAGGGAGGTTTGAGGTAGGTCTGAGGCAGGTCTGAGGAAGATCTGAGGTAGGTGTGGGCGTGAAAAGGTGCGTCGAGCAAGACATGTTTTGCCTAAACAACAACGGGGACACCCTGTCGGAGACGCGCAGGACGATGCTGCGCATGATTGGCTCTGAAGAGATGACGATGGCAATGACGACGGATGGAAATGAGGGCAAAAAAAGGGGTCCTGTAGGGTCCTGTTCCCAGTCGATGGCGACCAAGCCCGTCGAAAATCGTTCTTTCATCTGCAAAGAAAGAGGCATATCAGGCAGCAGGTAGGCAATTTTGTTGAATGAGAGCGACAGACAGTTGGAAATTCCGGGTTTCCTGCCCTAACCCTACCAGCCAGCAGTCGGTACCTGGTACTTTGAGGCACTCACTTGACATGTACTGGTGTTGACGATACGTCGATACCCGATCCGCCACGCAGGTAAGGCCAGTTGGTCGGGCCGAGGCAAGCTCGCTGGTGATGATAGGCTACGGCATCTGTTTTGTGTGCGAGATTTGTGTCTTGTCTGCGCTCCGATGCGGAAGAGAGGACCAGCCTTTGCCTAATACCTACGTCCTAGCAGGTAGCAGGTAGCAGAAGGAGTATGCACCCGATCCACAGTTGGGCTGTGGTGCTTGACGGGGCGGGCGAGGAAGGCCCGTACTCTACTGGGTACTGGAAACTTCGTACCCGTACAGCCTGTGCTTGTGCTCCGCGTCGGGTGGCTCGAGCAGATGCAGGGGAAAATTCTGCAGACCAGAGAGAGACGATTTGCAAAGCATCGGCCTAGATTGTCGCCGAGAAGGAGGAGGGGGGAGGAGAAGTAGGAGGAGGAGGAGGACGACGACGATGTTGCGTGGTCGACTTAGCTTCTTCCTCCCGGGCGCCGTCCAGCGCAGCGTCCAATGTCGTGCCATGCGAAAGTGGAGCCGGGAGAGACAAGGAGACCAGGGGTGTGGCAAGATGAAGAAGAAGTAGTAGAGGAAGAAGAAGATAGATGCGGAAATAGAAGGTAGGAGAACCTCCAGAAACCAGAAACACAAAAACCTCCCTCCCTGTGCTGGAGGCTTGGAGGAGGAGGGCTTGGAGCGAGCGAACGACAAGAGACGGGCGACCTTGGACCTTGGACCTTGGACCTTGGACCTTGGACCTTGGACCTTGGACCTTGGCAGCAGCAACATTGGCTTGGACCTTGGACCGATGTGAAGAGAGAGGCAGTGAAACCTCGGCAGGTCGCACTTGCCGTTGGAGACAAGACAAGCCGACGCGTTGTGGCAAGTTGTGACAGTTGCGAAGACGGATGCACATACCAAGCTGTCTTTCAACTTCGTCAACCCTTTCCAAGAGAAGGGCTGATATGATCCCGGCAGGCCAGGCGAGGCTTACTGCGTCGTCAGCACCGTCAGCACCCCCAGCGCCATCAGTCTTCAACATTCGTTCGCATCCGAATGAATGAATCGAATCGCTCGCCGTGCTGGCAGCCACCCACTGCAACCACCCCGGCAAGAGCGAGCTTCGCGCATCCACCATCCACCATCCACCATCCACCATCCACCATCCACCATCCACCATCCACCATCCACGGACCATCCCAGCCGCCGTTAAGCACACACCCATTCCACCACGTCGGGTTGTCCACTCCATCCACTCTGCCACTCACTCTGTCCGTGTCCGCCTGCTCTGGCCGTCTGGATTCTGGATTCTGGATTCTGGATTCTGCATGCTGAAGCCTGGCCCATCTGTGCCATGATATAGGAATCGCGCATCCCTCCGCATCCTGCTGGCGAACAGACAGATGCTTCTCCCCATCTTCATCCTTGCTCCCTCGTCCGCCTCTCCGACGTTTCTGCACCTGATTTCCTGCGGGCTGATATCATCGGGCACTGGATGCCAGTGGCCAGTGGCACGCGTGAGTCATCGGTGGCATTGACTTACAAATGCTCGGGTGCTAATTCGAGCTGTTGCCTAATTACACACGACCTTGCCTTTGCCCTTTGCCTGCCTGGGTCTCTCCTTCCCACTACAACAAACACCCCGCCGCCCTTACTCCGCGCTCCTTCCCCAAGCACACAAAACTAAAATTCAACGGCGCCTAAATTTTGTCAATCCCCCCCCTCCCCTCCCCTCTTCGACGACTTGTGCACTTGTCCCCCCTCCCCCACAGGCGGGATCTCCCTCGCTCCCGACTTTAAGGGCAGCAACACCTTCGAGGAACAAGATATTGCAAAAGAGACACGCACTCACTCACACACACGCGCGCACACACACACACACAAAAACAGAAAAAAAAAACGAAAAAACAAAAACAAAAACAAAAGGCCAACTCCTGGCATTTGAGCAGAAAACCATCCACCATCACACCATCCATCACCCACTCTCCCGCCTTTGTGCGCGAGCTGGAGGGCTGACTCGACCTGGGCCGGCTCGACCTTGGCCAACGTCGCTTGCGCAAACACCTTGTCGTCACCAGCCCACCCGCAGAATTCATCATGCCGCCGGGCTCCAAAAGTCGCCCCCTTGTGGCACATGTCGAAGACGCTGACGACGACTCCGGTAGCTCCATCAATGGCAAGCCGGGCACCCGCAAGTATGCCACGTTTGGAGCGCCCGTGAATTCCTCAAAGGCCAACGTGAGCAAATCGCGCGCCGACAAACGGCCAACCGTTTCGAGGTCTTCCCCTGGCACTGTCGCCTTCAACGAGGCCGATTCTCGCCGTTCCTCAGATCAGAAAGGAAAAGCAACGTTAAGACGCTCGCCTGAGAAGGGCTGTAGCGATCCCGAACCGGGACATTGGGACCGTGAGCGACAGAGAAGAGATCGAAAGCTGAGAGAGCATGAACAAGATGGGCGGGCCGCCGCTGCCCACGCCGTCAACGCAGATGCCGCCAAAGATGAATCACGAACGCTTCGAGCACGCCGGCCAGCGGCGCCAAAGCAATCCGTCTCACATCCGGCTCCGAACCCAATATACAGAAGAGGTCATGTAGACACTCCCGCGAGCTACAGTATGCAACAGCCGGCCATGTCTGCAAGTCGTCCAAGGGCCCAAACGCGACCCGCCAGCTACTACGCCGACCAGCCGTCCAGGAACCCTATGGGCATGATGTGGCATCCATCTCAACCGCCTCATTCACCCACTGCCCCCTTTCCCGTTGGCGCATTCCCTCCTCCGATGTGGCAAGCTCCTCTCGCATCGCCGCTTGGCTTTGCACCCGCTCCACCACCACCTTCACCCGGTGGTCCTGCAGCACCCGGCTTCTCCGATGGCTTTGCCGGTCAGAATCCTCATTATCACTTGAAGCAGCGGTTCGAGCCCCGACCTTCTTCGGCAATGGGGTACCGGAACCCTTACCCACCACCTCCGCCATCATCTATCGGAGATTACCACGACTACGGAGACTACCTGAATGACCAGCATTACGCCCCCTCGGTGACGCGTCGTCCCTCGGGGATGCGCCGCTCCTCGCTGTCGCAACGTGCAGACGACGACCGGAGGAGAATGCCGCCACCACCTCCTGTTCCCCCTCGGCCACGGTCTGCCGCTCCACCGCCTACATCGTATCGGCCTCCTTCACTGCAGCAGCGCCCGTCGTCTCATCGAGGCCAATCGCGGCCTCCAGTGCCACAGAGAAGATCAGTGAATTTTGCTGACCGGCCCGAGTCGGAAGATGATGACTTTTCAGCCGACGATGAGCTGTTCCATGACACCTCCCCTGGGGAATCGCTCGACGGGCAGCACGATCTCGTCGACCGGTCGCGGCGTGGCTCTACAGCGTATGACCATCGTGACTACGATGTTATGCCAGCATCAAACCGACCAAGACGAGCGTCAACCTACGACTCAAACTCAAATCCCCTTGCTTCCGGGGGGGTCAGCCTTGAAGAGAAGAAGTACAATGACGCTTTGAATTACCAGGCAGCTGTGGGTGGTAGCTCGCAGGTGCCACTGACCGCCGAAACCCTGCGCAAAGCTGGAGCGGCCAGCAGCCGCTCAACACGAAGCAGCGGTAGTCGGGACGACAGCGACTACAAGCGAAGCAACGCAACCGGCTATACACGCAGCACCCTCAACAGTGATGACTGGAGCATCAAGGTTACCGGCGACGCTCGCGTCCGACTTCCTGGTGCTGAAATTGAGTGTGGCGAGGGTGCCGAGATTGTCTTTTCGGGACCAGGAGGCGGAGGCTTCCGTACCGGCAGCGACATGGCGAGCATGGTTCATCCTCAGCTTGAAGATTCTCGCAGCCGGGTAGAACGCAAGGCCTTGCCTCACCGACCTCGCCCCTGCAGCCAATCGGACTCCCAGAGCAGAGGCTACGCACCCAGTAATGCTTCCTACGAATACTATTAAGCATCATCTTGACAATGGTGACATTATTTGTTGCATGAAATACGACGCTCTACGACGACGATTTTATGACACTTTACGACCCCTCCGACGGCCTCGACATGCATTACGGGGGCTTGCTTTGATGGTCTGAGAGCTTAGACTTTTCGAGTTGCGCCACCTCGGCCACGTCTGTCTCCTGCCTCTTCTTTTTTTGCCTCTTTCATTTTTATCTTATTTTCTATTTTGCTTCTTCTTCTCCACTCTTCTCTCCCCTTTCCCCATCTACCCATAGCAAGCAAGCGCTGAGTGCTGTTTTCGTTCTTCCATGTTTCTGTCAATGGACTGCCGGACATTCTGCCCTGGGTATCATTTCGTGGTGGATGTGCATCAAGTGGTCTTTTGTTTTTTTTTTTCTTGAACAATCAAGTCCATTGCACAGGCTGCATTCATTCAAAATGTACTGACGTCGATTGGATTGGTCGAAAATTTGTCATTGCTGGAAGTCGGAAAAAAAAAAAGCTTGATACCCCCTGATGTTTCTTTTTCATTTCGCTTTTATCTGTGATGGATGAAAAAAAAAAATTGAACTGGTTTCTCTTATCTCATGTCCAAGGAAAGCAAAAAAAAAAAAAAATCCCCACGTTTTACTAGTTTAATGTTTCATGTGCGCTTCAGCCGGCTATGACCAGCAAGGGAAATATCTGAACGAGGGAATCCGATTACAGGTGGACGAGACATATTTTTCGACCAGGGTCAGCTTCATTTGGGATGGAATCCGTTCTGCGTCTGATGTGCAGTCGTCATGTTTCGTTATATTTTTGCTTTGTGTTCGTCTTTGGAAAACTCGAATAATGAACCTCTCCACTCTGGAATCACTTGTCATGTGTATTTACATGGGACAACGGGCATTCAGCCAACGCTGCATGGCAAAGGGTTGTGGATGTGTAGGAGACTATGGTCACGCGAGCATTTTGATGGTTTCTTTATGTCACCACCGCTGTATAGATTGCTTGGGCAATGGGGGTTCGCACCCTTCCAGTCCTTTCGGGCCCGTTGCGCGCTTTGTTTTTCTTTCTTCCTTTCCTTCTCAGTTCTGGTATACTAGGAGAAGGTGGGGTAGATAGCATACCAGGTGTGCAAGAACAAAGAAGAAGAAGAAAAAGGAAAATGAACGAAATGACGGCCGGGTAACTTGGTAAGATGACTGATCCGTAAGCATTCATTCATTCTGCGTTGGGCCGTCGAGGAAAGGCGCAGGTTAACGACGAGCCGGTTGCCTGGCCAGCCAGCAAAGACATTGTTTACTCTGTGCGTCATCCCCCCGACAGCCCAGCCCCGTCCGGCAGCCCAGCCACGACAATTCCCGCCACCTGGATTTTCGTTTCTGTGGGAACTGCGAGTTGTCACGACAGTGGACCGTGTTGAACACAGACTGCTTCTTTTTGTCACTGTCGGCCGACCTACATACAGATTTTGACAGTTTTTTTCTGTCGTTGTTACGCGCGACGAGGTTGACCTCCCACTCCGGTACATTGTGTTTCTTCGTTCCTGGAAACAAGAAGACAAGGAAGGAAATATTGCGAGCAGAAGGACGGGAAAGCTTACGACTTTACGCGATTCTTGGTCCCATCGCGATACATTCCTGAGGTCAATTGTCTCACCACCCGCGATCCCGATCCCCCCTCCTGGGGAGACAAAGAAAAGCAGATCGCTTGACCCATCACCTGCGAGGTGGGCAGTATCTGTGCCGGAATCATGGCCCCAGCTCTCGTGCTGGCACGCACCCTCCGGAGCATCTTATCCACGACGGTCGACAGTGATATCTCCGCGGCGGGCGGCTCGGCGGATGGACCTGCTGGTGAGGCGGGCCGGCTGTACGGCCGAGGCAATCGGGTGGCATCGAACCCGTCGCACGGGGTGCTGGACCCGCACGACATCAACAACGTGGGGTTCTTCGTGCTCTTCGCCCTCATCGGCGTGGCGTTCGTGGTGACGGGCATCTGGTTCTTCTTCTGGGCCAAGAACGGCGGGTTCCACTTCAAGGAGACGGACTGGGAGGAGTACAAGTCGACGGTGCTGCGGCGAAGGGGTCCCAACGGCACGCTCCTGTCGGGGGCCACGGCCTCGACCAAGCTCGGGGGCGGCAGCGTGTACAAGGACGTGCGGGACGAGGACGACGGCACGACGGTCATCACGGACAGCACGGGGCTCAGCGGCGTCACGGCCGGGGCGAGCGACATCGCGGCGCGGGAGAGGCGGCGCGCGAAGCAGGAGCAGCGGGACCGCGAGAGGCGCCGCAGGAGGGGGGAGAGGAAGAGGGAGGCCGCGACGGACCGCCACGCCGACGGGGAGGGCGTGACGGACGAGCTGGCGGAGAAGGAGGCGCTCGAGGAGCTGCGGAACTACCGGCACGAGAAGGCGGCTCGCGTGGGGGGTCTGAACAGGGAGGCGGACGGGTCGCAGTGGGAGGGATCGACGAACCCGTCCGAGTCTACGACCTCGTCGGAGCTGCTGTCGTATCGGCAGCAGCAGCAGCATCCGGCGGCGCCGTCGTCGATCATGACGACTACGACGACGACGACGACGACGACAGCCAAGACGAGGAAGACGGGCACGGGCGCAGGCGCAATCCGCAAGGTCTACTCCACGGCGGACCGGAACGAGAGGCGCGAGGCGGAGAGGATCCGCGCCGAGGCGAGACGGCTAAGGGAGGAGAGCAGGAGGAACGTCCGGCGGAACTTTAGCTTCAACCGGCCTGAGGCGAGCGAGAGCGCCGTCACGGAGAGCCTCCTCGAGGGCAGTGACCTCGGCACCAGGAGCCGTCTTGACACGGTGCCCGAGTCGAGGGGGGAGGTCGTCAGGGACAGGGAGCGGGAGAGGGAGGAGAGGAGGGCCAGGAGGGCGGGGTACAGGCGCGGGAGGGGGCATGACGAGGAGCAGCCGTGAAGGCGACGTGTTTTCTGATGGGGGTTGATGGTTTGGTTTTTGGTTTGTTTGCGGTGCGTGGGTGTGTTGGGGATGGGGGTTGTTATGGGCATGTATATCTGGCGACGGAGGCGGGCGTGTCTGTGAGTGAGGAATTTGGGTCTTTTTTCTTCTTCTTTCTCTTGTGTGTGTATATACGGGATGAGATGATGAATGGAACGTTTGTGATGTGTCTGGTGGTGCTTGTTATTTTTTTTGTTTTGTTTATTGTGTGTGTGTGTGGACGTATGCTATGTGTCTGGTTATGCTGGTGGTGGTTTTTTGTTTTCTTTCTTTTCTTTTTTTTTTTTTTTGGTTTTTCTATTGCAAGTGCTGCTGCTACTGGTTTTTTTTTTCTTCTTTTTTTTTCTTCTTTCTCTTTTTTTCTTTCTTCTTTCTTCTTTCCTTATCCCTCCCCCATTTGGTTTGTACAGATGTGAGATGGATGAATGGGACGGGACGTCTGTCTGTCATCTGTCTCTCCCCGTCTCTCCGCGTTCCGGAGAAATTGCAATGACGTATGCAGGGTCGTTCCTTGCGTCGGAAGGGCCACATGTCGGGAAACCGGTTCTGTTGGTTCCCGTCAGCACAGTACGTACAGTGCGATGGCCGATTACACACGGACACGACGCACCCACAACACAGTATATGTTCTTCTGCCGCGACACGGCCTCCCCCTCTGCTCTCTGCTGCGTCAACGCGGCCAGTCAAAGAAGCGTCAAGGTTTCAAAGTGGGCGCCTTGGCCCGCCCCACAGGAACAAGCGGCCGTGGACGACTCGGCGAAGCCAGCACGCATCGTCCGTCGAGGCGAGCGCTCGTCCCTCCATCAACAAATGGAATTGAAAACCCGTCTTTTGTGCTTCTCGCCATCTTCATCTTTTCCGTCGGCCATCCGCCCAAGTCCCACTCGATGCTCCATGTGGCAAGGTCCCCGTCCGGTTCTAACCCTGACCAATCCTGCGCCCGCTAGCCGTCGTCATCCACCCGTGATCTGCCTCATCAGACCGCACGTCCTGGCCTCTGTCGTTGACTAACCCCGTCTCTGTGTCCTTTTTGTTTTGTTGTTTTTTTTTTTTTTCCTTTTTTTTTTGTTCCCACCTCTCGCATCATCGGCTATCCCGTATTTTGCGTTCCTGATCGTCCCGCTGGCGGCCGCTTGAACGTTTCCGACCTTTTTTCTTTCTTCTCTTTTTTTTTTTTGCCCTTCCCCTTTGTCTTCTCCCCCTCCCCTCTTCCCCTTGTCTTCTTGTCGAAACGACCCGTGCTCTGGCGCATCCTGCTGGCCTGCGACTTGGAAACTCGCGATTTCCGGAACAACCTTGCTTCGTCTACCGTCATTGAACTGGCGGGGCGAGGCTCCTCTGGTCGATTTGAGTTTCGTCGCCCACTCCCCCGCTGATTTGGCTGATGCCGGCCGTCGATCGATTTCTCGTCATCTCTCATCATTCCATCATCCGCTCCGCCGAGCTTCGCATCCGGTTTCTGTGACGACCCGTCCGAGTTCCAGGAGAACGTCGAGGCGTGGCAACCTCCCGTGGCGGCCTTGTCGCCTCCCGTCGTCCCTGAACGGCCTCGCAAACATCCATCCGTCCATCGTTGACCGCCCCTCCTGCTGAGCACCTGCACACGTTGCATGGCTTGGCCGCCACGTTCGACACATTCACCATGACGCTTATCGAGCCTCCTTCCTCTGCCTTCACCGGCGTCATCATCGGTCTCGTCTCCTCCTTTGGCTCCGTCATCTTGATCGCCTTGGTCGTTTTCATCTTTTGGGCTTCGGGATGTGTCGGCTCAGGCCGCATCATCTTGGATCGGCTGGGACGGCCCGGCGAATATGACGATCAGCAGGCGTTTGCGAGGGAAGAGGCCGAGGCGCTGGAAAACATGGACGACATGATGCGGAACGAGTACTTGAGGGCAAAAGGTATGAAACATGACGGTTGCTTTCTCTCTCTCTCTCTCTCTCTCTCTCTCTCTCTCTCTCTCCCTCTCCCTCTCTCTCTCTCTCTATGTTTTGTTTCATCTTCTATATTTCGTGACCTGCAAGAGCTGACATCTTCGCGGCCAGCGTTTGTCACCGCGAACCCGCCCGAGTCGTTACCTACCGATATATCGTTGTCGCAATACCTTGCCATACAGGAAAAAGGAGTCTCTGCGTGGGAGTTTGAGCCCGAGCTGGAGGTGGCCAATTGTTTCGTCGAGGCGCGCACGGAAATCGAGTTCTTCGACTCTGAATGCTCTGTCATGAGCAACCTGCCCATTCCCAAACAAAACGACGTCTATTATTGGGAAGCCAAGATCTATGAGAAGCCCGAGAACACTCTGCTCAGCATCGGCATGGCCACCAAGCCGTACCCTCTGTTCCGCTTGCCGGGTATGCTCCGATCCGGCCGCTCCGGCCGCTCCAACCCTTCCCTTCCCGTCGCATGGCGTTTCTCTCTCTCTCTCTCTCTCTCTTCTTTTTTTTTTTTTTCTCTCTCAGGACCTAACTGTTACGAAAACCACAGGCTATCACAAGTACTCGGTCGGCTACTTCTCAGACGGCTCCCGGCATTATAACCAACCATTCAGCTCTACCCCCTACGGGCCGCGACTTGTCCAAGGCGACGTCGTTGGAGTTGGATACCGACCCAGAACCGGCGCCATCTTCTTCACGCGAAACGGCAAACGATACGAAGAAGTGGTACATGGTCTCAAGTCGCAAAACTTCTTCCCCACAATCGGCGCGACAGGTCCCGCCATCATACACGTCAATCTGGGCCAGTCCGGGTTCGTCTTCATCGAGGCCAATGTCAAGAAATGGGGACTGGCTCCAGCCACGGGCAGTCTGGCGCCGCCGCCGCCGTACGGCTCGGAGCAGGGCAGCATCCTCCTGGAGACGGGGACCAAGGACGGTATGACGTCGGGCCAGGGACATGGGCACCGTCAGTCCATCAGCGGCTCACCCTACGCGGTCGGACGAAGTAGTCACAGCTTCAACCCGGGTCACGGGCGCAGCTGGAGCGGAAATTTCAGATCACTACCACCGACCAGTCCCGGCCCGGTGAGGAGCCCGACTGACATCTCTCTCGCCCAGCTCGTGCCGACCGACGAGGAGGGCGAGCCCAGCGGCAGCACGGGAAACGACAGCAACCGTAACCGGGAGCAGTACCACATCGGGAACCCACTGCATCTGCACCTGGAGGACGCCACGAACCCTCCGCCCGAGTACGCAAGCCCCGTCCCGTCTGATTCGGACGATGACGATAGCCATCGGCGGCGATGCAGCAGCGAGAGCGACGAGGGAGCGCCCTTGATCCAGGTCACGAGTCGCAGTCGAGGCGATTCCTCCGCCACGGTGACGGCCTCACGAGCACAAGAACAGCCAGTGAATGAGCAGTCGCGCCAGCAGCTACATTCGCAGCCGCAGCCGCAGCCGCAGCCGCAGCCACCGGTGCCGAGCTACAGCGATGCTGTCCGAGATGGTGCGGGAGTGCAGCAAAGGACCCCGAGCCCGGAAGCAGAGTCTCCCGGCCACGCGTCGTCGTAGGCTCTAGCTGTGCCCTTTTGTTTTGTCCCTGCGAACCGAAGAAGGTATTCCGGTGGCAGGACTGTTGGTGTTGGTATTGGTGATGGTGATGGTGACGGTGTTGGTGTTGGGGAGTTTCCGACGCCTCTCTGGCGCGTGGAGTTTTTGAGTTTCTTCTTCAAATATTTTTTTTGTCTCTCTCTCTCTTCTTTTTTTTTTTTTTTTTTTTTTTTTTTTTTTTTTTTTTTTTTTTTTTTTTTTTTTTTGTATAGCATTGGGATCAGCACGTTTTGATCGTTCTTTTATCACACTCGAGACGGCGAGTCGGCGCAATCACACTTTATCACTTGTGTAACATGAAACCGTGTGGGCAGGCACATTCGAGGCGTTTTGCCACCCTAGCAACAGCAAGCCATGTGTCTTATCTTTTCGTCCTTGACTTTTTTTTTTTTTTTTTTTTTTTTAACGTTTCCCCTGCTCTCTCCCTGTGAAAGAAATCTCTATGGACCCTTTTTTGTTTCTTTCTTATCCCCCCCCCCTTCTTTTTTTACCCTTTTTCTATTTGGTTTCCCTTCTCTCCCATGGTAAGTGGTTCGTGGTGAAGACGTTGGGACAAGAAAGAACAAGAGGGAAGGGGTCGTGCTGAAAAAAAAAAAAAAAGCATGTTTTGATCAGAATTTGACAAACTCAAAACTCAAAACAGGATGTAAAAAACGTGAACGTGAACGTGAACGTGAAAGTGAACGTGTTTTGTAAAATGGAAGGGGTCTTTGATGTATGTTCCATCTTGTGTCTTGCATGTTGCATGTTGCATGTTGCATCTTCCATTTTGCCCCCGGCATACATATACATATACATATACACATACACATATACATACACACATATAAACACATGTAAACATATACATACACATATACACACACATATACACACACATATACACACACATATACACACACATATACATATACACATATACATACACATATACACACACATATACATACACATATACATACAACCCTTCCCCCCCCCCACCACCCATGCCGCCACACACACGTCGCCTCGGCAAAAAAAAAAAAAAAGAAAACAAAGAAAAAAAAAGACCCACAAACAGGAAAAAAAGAAACCATGTCTGATGCGCTGCATACTAGTACTACTACTATATAGTAGTACTACACATACTACTATGTACTACTACGTAAGTACATACAGTTATGCTATGTACTACATACTACTAGTACGTCCTACATACTACTAGTACGTCCTACATACTACTAGTACGTCCTACATACTACTACTACTACTACTACTACTACTACTACTACTACTACTACTAGTTTTATTTCGCGTGGTTATACTACGTACATAATAGTATGTATATATATATATATATATATATATATATATATACACACACACATACGTCGGGTGTTAGAAGAGGGTGTGTCAAAGAGGCGTGTTCTTAGAAAGGTGTATGGAATGTTACGTAGTATGGAGGGGTTTTGTTTCAATAACTCCAACCAATTGCAACGCAAGGCCACGCCTGTTTTTTTTTTTTTTTTTTTTTTTTTTAAATATGCACTTTCGCAGAGTTTTGTTTTCTATTATTCTCCGCCGTTTTCTTTCTTTGTCCGTCGGTTGTACTTTTTATTCGCCATCTACTAACCCTACTACACATTACACACCATAGACAGCACAGTCAGTATACTACATGAAAAATCATCGCAGCGAAAGCAAATATTATTCATCCTCCACTGTCCCTCATCTCCCTTTTCATAGCCTCGCCTCGCCTCGAAACAGAATGCTTCTACCATTCCATTGCACTTCCGCCATCGTTTTTGAGCAAAAAAAGAAGAAAAAAAAAGAAACCCACAAATCCTAATTCCAAAAAAAAATGTCAAGAAAGTCCCAAGTCCTTGACCAAACAAAATCGCATTGTGATAAAGCGCAAAAAAAAAACACAAATTCCCAAGCTTCCAATTCCAAAACGCCTCTGTATATGCATGCATGCCTGTTTACTTGCACCCCTTTCCGCCCCCAACAAAGACCAAACAAAATCAGAAAAAAGTACATGTTTTTCTTGTGCCAAAAACTCCAGATAAATCACCAATTTCTTTTTTTTTCGCTAATGCAAATGTTCTGCCGCCATGTCTTCTCGCTAAATATGCTTTGTGTAATGTCCGTAGGGAGCGAATATCTATGTATGCAGTGTCTCGCATCCGATGAAAAGAAAAACAAGGGAACGTCTTGATACTGCTGAATGCCAGGGGTATCATGGCTGTAATGCCGGAGAGAAAACAAAAGGAGTGTCGCGCGTGGGGTATCGTTGTCGCAAAAAGGAGCGTGATGAAGTATTAAATCATACATTAACTGTCCGTGGTTCTGTAGTTTTTGTTTTATTGAAGGATTGTCGTCGAGGTCAACTCGGCTTCGTCAAGGAGTGTGAGTTCTCGCAGACAAGGAGACTTTGCCATCATGCCGAGGCCTCTGAAAATATCGGCATGTCCTTTGCTGCCAGATCGAATGGTCTGTGGTTTTAGCGAGCGTCCAATGAATGTGTTGTACATGGCGTGGCGTCTGTGTCAAAAAGACGCAAAAAAAAAAGAAGAAAACAAGAATAAGAGAAGAGAAGCTGTGTCGAGTCGGAGCAAAAATCATGATTTGCAAGATCAAAGCTGTCGATCGATTTCACATCTGACCATGCCTTCATGGTTGACCCGATTCTGTGCCCCTGAGCTCCATGGATGCAAAGGACATTTCGGGTGGAGGGACCACAGGGTCCTGAGCCAGCGGCGAAGGGGGATGAGAGCAACTGCCAGTCGCCCCGGACGATGCCCTGCCATGTCGAGGTACTGGCTTGATGTAGGAAGAAACAGGGGACTCAGGCATCGGGAGCATCCCAAGTGGCTCCGTCTTACAGAAAAAGACGCTGGCGTCTCCTGAGAATCTAGCTGCGTGCAGTCCGACATCCCCTGCTGCCGGGTACGTCTGAGTGATTGCCACCGAATGCCTGAAAGGAAGAAGAAAGAAAACGAGTCAATCCCAGCGTGTTCACTTTTTTTTTTTTTTTTTTTTTTTTTTGCAGCGCATACCAGCAGAGAGAAAAAAAAAAGGTGCATGTGCCGGAGTGGGATGACTGTATTGCCACACTTGGAAAAAAAAAAAAAAAGAAGAAGAGGAATCCGAGCCTAGATCCACACAGGCTGGTGGGGAGTCACGAACCCGAGGCCGTAGCTGCTATGAGCTTCGTTGTACATGGGCGAGGGCTGGCTGGATGCTGCCTGGTAGGAGGGGCTTCCTCGCCAGTCGTATGTTCCGTATTCTTCGGTATCGCTGTAGGCGGAAGACCCCTCGAACGTCGACGACGCGGGGCTATAGGCGCCTCCGCCAACATACGAGGGCGATGGCACGTTGAGGTACTGCTGGCTTTGAAAGGGAGACGATAGCATCAGCGGACTGGCCGAGTGGGAATGACTCGCTCCGGGAATGGCGGCACTGTTGAGCATGGGCATCTCCTCGGTGCTGTAGCTGAAGGCCACGTTGCTGTAGGGCATGAAGTGTGGTGAGGGGGCGGAGGCGGCGGCGGCGGCGGCGGCGGAGGCGGGCATGGCGTACTCGTTATGGACTGGGAAGTTGGGCGGGTGAAACTGGGGAAAGGAGCGAGTCCTCTCGGGATGAATCCAGCCCATGCGGGAGCGGAACTCGCCGACGGTGTTGATGGGATACTCCATCAGGGTGAGAGGAGTCTCACACTGCACACCGCCCTCGGAACCGCCAGCGACGCTGATGGACATGAGGCGCCGGGCAATCTCCTCGATGGGCGAGATGGACAGGCTGCCAAAGTAGGCAGCGCCGATCTCGGGAAACAGGCGCTCCATGAGGAGGGCCACCGTGTACAGGTGGGCAATGACGACGAGCGAGTTGGCCGAGCCGTGGTAGTTCTGAAGGTATCCGACGGGCATCCAGAAGAGCCAAGTCCTCAGAGGCTGGAGACGCTCGTACTGCTGGGCGATGGACAACGTGGGGCTGATCTTGCGAGATCCCTTGAGGAAGCCGATGAGGTGCTGCACCTGGACCGTCTCCTCCTTGTTGTGCTTGAGATAGGCCTCGACCTTCTGCACCTGCTCGAGTGTGCGCTGGAAAGCTTGGAGATCATCATCCCGCGGCTGGGCTGGCTTGTGGTCGGGTCCGGGAGACGGGGGACCGGTGGGAAATGTGCTGCTTTCGGCGATGAAATCGCCAAACTGAGACTCGTGCTTCCATGCGTCCATGGCGTCAATAACCTGTTGTGCGACCAGCAGACAATTAGCTTCAAGTTCCAATCAGGAAAGCAGGTAACAGGGATGCCAAGGCGTTGAGTTGAACATGGCTGGCTGTTGTGGGCAAGACTTGTTTGGTGGGCTCAGCGCGTCAAAAAAAAAAAAAAAAAAAAAAAAAAAAATCATCCCCTTGTTGCCGGATCTTGTCGTTTTGTTTTTACGCACCGTCGAAGTTCCCTGCATGAGCTGAGTCCAGCTGCGCCTATACATCCATGTTGTTAGCCGATTTGCACTCGGAAGGCCCCACGAACACAACGCGGACGGCAGGTTGCAGCATGACGCAGCATTTCGACTTCTTACCAATCCGTGGCCTGCCAAGAAAGGACAAGAGAGGCGGCCAAAATGGCATCCGATGTCTCACGAGAGAAGGTACTAATGGCCTCATGGAGCCCGCTCAGGGCGATTCCCCGATGCTCAAAAGCCATACTGCCGACCAAGGGGCAGTCGGTGAGGAAAGCAATGTGCATGGCGGAGAAGGCGAGCAAGGCATGCATGACGTACGGAGCAGTGGCGCCGATTCTCAGGAGTCTACGGTGGTTGGATACATGGTCAGTCAGTCAGTCGGGATTTCCGTGCCGATTCCGGCCTTTCCACACGTCGGGGGGGGAAAAAAAAAGAAAGAAAGAAAGAAAGAAAGAAAAAGAAAGAAAAGACTTACGTGGGGATGTGCCGGGTCCACAGGGTGAAGTTGTTCGCATCAACGGTGGAGAGTTGATGATAGAGGTTCGCAACGTGGTAAATCAGGCGCAAGTCCTCGACAGAATACATCAGCGGCATCGGCGCCGGGTATACCTGCAGAGACGGAAAGGGGAAGATGCTCGTCGCCTGCCACTCAGCGATCGCCGCTTCGATTTGAGGTGTCCACATGAGATCAGCTTTGTCCGGAGTGGTAGAGCGGTCAGCGTCGGGCACCTGTACGTCGTTGTACGGACAGCGGATCTTGTGCTTGGTGCAATTGCGGCTGGGGGAGTTGTTTGTGTTAGCCGGCCGAAGGACGTATTGGTGCAACTTTTTTTTTCCTCTTCTTTCTCTTCTGACCCCTTTTGTGCCTGTCTACCCTAGCTGCATTTCTGTGCGCCTCTATGGCGTCACGAGCTCCATGTCCAGAGTATGACGAAGATGCGGTACAGGCATAAAAGAGCAAGTCTACTAACCATTGAGGGAAGTTCTCATCGCAACGAATGTGTCGTCGCTTGCACGTCTCACAGCCCTTGCGGGATTTGGTGTGGCTAGCGAACGCGCGCGCAGTTAGCATGGCGAGAAAAAAAGAAAAAAAAAAACAAAACAAATACGGCTGCCCCGGGTGACTGGTGGCATTCAAACGCGACTGCACCAACCTGCGACGAGGAGGACCGCCACCTGGACCGGCCATCTTGATTGCTTGGATCTGAGCAAAGCGAGGAAGGGGGGAAGGAGTTGGATGTCCTGCCATTGAAGCAAGGGCGTTAGCATAATCATTCGGGGAGGGAAATGACCTCATCCAGCAACATGTGTCTCCCACGATAGACGTTGAAGGGGTTGCAGGGGCGTTGGCACAAAGCGGTCCGACTCAGCAGACCGAAAAAATGTGGAACATACGTCAAGAGGATTTGAAGCCACACGAGATGAGGCCAAGTCGTGTGAGCAAGATGGCTGCAACCGTGAAAACAAAAAACCGGTAGTCGCGGCCAAGTGGTAAACGAGCCAGGGAAACGACTAAAAAAACCCCCCGTTGATGACAATACTTGGGAAGCCTGGATGTAGATGTACAACGGCGTAGCGATCGTGGTGTAGTAGACTGGTATTGTCAAGCTTGATCAAATCCAGCCCTTTTTACAACTACTTATTTTTTTTTTTCCTTCTTCCAACCCGAGCTGGAAAGCGAAGCGAACGTGGGTGTTTTCTTGAAAAAAGCGAGCGTGGGTTGTGAACGTTGAAAAAGAAAAGAAAAGAAAAATTAACGAGATCACAGCAACATGGGTGTCTGTAATTTGCTAATATTTGTCTTCTTCTTTTTTTTTTTTCCCTCTTCTCTCCGGCGACTGGTTGTTGATTCCGGAGAGACCCGTTGAAAGGGTGGGTAGGGGTGGCGGAGACAACGGGCGGGGGGGCGTGGGCGTGAGCGATGAGGGAGAATCGGTCAAATTGTTTCCTTGGGCCTCAGTCTCGTGCTTGTGTGTTCTTGGCCGGTTTCTCAAAGCTCATGCGAGAGGTGAGAAGGGGGAGGGGGGGCGGATTGCAGACGGCGAGTTGTGGCAAAGATTTCTGATAGATGATGGGATGCAGAAGCAGCAACAAAAAAATAAAAATAAAAATCAACCAGCACAAAAAACCTCCGACAAAGCGAATGACGGGAGTCGACGAGGACTTCCCAAGGACAGCGAGAGTGGAAGAAAGTGTGAGGAGTTGTCAAGGACGCGGTTTGAGGCCAGAGATGATTTTGATATGGGGATATATCAAACCGAAGCGGCGGGTTGCGATGGGAGAGGGGAAACCGTCATTGTTAAATAATACGGCGTCCAACGAGAAGCTGGCCTTGGGGTGCGCCTGCCAGCCAGACGGGCACCCGGGCCACACTGGTGACCATAGAAGGGAGGGGGGGGGGGTGGGGAGGTTGCCTCGGGAGAGGGGAAAAAGGAAGGGGGGGGGGGGGGGGTGTAGTGTAGTGCGGAGTGAGCAGCGACCGGAGACAGAACACAGAACATGGACGCAAGGGCGAAAGCCAGAGAATGGCGAGAATGGCGAGAATGACCGTCTCTCCACAATGCACATTGTAGGGCCGGGCAGGACAGGGCGTGCAGGCTTTCGCTCCAAACTCAATGCTGAAGCCCGCGCGCGGCGCAGCACAGCAGGCAGGGCCACGGTGGCATGCAGGGCCCATCATGGTCCATGGCTGGCCGCCCATGTCCTGGCACCGGACACCGGACACTGGGCACTGGGCAGCTAGCAGCTGGCACGCCGGATCCACGGCCCACGAGACACCTGGCAGTGGGCACTGGACGAGCGGCAGGCTGGCCACCGAGTTCTGCCACGGGCAGCAGGCAGCTGGCGAGCTGGCAAGCTTCTTGCTGATCCAACCCATTCAGATAATGGGTGGTTGTCCATGGATGCCTCCCCCCGTCCTTGCCGGCGCCGTCTCCCCCCCCCCCCCCCCCTTCCCCTTGCTTGCGCCCGTGCTCATGCTATCCTCTCTCTGTGTCTGGAGCGCTTCCGCATTTGCGCCTTTCGTCGCGACCGGGCCAGCAATGGCTGATGGCCGGGCGGGAGAATGACGAATGATGCATGGATGATGCGTGGTCAAACAATGAATGCCATGGTTTGAGTGGTCAGCAAGCGTGAGCCTGACCGGGGAGGGGAGAAAGGGGGGGGGGGGGGGGGGGGGGTGTATGGTAGGTGGCGGGCCTTGGAATGGCGGAGAAAGGTGGGGGTGAGGTGGGCGTATGTTCTGGTAGTATGCTCTCACCAAAGGGGGGTCCCACTACTCGAACTTTGCCCTCTAGCCCGTCCTCTCCTACCTGCCTCATTTTGCTTCTTTCTCCAGTGCTAGCAGCCGACAGGGCCGTCGAACGAGAAACCTTTGTAAAACAAAAACGAGGAAGAAATTGAACAAAATCAAACAAAGTTGAAGAAAGACAAGCCAGCGGGTGGGGAGGGCGGAGAGTCAGCGAGCACACCCTAGAACTCAGCAGAGAAGATTCCATGCACATACCGTGGTCCCAGTACTTGGTCTCTCGTCTTCTCGTCGAGCTTACCATCTGCATCGTCCGACTCGGTTTGGCAAAGTCAACAGAAGGACTCTGCGTTTCCATGGCGGAAAACACTGCATTGCCGCACAAGGCCATGCCAGCCATGCCAGCCAGCCAGCCAGTCAGTCAGTCGTCCCGGCAATCCAGGCACTCAGTACCAAGTTCTGCCACGGCACAGTACCACGTACAGTGCCCCGCTCAGGGACATGACCACATAGGGTGTCCCGTCAGCCAATCCCAATCCCCACTACTCTCGAAGAGGCGCGGCTGGCACTGTACAGAGGGTACAGAGGTACAGAGGGTACAGAGGTACAGAGAGCACTGCCTCCCACAAGGACAGCAAGCCATGACGCACACATCCTTCAACGGCAGGCGGCTGGCCACTAAGAAACCGAGTTAAAAATAACAACGACGCCCACGAGCCGGTGGTCTGGGAATCTGGAAGCCTAGTCATGCCATCAAGGGCTTCCCCCCCCCCCCCCCCCCCTTCTAACGACCAGGATTTTTTTGTTTTTCACTACTTCTTCTTTTTTTTTTTTTTTTGGCGAGGCCAAACAAAAAAACAAAAAGAGGGGAGGGGGGTGAGGAACGCTCCTGGGGTTAAACGACATTCTAGTCAAGCAAACCCGGGTGTAAGCGCAAAATGCACCAATCAGGCAGGGAGTAACTCGTCGTTCAATAAATGGCAACTCTGTTTATTACTTGTTCTGTCTCTCAGTCTGTTTCCGCCTGCCTGCCTGCCCGCCCACCCGCCCACCTGCCCACCTACCCCTTCCCGCCTACCCAACTTGCTTGGTTGTTTTGTACTAGATTGGCTGAGTCTTGGATCCTTCTGCACTGCAAGTCGGGATGGGATGGAATCCCGGCCAAGCACTAGTAAGCCTCGTCGAACAGCTAAGAGTCTGGTCAGTCTAGTGACGAACCGCTCACGGCAACTAACATCCGGCACTACCCTTCTAGGTATGGCGCATTCTCCGTTCGGATCCACATTTCTTCAGTTGGCTTGCTTTCTTGGTATGTTTGCCCATCGTCGATTAAACATTGGACCTTGGCCGGCCGCCAAGCCTTCCCTCCCCCTCTCCCCTTCATCCTCTCTCTTGTCTGGCGGAGATGTTTACCTAGTATGGAGCCCTGGCTGACGGCATAAGGTGCAACGTGCCGTCGGCGGCCGCTGGTCCGCGGCAGTTAAGTTCTCGGCCTTGCACTTCACCAAGTCCACAACTTTTCTCATCTGGCCCCATCGGTTCGGTTGGCAGTGGTCCCAGGATGCGATGCGGCGACATGAGATTGGTGCCTCGGCGATTCATTTCACATGCTAGCCGGCAGATAGACCATAGGGCTAATTGGGGGGAGGGGAAAAAAATAACGTGGTCGTCAGAGCGCCTCGAGTTCTAGACTAAGTCAGTGAAACGGCGCCTAGTCAAGCCCCAACGGCTTTTTCTTCTTCTTCATACTACAGCGGCTGTCGACTCATTGTCCAGGAGGGCAAGGGTGAGGAGAATAATGCTCAATACTGAGCATCTATGGAGTTGCACCCTAGTAGATGAATGGAAATCGGCCGGTCTGCCGTCGGATGCCTCATCCCCGTCTCTCGAAACCTGGCATCGCTCAGTCGAATTTGCAAGCCCCACGTGAGGATTCTCTGGCCTCTTTCTTCGTCCTCCATCAGAAATTTCCTCACGCTCGCGGCCACAAAGAAAACTGGCTTCCTTCCACGTACCCAGTCGTAGTCGGCGGGTTTCTGGAAGCTCGCGTCGGCCGCGGCGCCGGCACCTCCGCTCCGCCTTGGACCGTTGAAGATGTGGAGTTCGCCAAGGTAAACCGGAATGGCACCAGAACTCCAAAAACCGTGGGGTTCGCAGGGTATCAAGTAGATAACAGATATATTCAGCCAGCCCAATCAAATGAGGAGGAAAACAGGGGTGAAGGAATTTTCATCTACTAGCATCCCATCAGACACATCAACTGCTCTAAAGCTCTGATGCGCGGACAGTAGAGCATCAAGCTACAGCTCTTTCTTAATATACCGTTTCTTCTAAGCGATTGACGACATCTCATGCTGTTCAAGCGATTGTAGACCGGATATAGCCTGCTGCTGATGGGCTGGCTTGTGCTTCTTATATGCCTCGCGAAAATTCGCATATATTTCACTTTTCGGGAAACCCCTAGTTCTTTGTTTCCTTTTCCTTTTCTTCTTGTTCTCTTCATCTTCGATCATGTGCCAGCCGACGATTTGCGCCAACTTGCGCATGGACGTGAGGGCCGCGAGGGTGTTTAGCCGTCATTCTATCGCTGGTCTAGTTTGTTGCCGCAACGCCACGCACTGGCATTGTCGAGAGGGCATGAACGAGAGGGCGGGTCATCCATCAGCTTTGGTCTCGGGTCTGGTTCTGCTCCCCCTCCCGCCTTGTCCGTGTACAGTGTCGGGCGTTGGAACATGGTCAGATCGATAGAGACAAGGTGCCTCTTCTTTTCGTCGTGTGTCGCCAGAGCTATTTTGAGGTTGGGGACCACCACTTGAGCCATGTGGGGGTTTTTTTTTTTTTTTTTTTTTTTTTTTGAGGCGACGCAAGAGGCAAAATACAACGTTCCATGGCGACTTGGTGTGCCTGCGTGCTGTCTGTAATCTGTAATGCAGTTGGACTGGTCGGCAGCTCGCGCATCTTTCGGCCCGACGGCAAAATTTACCACCGTGGTTCCGTCGCTTAGTAGGGCAGATCTTTGATCCCCCCCCCCCTCCCTCTTAATCTTTCTTTCATTTGGCGGCGTTTGCGAACAGGACAAACACCGCCTTTCCCACCAACAATCTTACAATTTTCCTGACTGCTCATAATCAGGCCTGTTCGGCACGACTCCTATTGTGGATATGGACGTGAACCACCAATCGAGAACCCCTTTAGTACGCCGTACTGGTGAAAAGCAACATCCTGTTCCATTAGATGTTCTTGCTGCACTGTCGCACTAGGTAGGAGCGGGAATATTGACATCATGATCACAAGTCCGTCTAGTGTGCTTCGAGAGGCGGTCTGTACGGGTCCCTTCTAATGATGTCATCTCGCCATGCGGCTAGCCTATCATCACAATGTCTCAATGGCTCAGCTAAACCCACGTTACCAGCAACAACATCAAAAAAGAAAAGAAAAAGGAAAAGAAAAAGAAAAAGAAAAAAAAAAAAAAGGAGGGGGAGAAAGGCAGGGACGCACTGCGAGCATCGTTCCCACGACCTGAATATGGACATACTATGTATGGACGGACGCCTGCCCAACAAGGCGGTGCAGTGCTGGCAGTTCATCAAACAAAACCACAGTCGTCGCTTTCCCTTCCGGGACACAGCATTGGGTCGGGGGTTATCCTTTTTACTTTTCAGGGTCCGCGGATAATAGGACTCTTCTCGTACGAGATGCTACCGAGATGCACCATTTTCTCTTGCGGCTAAGTCGAATGGATCCGCCACCGTGGACCATGGTACCGACGATGGCATAAGAAGCAAATTTACCCACGAATCATGAGCGTAGAAAAGCGGACCAACATACTTGGCATAGTAGCGTGCGTGGGTGAGGAAGAAAAAGCCCCCTTTGCTCTTTACCCTTTTGCCATTTGAGTTTGAGCCAATCCAGAAAAGTCCGTCCTGCACAGGCGCAGGCTGCATCTAATTATAGAAAGAGCACAGGCAACATGGGACAGCTGACTTGGGCGTATGAATCTTGTGACAGGCACGTTTCTTTTTTGCTGTGCTTGTGTTGGGCTTGTGCGGCATGGACTTTGTTTTTGTCCTCACGGACTCTGATTTCAAAGTGACAACAAACAAAGCTTCCGACGACCCAGCTCTGGAAGTAAGATGCTGCATATATCAATGCTTGCTCAGTGTACGCTGAAATCTGTGCCACGGTTCACGAGCATTCGTCCTTGATAGAGAGTTCAGTGCTTCTGCCTAGACGAGCGAGCGGCCATGCATCCGAAAAGTGACGGAATCGTGGTATCATGGGCTGACATCTTGCCACGACGAAGCGATGCGATGCATTCCGCAAAGTGCCACAGCAGTTGCTGATTTTCTCAGGGGGGTGTTTTTTTTTTTTTTGGCGAAGCCAATGAAAGATTGGGGGAGGGGGGGGGGCGCCTCCCTGTCCCCTTCGATCACAAGAGCCACGTCGGAGGGGGGGGGGGGGGGTTGGATTGCTTTTTCCTCCGTTGAAGACGAGATCGAGCGCGAACGGCTCTCTCACGTATGCCGAACCACAAGCTCCGTCATTCCATGCCACATGGCCATGGATGTTCAGAATCCAGGCAGGTTCAGATGCCATGCGCCACGAGCCTTCATCCTTCGAGCTTCAGGATAATTGAGTCGGGTTGTTTAGCCGCTTGCTTTCGCCTAGCCAAGTCTCAGGTACGACAGAATCCATGTTTGTCCCGACGGTCCTGCGGGGTGTATTTTAGGCGTCTGGCTGTTTCGATCCCACCGCTTGCGTGGTGAGGCTAGGTAGCCTTCCTTGGTGTTGATTTTTCTTATCGCGTCTGTGCCAAGGCAAGTAAGTGTTTTTATTTCCCTTTTGAGAAAAAAATGATGTACATACATGCATCATGCATATATACGTGCGTGTGTGTTTGTGTTATATAGACAGAGGATTGAAAAGGAGAAGAAGAAGAAACAGCGGACTCTGTGGACCTAAAACTTCATGATAAAGGGGGGTTCAGGGGGTTCAGGATGAACACCGGCCAGGGCAGGTGGGTGAGTTCTCGTGACCCTGCATCCCTCCTTCCGTTTAGGAAACCTGGTTATCCCCTTCCTCCACTCACCTCACCGCGCTCACCGTATGGAGACAATCCCTCCGACCTCCTTCATTTCTCATGACCGTAATGGCCCATCTGGAAAAAGTTGTTGTCTTTTCCCGACGACATGGCCAAGGGCTCCATTGAATCAATAAAGTCTTTTTTTATCATGTGCCGCGGCGGCCTGGCCGGCCTGGCAAAATAAATCACCTCTATCTACGTACTTGCTATCTAATGAAATGAGGCATCAAAAACCTCATTGATGGTGTGAAGTTCCCATGGGTTTGTTGAGTCACGGTGTATGTGCGTATGTGCGTGAAACACCCACCCATCCATCCCCGTCAAACAGAGTCTTTGGAATATTACCCACAGCGAATTGCACAACAAGCCGCCTTAGCCTCCTAGTATGTTCCTACTTCGTCGCTCGTGCACGCCTCCGTCCCTTCTTCCGTCCCTCTGTCCGTCCCTTCTTCCAAAAAAAAAAAAAAAACCGGACCCCATCTGTTCGTTGCACACAACGGCACTGCGGCCTGTTCCCCTCGTCGTTTGCAGATGCGCTCAGCCATGTTTTAGGGTGTGATGTGTTCCCGTCTCTAGACACGACTTTAACGGCTTCAAGGGTTTCAAATAGAGTAGTTGGCCGTCAGCCTCTGACGATCTCGAGGTCGTAGTTGTCCGAGAAACTCGTTAAACTGTGGCATCATTTGTTTGTACACGTTGAGGACCTTCGATCAAAGTCAGTCTACAGGGGCCGCGGGGATGGTCTCATGGGCAGCTCCAGGGTAACTTACATGCTGGCAGACTTCGTGAAGTTCCTGCTTCAGTGGCTCTTGCAATCCTGAGTTATCGTACTGAGCAACGGCCATGAAGTAGTCCAGTAGGACCTTCTCCATCGCTTGAGGATTTTGGGCAACAATGGTTGAAAAGCCCTTGAAAGCCGATGCTTTCTCATCGGTAGGGTCGATTGCTTTCATCAAGGCGACGAAGTCTTCGGCAAAGGTTGGCAGGGCGGGCCCTATGAGCTCTGAGTTCTCGAGCCCGAGCCGCCCGAGGGCAATGGCCGCATTTTCAGCGAGGCTTTTTGGCACCCGGTCATTGCACATGATTTCGACAAGATGCTTCAGAAGCCCCGGAACCCACTGGGCCATGCCCTTGCCGTGCTTCATGGCGATCTCACCGACCGACCAGCAGGTGTTGTTGTATGCGCCAAAACTATCGCCGACTTCATCATCGAGCATAGAGTCCAGGTCGAGCTGCTTGACGGCAATAGGTAATAAGGTGTCGAGATGGGACTGCATCAGAGGAAAGACGTAGTCTGCGCAGTCGCCCAGCAAGGCGTAGGCGGACTGTCTGACCTCGTCAGCTGGATCTTGCATGCAAAACGTCAACAACTCGAAGAAGGGCTGGGGGGAGCTCTTGACGAGCTCCAACGACGTCTCCTCTCCCAGCGCCTGGATGATGGCACTCAAAAGATCCAGACTAGTTACCAGGAAGTCCTTGTCGGGGCTGTCGAGAGCAACGTTGCCCGCCGCGGCCAGGCCCTGCTCCAGGTTCGTGTGAATGATGTTGATGCAACGGGCAAAGATGGGCGAGGCATACGGAGCAAACGATGGTCCCAGCGCCAACGCGACGTAGGAAAGACATTCGAGCAACGGAAAGACCTCTCTAGACTCGTCCGATACGGCGTTGTACCTCTCGTTGAGAGCCGGCATCAGCTGGTCCTTGAGTTCGGGGGTGGCCAGGAGCGATCCGGTACGCTCTGCCAGGGTTTGGACGCAATCATACAGGACATACATGTTCTTGTCCTTGTATTTGCCAAAGCAGCGGACGAACTGCTGGACAATAGGACCGCAGTATGGTGCCAAGTGAGAACCTGCCTTGTACTCGATGTTGGCAAAAGCAGACGCACCAGCAGCCTGCACCTTCTTGTTCCTGTCAAGCATCTTTCTAAGAATGCCGTCCATCAAAGGCACAAAGTACTGCTCTTTTGATCCCTCGGGCAGCTGCACGGCCCATTCGGAATAGCGGCCCAGGGTCCAGCACGTAATCTGACGGACCACAGGCTCGGGATCCTCGAGGAGGGTGATCAAATATGGGACGAGTTCAGGGAGATGGGGCACAACGACCTCCATGCATCCCTCGGCCACGGCGCCCAAGGCCAGAACAGCCGCCTCACGACGCGGCCACTCATCATGCTTCAGATTGTGGGACAGGTAAGGGAAGATGGCCTCGAACACAGGTTTGCGGAAGTCCTTTGCAAAAACGTCCAATGCAGCTGCGGAGCATTTTCGGAGCGTCCATTTCCCATCGGGATTCTCGTCTCCATCGTCGTCGTCTTCATCGATCTCTCCATCCTCGAGATCGTCGTCCATCCCCGTGTCTTTTGCCGGGGCCTCACCACTCTCTGTTTCCTCGGCTGACTTGTCATTGGCAGCGGTATTCCTGCTCAAGTTCTTCTTTGCAAAGGCGGGCTTGATGTCCTGTTCGTTGTCCTCTACGTCTTCGTCATCCGAGGCACCACCGAGAAGAGCAATATCCTCTCCGCTGTACACCATGCACTCCAAAAGCACGGGAATGATTTTCCCGAGGTGCGGCTGAAGGCCCTGCCACAAATCGTGGTGCTCGCCAATGGCCAGCCAAAATTCGGCGGCCTCGCATGCGAGGTTCTCGTCGTCGCCCTTCTGCTGAGAAATTATATAGTCTACCAAGCCGCCGATATGAGGCTGCAGCTTGTCGGGTCGTATCTCGACAAGATGGACAAACGATCGACAGACCTGGCGCCGCACATCAGAGCTGCTGTCGCTGGAGAGGACGAAGAGATGTTGCAAGAGCTCATCGACCGAGTTCAGCATTGCCTGCGAGGCTCGGGGCGTGAAGACGTTGATTGCGGTCAAAGCTCCGGCCCGAACCTTTGGAAGCGGGCTCTTTGTGGCATTTATGAGCTGGGGGAGCACGTGGTTGAGCGGGCGCTGTCCGTTGAACTCCCTCATAAACAACCTAGGGCTGTCCTCGCAGATTTTGACCATGGCAGACATGGCGCCCTCCTGGGCTTCGGTCGACACGCTGCCGCCGACGTTCCCGAATATGTCGATCAACTTGGGAAGCAGATCCGGCCAGGCAAGAAGGCCACCTCTTCGAATTACTTCTGTCGCAATGTTCCCGGCGTAGTTGCGAATCTGGAGGTTCTTGTCCTGCAGACCCATTGGGACACACATTTTAACAAGCGTCAAGCTTTCTTCGGGTATGGCCTTCCAGTCGTTCTTGATATTGTTCTTGAGCATGATGCCCGCGGCAGATCGTACTAGGTGGTAGTCATTTTGGCTGCAATCCAAGCCTTCGGGAGGGTGCGTGCTCGAAAAGAGATAGGCCAAGTAGTTGTTGATATCCGGCGAGTTCTTTGCCTGCTGCAGCATCTGTCCGGGGAATCAATAACACCGTCCCTTTGAAAGCCGTTGTGAGGTAGGAGAGGCACTGACCACTTCGGCATTCTTCTGCGCATTCTTGTCAAAGCCGCTCAGGGAGTCTTTGAGGCAGGCGGCGAGCTGCCTCAACGAATCCGTGGCCGGCTGCCAAGACATGTTTGTGGCTGGAAATGGCGTCGATCAAGTCGAGCTGTAGCTACTGCATATCCCCGCGGCGACGGGAGCCTTGAACAATGACAGCTGTCAGCTGCGACGGACAGTGAGGGAGGAGAGGCGAATTGCGGGAGGGTTCTATGAGGTGTAGACAGCTCAAGTTTCTTACAGTGATGACATACAATGAAATTCTCGATATTGTATGTCCCTCTGAAGAAACAAGGGTCGCGGGGCCACTTGGTGGTAGCCGAGAACTCAGAGGCTCGCAAGAGGTACCTACCACCTGGTGTTGTTGGCAATTCGGAATTCGATTAGAAGAGACCTACGGCGATCGAACCGAGGAACCTGTGCCGTGACTTTGGATTGAAGAGATGTCGACGTGAGACTTGTTCCCTGTTTTTTTTTTTTGGTCCTCTCCGTCTCGAAACAGACTGGCTCTGGAGGCGGCCGGCGGGGTGAACGGTGTCAGTGCCAAAACTGGATGGCGGGGTGCGATAACGATAACCCGGCCCGGCCTGCCTGCCTGCCTGCCTGCCTGCTTGCCTCTGCCTGTGGGCACCAGACTGGGGTCAGTGGCAATTTTTTTTTTTTTTTTTTCAGTAGAAGAATTTGGTCCAGTCCAACGTTTTTTTTTTTTGTCATCATATCATGTGTTTAAAAGAAAGAGGGGACCACGGACATTTCTACGAGATCAGAGCGAACTATGGCTAGTCCTTCACCCCCCCCGCCGTCACGCACGACATGGTTCCCACACCAGCCTCGCGGAGCTTGTCCAGCGTCACGTCAGCAATGTTTTTGAAGGCTTCCATCTCCTCCTCTACCGTTCCGCCCATGCCTGCATCAGCGAAGCTCATCGAATTGGTGACAAACACGGGCAACTGAAGTCGCCTCGCAAGAAGCTTTGCCAGCCGTGTGGTGAACTCTATGCTGGGCTCTGACATGAATAATGTGGTTGCGAGGGGTTGCTTGTCATCGAAACGCTGCATACATTCCAACGTCAGTCAAGGATGAAACATCCAAAACAGATAGGAAAATGGTGCGGGAGAAGAAAACAAGAGCCAAGATGAGAACAAAGAACTGGCGGGACGTTCTCTCCCGGAAATGAGGTATTGACTGACATTTGGTAGCGCATAGACAAAGGAGCCCATGGGTTTGAGACTGGCTCCTTCGTCCTGCGTCGCCGTCGTCAGAGACAGGACGAGCGCCTTTGCTTGCGTACTGATACGCAGGTAGATGCGTGTATCGAGCGAGCGTGGGAGCGGTAGCGATACGTTGACGAGCTGGTTTGCGGGTGCGGCCATGATGGCGGCAAATCTGTGGCCAAAGTCTCTGTCCGTGGCAATAATGGTGCACTCCCGATCAGTCCTTTGCCGTCATGCTCGAGGCGCGCCGAAACGAAACTATCAGTCGGCGATGGAGATGTGCTCCCCTGGCGATGGTGCTGGTGATGGATGTACATGGTAGCAGCCCAACCGAGCCCTTGTTGAGAAAATCACATGATTGGCTGGTGGAAGAAGCGTATCCACTGAACAACAACAACAACCCCCCCCCCCCTTCTTATCGGAGTTTCGATTTGCCCACCCCCGGGCTTTTTTTCGTAACAAGGAAGAGAGAGAATGGTGAATGACGCAGCACCTTTTGGAAGAGAAGAAGAAGAAGAAGAAGAAGAAGAAAAGGGAAAGGGAAAAGAAGCACAAATCAAGTGATATGCTAGCACTCGGCACCATCATAACATAGACCTAGGTTTGGTTCGCCATCAATTCGTTCTTCCCCGTCAACCAATCTCGTCCTGGGCTGGGTTTTTTTTCCGGCCCGACATGATGAGCAGTGCCTCGTCAAGGATCCGGACATAGGAGAGAACAAGAATAAAATAAAGACTTGTTTTTTTTTTTTCAAAGAGGAAAAGAAAAGGAAGAAGGGGAAAAAGAAAGAAAGAAAGAAAAAGAAAACCCCAAGTATGGCCAGTGCAGCCGACGAAAAAGCCGTCGACGTGCCCAATGCCTGGGCGGACAAAGCACATGACAGCATCGACGATCCCGAAGAGGCCAGAGTGATATTCTGCGCGTTGGACTCGTTCTCGTAGGTTTTTCTTCTTCTCTTCTTTTTCTTCTTCTTTTTTTTTTTTTTTAAAAAAAAAAAAACCCCCCCCCAACCTCTTTCACGCGATGGCCTTGCTAATCTCCATGTTCTCTGTCCCAGGCAATACGCCAAAGTCGCACACTTCAACGTCACTCACCTGCGGCGGCGGTCCTTTTACGCGCTGCCACAGCAGCACTGGAAGATGCTCGCTGCGGCGCCGTTTAATTTCCTGGACACGCTGGACCGGACGGACGAGGCGATAGACGCCAACGCGGAGCTGGCGCGGGCCATCGTGTCGCACGGGCTGCGGAACCTGGCGACGATGGCCACGCCGTCGCCCTTGCCGTCGCAGCAGGGCGAGCCCACGATGCCGGTCGAGTGGGCGGGCGTGGCCAAGCACGCCGACATCGACAAGGCCAGGAGCACGATCCGCCAGTTCTACCGGGACTGGACGGCCGAGGGCGCCGCGGAGAGGCAGGTCTGCTATGCGCCCATCATGGCGGCGCTGGAGGAGCAGCAGCAGTGGCGGCGGCGGCGGCGGCGGCAGCAGCAGCACCAGCACGCGGTCGGCGAAGACGACTCCGGTCCGCGGCTCAAGGTGCTCGTCCCCGGCGCAGGGCTGGGCAGACTGGTGTTCGAGCTCTGCCGCGCCGGCTACGACGCCGAGGGCAACGAGATCTCGTACCACCAGCTGCTGGCGTCGTCGCACATCCTCAACGACTGCCGCCAGCCCGGCCGCTACACCATCTACCCCTGGGTGCACACCTTCTCCAACCACCTCACGCGGGCCAACCACCTCCGCGGCTACAAAGTGCCCGACATCCACCCGGCGTCGGAGCTCGCCCGCGCCGCCGGCCCCCGCTCCCCCCCCGGCACCATGTCCATGTGCGCGGCCGACTTCCTCTGCCTCTACGCAGACGACGACCACAAGGACGCCTACGACGCCGTCGCGAGCCTCTTCTTCCTCGACACGGCGCCCAACCTCGTGCGCTACCTCGAGGTCATACGCCACTGCCTGCGCCCGGGCGGCATCCTCGTCAACGTCGGCCCCCTGCTGTGGCACTTTGAGAACCAGGCCCCCGGCAACAACGGCCACGACGACGACGGCGACGGCGAGCACGACTTCAGCACCTCCTCCGGCATAGCCGACCCGGGCAGCTTCGAGCTGTCCAACGACGAGGTCATGGCCCTGGTCGACAAGTTGGGCTTCGACGTCGAATGGTCGCAAGATGGCATCGAGGCACCCTATATCCAGGACGGGGAGAGCATGTTGCGCACCGTGTACAGGGCGAGTGCCTGGGTTGCCCGCAAGCGAGAGAGCGAATGATGGGGGGGGAAAAAAAAAAAAGAAAAAAGAAAAAGAGGAAAGAGAGCTTAAAGAAGAAGAAGCATAGACCTGAACATTTTCTTTTTTTTTTCTTTTTCACCCTGTATTTTTCTTGAAAACAAAAACAAAAGACAAGAAAAAGAAAACTACAAGCTAGAAAGGTCATCTTAATAAAGCGGGGCGCAAAACCAAAAAAAAAAAAAAAATACAAGAGAAAGTAGGTTTTTCATTTCATTTATTTTCTTTTCCTTTTATCCCTCCTTCTTCCCTTCCAACCTGCCATTTTCTCATCAACCCCCTTTCCACACACAACCATGATATACAAGCCCGAACACAACATACCCCATCGACCTCCGCTTCACATCCCGCCGCTAAGAGCATGGCGCTCCGAAATTCCCAACCTTGGGGGAAATGGACCTTTTTTTTTTTTTTTTTCTTTTTCGTGATGTGTCTGATTTTGTGGTGTTGCTGATCGCTCGGGTGAATTGCGC
Organism: Claviceps paspali; assembly: GCA_013435705.1. Taxonomy (NCBI): domain Eukaryota; kingdom Fungi; phylum Ascomycota; class Sordariomycetes; order Hypocreales; family Clavicipitaceae; genus Claviceps; species Claviceps paspali. The sequence continues at coordinate 24,993 of JABAEC010000120.1, read as the reverse complement.
AAGATGTAGTGGGAAAGAGGCTCTCTCGTTTCATTTCAGATGGGCGTAGGTGCCGATGGCCCTGTTGTGTACTTTGTCATTGTTGACTCCGTGGAGGGAGGGGACTTGACTCATTTCTTTGAGGTTTTTTTCTTCTTCTTCTCGGATTTGGGATTCTCCAGGGTGGGAGGAAATGTCTTGTGTATGTGTGTGTGTGTGTGTGTGTGTGTTTACAGACCCTCCACGCATCCTTGAAATATACATGTCCACAAAAAGGGGGTTGGGTTCCCCTACAGCTTTGACTTCGCCTCTCCGGGGAAAGCTAGCTCCCCCCTTGCCCACATGGAGCCCCCATCAATGGCGATGGCCTCCCCGTTGACGTGGGAACCAGCCCGGCTGGCGAGGTAGACGACCGCGCCGGCAATGTCCTCCGGGACGCCCAGCCTGCCCATCGGGTTCGCGCTGCCAATCTTTTCGGCGCCGCCGGCCATCTGCATGAGTCCGTTGCTCATCTTGCTGGGAAAGAGGCCCGGGCAGATTGAATTGACGGTGATGCCGCGGGGGCCCAGCTCGATGGCCAGGTTGCGGCCCAGGTGTATGACGGCGGCCTTGCTGGCCGAGTAGCCGTAGGTGCCGTGGTCGCCGATGGTCCCGATGCCGAGGCCGGCGATGCTGGCCGTGATGATGACGCGGCTGGGTTCCCCCCCGGCGGCGGCCGTCGCCTTCTCCAGCAGCGGGGTGAAGAGGCGGACGGTGTTGAAGACGGCCTTGACGTTGAGGTCCATGACCTTGGCGAAGGCCTCGTCCGGGTGCGTATCGAAGGCCTCACCCCACGTGGCGCCCGCGTTGGCGAAGAGGATGTCGACGCGGTCCGTGTGCCTCTTGACCTGCTCCAGGAGGTGCGCTACGCCCTTGATATCGGCCGAGTCGGCGGCGACGGGAATAGCGACCGCGCCGGCCGCGCGGTTGGGCAACGCATTGAGGGCCTTGCAGGCCTCCTCGCACGCGGCGGCTTTGCGGGACGAGATGAAGACCTTGGAGGCGCCGGCCTGGAGGAAGCTTGGTTTCGAGGCGAAGAAGGGTTAGCAGGAGAGGAGAGGAGAGGAGAGGAGAGAGTTTGGTGCCGTGTGCGCAACGTACGCCGACGCCGCGTGCAGGCCGAGCCCACGAGAGCCGCCCGTCACGACGGCAACCTTCCCCTTGAGCGAAAAGAGAGAAGGAAAATCCTTCAACTGTGCCTCCGCCATGATATGATGGTTTTCTTCCTTTCTTTTCCGACCTGTCAACTCGTCGTGTGACAGGGGGTGGTCGAAGGAGGAGAGGAAAACAGCAAAAAAAGGGGAGGAGAGAGGGAGATGGGGATAGAGAGACTGGCAGGATGAGGTTTTAGAGAAAAATATACATGTAAGAAGAAGATGAAAATTCGACTGGATGCTGCTCAATCAAGATTTCACCAGCGACCGGCCGTACCTCTCCTCACGCGAAACCATCTCCGATGCAAGCGCCCGGGACAGAGGACGGTTCGGGGGAAAGCGAGAGAGAGAGATAAACTCAAAACAACCTCGGTTGGCGGTGGCACGACGCATTCCAATTCCAACCAGCCTCTCCAATCATTGATGGCTGTTGCGGGTCACTTGCCGAGGTCTACCGACGGATGAGCTAATACTGTTTTGGCGCTGAGACCATTAGTACATACTACGTAGTAGTGCTACTTAGTAGTACTTAGTAGTAGTACTACACATGGGAGGAGGTACCTACTAGTAGGTGTATACATATAGTATTAGTACTAGTACTGTCAAGCCTGATATAATGATGGTACCCCTCAACGACACTAGTACCAGTGGAGGACTCGATCTCATCATCTCAAAAAAAAAAAAAAAACAGTTCCATACGCGATAGAAAAAAAGAAAAAAAAACAAAAACAATCGATATAGGCTTCATCATCATTTTTTAAACGTTGACATTATCATCACCATGGACCGCCCGCCAGGTGGAGCAGCAGAACATGACGTCTCCCCCTGTTGAGGCGGTGCGCCGAGAAACCGACTAGAATCCGCTTGAGACCCAAAACCAACCCAAAATAACACACTGACTGCACGTTGTAAATGCAAAGTTCCACTTGAGCCAAGAATATTAATAACAATAATGTACTGCCATGTCGTCCTTCGGGTAGCTGTACTGTCGCACGACGTGCGCGGTTCCTGCTGTAGCAAGTCTGGTATTCCGATTCTGGAGCTTTCTTCCTCATCTCACCGAAGATGCAAAGACGGCAATGCGAGGGTAAGAGAAGTTGTTTGTGGAGAAAGTGAAGACGCGAGAGACAGAAAATCCATGGGCTGAGGTAAAAGCACAATGTACTATATATGAATAATAAATATGAATGAGAGAAATAAGAATGAACAGATAAAGTTGAAGCAGTGAAGTTGATGAGCCGCAAGAGTTCATAGTCAGACAAGACAAAGAAGAAGGAGGAGGAGGAGGAAGAAGCAGAAGAAAAAGAAAAAGAAGAAAAAGAAGAAGAAGAAGAAGAAGAAGAAGAAGAAGAAGAAAGAAAAAAAAAGAAAAGAAAAGGAAAAGGAAAACGAAGCAACGGGAATGTTGGGAGAGGTTTTCGTTCAGCTGTTCACAAAACACCAGCCCTATCGGCGAGCAAAAGACTCGCACCGCTGATCGATCCTGTCCCCGGCAGATGCCATTTCGGGCGAGGGCTGTTCTTCAAAGAACTTGGGCTGAAGCATGAGAAAAGACTTGCGTTGAGATGAGTCTGCGATATGAGCCGTACATCAATAATGCGCGGTTCCCTCAAGGCGGACGCAGAGCTCGCGGCGAGGGTGAAGTGGCGGGCTGTGTCTGGTTCAAAACGTGCATGCTAAACAAAGAGGGCAGAGGACCGGGGGACGAGAGAAACTTGAACCAAGATCATGACAGCGAAAATGCGGCTCTAGCGTCTCAGTTGTTTCGCTGATGCACTTTCTGGCGCCAACAGTCGTTGACAGCATCTTCGACAAGCGGCCAGCTTTCAGGCACAATAGAACCAATAAAGAAAACATTGACATTGTGTTCGACTGTGACTAGTTTGGAATAGTTGACGCGCGATTCCTTGGAAAGTCTCTCCCCTTCTTCGGTGATGCGAGCCTGCACTGCAGGAAAGCCCAATTTCGGCTCGCCGTCCAGCATGCGAGCCCTGTGTCCGTATTCGTAAACGATGCCATGCTTGGCAGGCTTGACGCCGGTTTTGTTGCATGCTTTGCCTCCATATGTCAAAATTGGCCTACTGGAGCGTGAGCAGGGATGAGCACAGCCATGATTCGGGTTTCTTTTTTTTTTTTTTTTTTTTCGTTGTTATGCGCATTTGATGGCGTCTGAAGAAGAAAACAAAGGGTAACCTCTCGACTTACACGCAAGTGCAATGACCCTGGTCGTTGGCAACCACAATAAATCGCCGAAAACCGACAAAAAACTTCATGCCGAATTTGTTTTGTATTTCCTGCCTTCCGGAAACATTGGAGTGCTTGTGTTCTCCGGAGCCTTGGGGTTCTGACCAGTACACTTTGAAAATCTATTGGCACTGTCTGTATTAGTGTCGACAATCGTGTCGGTAGAGACCTCTGGGAGTGAGCGCACCTCTCCTGGCTGAAATCTCGAAGACGGCTCGATTCGATATCCTGAGACCATACCACATTAGCGACCCGAATTTCTCTGCGCGGGCGTACTGCAGTCCTTACTTGGATCGATGGCCTCGAATTGATCTTCGTCCGCCGAGATGGCACCACCCTTGGGTATTGAAGATTCATCTTCCTCGATCTCTGGCTCATATTCTAGACAAAGGAATAATATGTTTTGTTTTCGTCAGTCGCTTGCCTTCTCCCCTCTCCCCCTTTGTTTGTACAGTGGAGAACTTGAAGGTAGCGGAGACAGACTTACCGTAAGCAGGAGTGGTATAGGCGGCATTCGGGGCTTCAACACCGCTCGGAATGGTCCCATATTGCATTTGCTGCGACTGTGATACAGTTTTTGGCACCTGTCTGGACTCATGAGGATAATAGTCTGTCGAAGTAGCTGATACATCAATAGTTAACCAGAAGCTCCTGACTCAGTGTGCTTATTTAGTGCCACACAATTTTGGACCGGGACCGGCTGAGGTAAACTCGATGAGGATATCGTCACCTACTGGCATATGCCGTTGCTGGCTCCGAAAATTCGGAGTGGCCGGGATACTGCGAATCGCAGGCATCTATTGCGGCCGAGTCAGCAAATCGCCCTCAAATTTGTCGCCGATGGCGTTGGTAGAACTCACAGTGTGTTTGGCTTTGCAATTCTGCGCTGGCGGTTACTGAGGCTCCTTCTCTTTGCTGTGTCGAGACGGACTGGCTGTGGCCTTTGCGCAGGGAGCTCTTGTCATGTTGATGATGTTTTCCCTTGTCCTTGGTCTTTTCCCTGGTCTTGTCCTTGGTCTTGTCTTTGGGCATGTCCTTGGGCATGTCCTTGGTCTTATCCTTGGTCTTCTCTTTGGGCTTCTCTTTGGGCTTATCCTTGAGCTTTTCCTTATTCTTGTCCTTGGTTCTGTCTCTTTCCTTGTCCCTTCGTCTCTCTTTCTCTCTCTCTCTTTCCTTCCCCCTTTCCCCATCTCTGTCCTTGGCTTTGGATTTTAAAGACGCCGGTGTTTCTTGTGGTCCGCTATTTAGTTCGTATTCTGCATACTGCGTGGTCAGAAGAAGTCTCCCATCAGACATTATGATTCAAAGGTAAGAAACACAGTACACGTCAGAGCCGGTGATTTGCAGCACATGTTGGAGCACTTGATACGGTCACCGCCTGTCGCCTGGAGCGATATCGCTTACCCTGAGAGTCGAAGTTGGAAGCAGGAGAAAGGCCGTCTAATTGCGCGGCCAGCGCTTCTATCGTCTCCGAATCTCCCCGGGGCGTCTCAGCGCGGATTCCATAGCCGTGGTTGTACTCGTAATCTAGATTCCCTGCGTTGAACGGTCAGCGTTCAAAGCCGACGCCCAAGGCTGAGGCAATGACGGAATTGGTCCTTTACCTTGATGATCCTGCCTCACTCGGTACATCAGATTCTCAGATTGACCAACAGACCAATCCGACCAGTTACTCCAAGTCGGCATTTTGAGCCTGGGGCAGGTCGCCAATACATGAAAAGCAGATGGTTCGACAGGATTTCTACCCACTAGAACAAAGCCAACGCGAGGCTCTGCGACGGCAGGGCGAAGGACGAGGGCGATGAATTTTTTTTTTTTTTTTTTGGGGGGGGGGGGGGGGGGGTAGCTGCGGCAACACTGCCACAACCGA
>JABAEC010000120.1:0-19697 GCA_013435705.1 Claviceps paspali | reverse complement strand
CCCCCCCCCCCCCCCCCCCCCCCCCCCCCCCCCCCCCCCCCGCGGCGGCAACACTGCCACAACCTACTCTTTTCTTCCTCTTCTTCTTCTTTTTTTTTTTGCAACTTGGTTTGGCCAGGAAGAGGGGAGGGGGTTCTTGTACCAGATGGGAGGGTTCTTGACAACAGGTTTTGAGGTGTCCAAGAGACAGAAGGCTCAAAACAGACACAAGTTGCCGCAGTCAGCTATTCGTCGCGACAACTGGATGGATGATTGGAGCTTGACAGGAAGCAAGTTTTCCAAGCTCCAGATGGTGCTTGACCTCGCAAGTTGAAGACGACATTGCCGTGATGCGTGGGTTGGTTGGCTGGCCCCCCGTGGGTCTGCTTCCCCTCTCTGGCGTTTTCTGCGCGCGCCATGTTGGTACGCCTGCAGCGGCGGTCTTGGGTTGGTTGGCGCTTGAAATGTGCTGCAGGGCCATCGAGTGGGTTTGATGGCATCTCCGTCCCCAATGCGCCAATGCCTGCCACCTGGACAGAGAGAAATCGGTTGAAGCATGAAATGACATGAAGTGGAGCGCAGACAGGTGCAAGCAATCAAAGTGGACGGCTGCAACAGCCGAGGGAAAAAAAAAAAAAAAAAAAAACCCCAAAAAAAAACCCCATGCTGGCGTCGATAGACTATCAATGTCCATTTATTAAGTAAGCATCTTCTGGCTTAGCGAATGTAACCATTGGCGATGATGCTAGGCAAGTAAGTGCAGGCGCCACTCTCGACTTGCTGCATTGTCATGGCAGGCGTCGGAAGCCGAGTGCCTTGGCCGGACTCAGCTCTGGCAGGCGGCATCTTGATGCAGCATCACGTCGCACGATGAGTTGCCAGTTCGTGGCCGGTTCAAACATTTTGGTCCTTTGCGGGGGCCTTGGCATGCGGGTGAGTTCGACTTGCGTCTCGGTCCTACCAGACGACGCAACGGTGGACGAATCCTGCGACGGAAGACGAGCTCGATGACAAAGACTATTGGACGAAATGGTGCGGACACCTTGGCTCGTGTATGTACATGCTGGGTAGACGGTACATGACAGACAGTATATGCATGCGTGCGCAAGGCGGACTTGCGGGGTCGCGTGTCCAAGCGACTGGTTTGCATCGGCAAGGGGTTGCAAGGTTCGCGTCGGCTGACGATGCATTGTGGTTGAGGGTTGAGCCGGCAGCATGCCTTAGATACAAGGTACATTAAAACCCAATTGCACTGCATTGGAGCCTTTGTCCTTTGTCTTGACAGCATGTGGCGGCGATAACAGGGCGAATGCAGAGCGGCGTTGCCGGCGTGGACGTGTTTTTGAAGCGGAACCTGACTGCCTGCCCGTAGCAGCCGGCAACTACTACTAGTACTTTGATAGGCACCTATCTATCAGGTACACACTACATAGTAGTGCTTACTACTGCCAGCTCCTAGGAGTCCTAGGAGGCAGGTACTACTAGGTCACTGGCCAGCAAGTGGTCCGTGACCCATTACTTCCTTCTAACCTCTCTCTACCTGGAGTTAGCTGAAAGTAACACCTATTCCTAGCACCGAGCAGCCCCCCCGCCCGCCCGCTGCGACCACCACGGACCGTCCAACCAACCAACCCTCGGCTTGCTGGGCTCGCACCCTGCCTCCCAACCTACAGTACCTACCAGCCTACGCCCCGATACTGCTTTGGTTTGGCACAAAATGCCCGCATATCGGCATTATCGAAATGTCTGGCCGACTTCTTTCACCAGTGGCCTGACCGTCTTTCTTCTGGCCTGACAGCCCGGGAAGACGGCGCAATCTTTGAACAATGAGTGGATACTCTCTTCTCCGGTTGGAGTTGGCTCCTTCCTTGGGCGGGAGACCCACAACCCGAGCACCCGCCAACGACGTCAGGGTGGCGCACGAAGACAGACAGAGACGAGGCCCCATTGCTAAACGCATTTTTTCTGGAACTTTGGACATTCGCCGGCACCGACCCTCATCATTCCTCCCTCGTCTTCTGACACAGAAATGGACATGGCCTACATACTACGTAGTAGTAGTGTTGGAGTAGAATGGATGGAAACCGCCACAGCGACAACTCGATCCCTCTCTTCCACACCGGTGCCTGATGCGGACAAGGGCAACCTCGACACTGGATCATGACTGGGCTTTTGGTTTGAGGGAATTTCCCATGGTCTAGCGCTCCTTATCTCTTTGGGGGAAGCAGTTCTCTTGGGAAGACGATATTCATCACCTAGGTTTTTTGTTGCCAAGCTGAATCTTGCAGTTATTCCCTCGTAATCCACTCCCCCTCCCCGAATCCATCCATGTGTCTCGGAAAGCCGCGGAAAACATGGCCCTCAGTGGAGCAGATTGCGAATATCATCTACCACGGAGCCGTGCCTACAACGCAGTCGTATCTCCAACGTTGTTGATTTGAATCGGGATGAGCAGCGTCGCTGACGGTGGAGAAATAATAGACCCACGCGAATGTACCAACCAAGTATGGGTGCTGTGCTGAAGCACACATGGAGTCTTCGATGATTGATGATTTTTGCCGTCTTTCGAACCATTTGTGCAAACATGGCAGCAGGTTGAGAGAGCATGCTTTGTCATTAAGAATTAAGGTATATTATTAAGGTACAAGACTGAGTGGGGCAGGGATGTTGTGTACTCGTGGGTTTTAGGTCTCAGACATTATGTAGTCGGTTATGCAGAGGCCGTCAACACTGTCGATCATCAGCTTTGGCATTCAGACAGGGGCGTGTAAAAAAAAAAAAAAAAAAAAAAGGAAGAAAAGCACTAGGGAAAAAATAGAAGGAAAAGAAAGAAAAAAGACGAAAAAAAAAATCAAGAAAAAAAAAAGGTAGAGAGAGACTGATGGAGAAAGCAATACCTACAAATACCTCAACCAGCTTCGACAAAACCCAAGCAATCATTCATGACTCACCCTTCAATTCAAACCCTTAGCAAAGACAAAGAGCTGCTGAAGTGTTCCCCCTTTTTGTCTTCTTTGACTTGTTCCTCCTTGTTGACGGCGCGGCCGAAGATCGTCTGGCCACATCATTGCGTACTGGCGGATTCGACTTGGATGCGCCCAGCGAAACCTGCCTTTCCTTCCCGTGTGTATTCCTCGTGGCTGATTTCCCCCCCGTGCATGCCTCGTTCTTGGAGGATCTGGGCCTATCTCCAAACTGAGAACTCGCCCGTCGCTTTGTTTCGGCCACGGTCGATCGCGGCAACGTCAACCCCGAAGGGAGGCAGACGAACCGCTCGCTTCGGCGTCGCAGGGTCCGAGAGACGGATGGCTTGTCAAGGGGACACTGATTTCCCAGGGATTTCGCAGCCTTGTCATGTCGAGCTTTTGTGGCCTTCTAATCCCGAGCTGCCACAGCCTGCTGCTCCTTGACCTTTGCGGCCTTCTCCCGATTCTTCTCAGCCTTCTTATCCAAGGCCTTCATTACCTCTACTATCTCCGAGCCCGCCTCTATTTGGGCAGCTCTTGTCGCCGCCGCGAAATTAATTTCCTCCTTTGTGAGGGTCGGACCGGCCAGGTGGCGGCGGGCCTCGGCATTGTTGAGCGCGATGTAGGGCCGGACAAGAGAGTGGTACACATACATTGCTCTGAGTAATGCAAGAGCAAAAGGAGCCAACGTCGTAAATCTTCTTCTTCGTTTCGTGCTGAGCGTCAGTGTGATGTGAAGCCAAAGTTGGTAAGAATACTGAGCAAAGATAGATGCTATTAGAATGAAAAGGTTGACTATTGCGAATGAGTACCAATTTCTTCAAGGAAATGTCATGTTAAGGATGGAACTGAGCAGTGGTTCGTACCGTCGGGAGACGAGACGTGTGTTTTTTTTTTTTTTTTTTTTTTTTTTTTTTTTTTTGGTCAATGGCTGGCAAGTTGATGGGATCGCTCCTTCTCCTTCACGCATTCCTCTCTGGTTAGCAGCAGCAGAACACACCATGTAAGGAGCATCAAGACTCACTTTGAACCGAGAGGCCTCGATGCATCGGTCAGGCTTCCCTAATGTTCTTTTCTCAACAAGCTGTACTGGCGGGCTCTGTCGACATTTCTCTGCAGATGTTACATACAACTTCTTCGGCCGTCCAGGGACCTCATTGGTGCTCGTTTGCACGTGGTTCAATGCATCAGCCACCGTGTTCGTGCCCTCGATGCGACAGACTCAGGATGCCATCCATCCCATCCTTGGTGATTGATTGTGGACACGAACATAATCAGGGGACACACACGTGTAGCTGTGCATATTCATAACTCAAAAAGTCGACCATTCAACGGATAGCATCTGGACACATGCAAAAGCTGATGATGCAAAGAGATTGACATCGCGGGACACGTGCCATTCAGTGGTTTATCCGTGGACAGCGTCCCGATTTCCAAACGATACTGCGAGACTTGCTCTCTTCTGTGTATGCGAATCAGATTTGAGGGCTGGGGTAAGTTGGCTCTGCAAAGTTGTCATGTTGTGTTGGAGAACGTGATGATTCCGGAGTCACTATTCTGAGTTGTGAGTTTTGATATTTCCGAGTGTGCGGGGCAGAAAGTGCCAAGTACCAAGCCCTTGTCCGCTACATGACTTTTCTTTCTGTTATGATTTCTGCTGCTGCTGCTGCTCTTCCACTATCGCCACTTCTGGTGCTGCTGCTACTGCTGCTGCTGCTGCTACTACTACTACTTACTACTACTACTACTATTACAACTCCCACCACACGGCAGAGTTGGTGTACCCCGAGGGAGAGGTTGTCAATTTTCTCCTCTCGCTTGGCTCTTGGTGGGAAATGTTCCACAGTAGAACATTTGAAAACACGCTCTGTTCTCTTCTGGTTGCTGTCATCCAACGCGACTTGGTTTACACAGGATGAGGCTTCCACGCCAACCAGTTCACTTCTCGTTACTTAGTCCATGCAGCACCATCGAGAAAAACAGCTTCGCCATTTCTCAGAATCAGTTGAGAGTAGCAGGTTCCCAAGTGTACCGCAAGCTACACATGTTCAAGTACGCGGTTCGAAAGGATGGTTGACTGTCCGGCTCATCCAAGATAGGGGTTTGGGCATACTGGCCACCCTTGTGTACCGACTCGTGCATCTTAATCAACAGAGCATCGAGCCGGTGAGCAGGGCTGAGGTTTCTTTGATTATCTCCTCTACTTGGCTGACTGCGGCGGCCCGTAGCTCGAAGCTGTGACTTGAGCATGGCCGGCGGGAGCAGCTCGAGATCGCGTAACACGAGAAAAGCAGCCAAACAACAATGAATCTGATAGAGAATTTTATCTGAGACAAGACGTTGAGCGAACTTGACGTGCGTGGTGAAGCAAAAGGGGAGCTTCAATTGCTCCGGACTCCAGAACAACAAACCTGCGCTCATCCACGGAAAACCCAACAACTCGCGATTCAACTGTACAAAGCTCAAAACAATGATGTGTAGAACCAGGCCTCTCCCTGCACACCAGACACACACAATCATGCGATGCCAAACACGCAGGGATGCATGACAGTCTGCATTCAGAAACGTGAACGTTTGTGCGCCGACAGACGACATGGACATGGAAAAACGAGAGACTAGACGATCATCATCTATCAAGGGGTCGCCCATTCATGCATAGAACACAACATCTTTTCGTTCACGCCGCCATGATTCGATTGAAGCGGTAATCGTTTGGTGATTGTCTGTGCAACATATACATATATAAACCGGCACCCGACGTCCCCTCGAAGTCTATGCTACGGCGTGACACAAACCAAGCATTTCCAACCTCGAGTCGCCCTTGCCACGACAACGCGCTCTACTGAGCATACTGCTTTTTCTTCTTCTTCTTCTTTCTTTCAAAAACTGCCCTTGCAAACACGCAATCAGCCCGCCACTACACAGCCTTCTCTGGGTGTCCAAAGAAAAGAAGAAAGGAAAAACATAAAAAAACACCTTTCCTCAAGGCGGACGGTCAAAACTCGCCAGCGTCTGGTTGGGACCTATTGTACGGGTCTGCCGAGGCTTGATAGCAAATCACATCGGCGTTCCCGGACGGCATCGTTGCCAAGATGAACCGGGCCAGGAGGAAGAGGTGCCGCGAGATTGAGGACCGCATCATCGAGCAAAAAGAAATTCGGGACGAGATCATGACCTTCCTCAGCTCCATAGACCAGGACACTTGTGAGACGTTGCGGCTTCTCCGAGAGAGGGAGCGGAAAAGGGCAGTTGCGCAATTCACGAGACCGAGAACAGCACAGCTGGAGGAACAAGTTGAGATCAACACGGAGGACGTGGAAGTCTTGCAAGAACTTCTGGACACGCTGAGAATGTCAAAGAGCCATTATCTCGCGCAGGTTCGGGAGCTGGATGCCCAGATCGCCGAAGACCTCGAACTCGTGAAGGAACTTCGGGAAAAGGAATCCTCATCCTAGAGACGGGGGGCCATACCGCACCGACCTTGTCACCACCCCCTTCCTCCCCCCCCCCCTTTTTTTTCTTTTTTTTTTTTTTCCCTTTGTCCCCTTTCGTCTCATTTCGTGCTTTCATGGGCAATTCTTTTTCTTTGATATTCTTGAGAACGATCATGCCTTTTTTGCGATCTCGATGCAATGGCAGATGATCCAAGTGCAAAACAGCAAAACAACCCACCTGGAACGTCCGAAACGGCAAGAGAATCGAGATGTCGAAACAAGGTTGCCCTGCTTCTGCATGGCCGTGCACTAGGACCGGAGGCGTTGTGTGTTTTTTTGTTTTATTTTCCCCCCTGACTGGAAAATCGAGTGCGCGTTCATCAAAGAGAACAAACCAAAAAAAAAGAACCCCCCCCCCCCCCAAAAAAAAACCCCTTGTGTGTAATTTTGTGGACAACTCGCGTGTTTGGATCTGGCGTTTTACTTTTTTTGTTTCCCCCCCCCCCCAATCATGTTAGGCTTAGATACACTTCGTGTAACATGATCAGCAGAATACACAGGGGCCCTGTTCCCCGCTGGTACAGTCTACGTTTTCCGGATGGGTGAATCGAAATTGTGTGATTTGATCGTAGGATGGCGGGGTAGGGGGTTAGGGGTGTGTCTCCGTCTACTACGTAGTTGGGCATACAGTTCTGGGTGTGGTGTTGGATTTTCCATCTTCACGATGGAGAGACGAGGCGCATCCTACTATAGTAGTTGAGATGGCGTGGGGAGAAGGAAAAGGGGCCTATGACGAAATGGACATGTGCCTTTTGGGGAGGGAGGGGGAGACACCCCCTTTCCACTACGTAGTATGTCGTTTCATAACATGGCCCAAGTGGATGGCTCAAGTGCCGGAGACCAGACCACCTGTGAAGTGGGTGCGTCTCGTTCTGACGTATCGAGAGGTAGATGGTGGATGTAGTGTTGGACAGATCTCGCACCAGGAAAGAGAGGAAGAAAGGGGAAAAAAAAGAAACAAAAGGGGTTACTTGAGCGGCATGCATTGCAGTAGCGCTTGCGTGTTGAATGCGCAGGGAGAGACCGGCACGACTACGTAAAGTTCCTACTTAGTACCCGATGGCCACGACAGCCCCGTGGAGAGAGCAATCGCCCCTTTTGCGGCAAGCGGCAACTTATCCTCCCCTTCTCCATCGCAGCAGCAGATACCCATCCTGTCCGCAGCACGCGCGCACGGCGCGCCCCCGACCTCTCCAAAAAAAAAAAAAAAAAACCAAAACCACAGTCTGCCCGTGCTTGCGAACCCCCCTCTCCTCCCTCCTTCTAGAGGTGATCCGTGCCAGATGTGCGCGCGAGGGGGGGGGGGGGAGGGGGGGGGGGAAACGCAATGCCGATAATCCGAGTGCTTCTAGTTGCACGCAATTTTCGTGCTGATAAGTCCATGCTCAAGGCAGCGGCAGATGTTACAGCCGTCATCGCAGAGCCAGGTACTCATGCCGTGCTGCTCAATACATTTGAGGTAGCTGTATGAGGGGATGTTGTTGATTTCCTTGAGGCACAGCTTGAGCGTGGACGAAATCCCCCTTTCAAGGCAGCGGCAGGTGTTGCAGCCGTCGGGGCAGACCCAGCCATTTGCGCCGTGTTTCTCAACGCATTGCTTGTAGTTGTATTCTGGTACGGCGCGGACGAGGCTCAGGCTGAGCAGCATGGCGGTTGCTTGGTAGAGCTTCATGGCTGGTGCTGGGGTTGTTGTTCTGGGACGCTGACGAGAGGAGAGACAATTGTATGGGACGGTTGAGAGTTGTGAGTTGTTTTGTGACGGTGAGGAGGAGGAGATTGGAAGGGAAAGATGGGAGTCTGACGTGGATGCTGGGATATAAGTAAGCCTTTTATAATTTGATCTGTCTGGTCCATCGAGCTGGCTGACTGACTGGTGGCGTTATTTCCAAATGGTCGCTCTCATTCCCCCATCGAAGAAGACTCACCCCCCTCTTTTTCTTTTCTTCCTTTTTTCTTTTTCTCCGAGACCTTGTCGCAGACTAGCTGCAATGCCGTCGACGGTATTTCATGCAGAGGCACCGCCACTTGAGACAATACCCGCCAGCATGAAGATGATTCTTAGAGGGGGTTGGAAACTTGACTCGGTCAACGAAACAAGGCTAAGTCATCACAGAGCCATCGTTGACCGATAATACCAGCGTTTCTTTGTCGGTAGCATCTTCAACTATGCGTGGATCGGTCATGTTTTGCTTTCAGAGTTGAATGCATTTCTCAACACGTCCGAACGGAACAGTCGGCTTTTTGAGCCAACAAAAAAAAAAAAAAAAAAAAAAAAGTCCCGACATTGGTGGACGTCAATGAATGAGGAGAAACGGCCCACTGTGTTAGGAAGAAGAGCTCATGTCCCACCCGAGGCCAGGTATTCTCTGGTCGGGAGAAGACGTCCGCAACGAGGGGGAAGTTTATGCCTTCTGTTTGGAAAGACAAACTGTCGTAGCAGGTACCCATCTGCCGAGCGAGAGCCGTGCTGTGTCCCTCCCTTCCCATGTCGAACCTGCCCAGCACTTTGAGAAGCCGCCACGCTGCCCATCGCCCTCGGAGGTCTTGCGGGTAGAGTGGTCTCTCTTCGCCCTGGGGTTGTAGGAATCCATTCGTTCCCCGCAAGCACCAACAGCGCCCATGACCACGGGCGTAGCATGGTGGGACCATGGAGAGAGGCGAGACGGACGGCCCTCTTGCCGAGATAATGGAGTATCTTGATCTGTCCCTGCTCCAGACTCGTCTGCTTGACCGGCCACGCGAGGTTGAAAAGAGGAAAGACGGCCGGGGGCATGTTCTCTCTGTTCGTCGTCTGTCGTTCCCCGGAGAGCGTGTGGATGCGGTCGAGCACGGGAGTGACTTATCCCTCGAGGGTGGTGCTGAGTGGCTTGATGGCAATCTACTGCTGATGGTGCAGATTTGGACAAGCCGCCGTGCGAATCATGAGGTGCAGGAGCTTTCAGCCGTGCACATGGCCGTCTCCAAAGAGAGATATGAGGTCGCTTAACAGAAGCGCGATACACAGGCTCGCGGTCTATCATGGCAATGTAGATCCAGATCCAGCACAGCCCAAAGAGACTGGCCACGTCCAGGATAAGATCCAAGGTTCGTCTCTCCAACACCTTGCCATCATTGGCCCCAGACAGGGCTCACGGCCATGAATTCGTCCTTGCCGTACCAGCACAACTTGCCGCCTCTCCCATTGTTGAACAGGACCTTGGCCTCTCTGGCGGGGTCGACGTGGCGTGCGACCGTGACGGAGACGAAGAAGCAGTTTCTCTCGTATGAGAAACCGCGCGGCGCAAACGTGTTCGTTCCCGACTGACACCACGTTGTAGGTGCGCACTCACGACGGAACAGAATAGCGAATTGCCGTCTCCGAGTCGTCTGTAGATACTAGGAAGGTAGGAGGTTCCAATACGAGCATGTAACTAGTAGTAGTAGACACCTGAGGCATTAGCGGCAACTTGGAGTCCAGCGTGTTCCCTGCTAGTGAATTCGCCGAAAGGGGAAAGTAATCCTGGGACCTCTTTCCTTTTTTTTGGGGGGGAGGGGGGAGGGGAAGACGTATACCGAGGCACAGCGCATCCATTATGGTTCAACAACCCGTCGTCAAGGTCACTTCGCGTCTCCTGCACGCGTAAATGCACCCCCCCCCCCCCCCGTGAAAGTGCGACCCAAGGTTCCACGCAGTTAGTAGCTAGAGGACACAATATATAGTAGTAGACATATATGGTGCTCACGACTCAAGACACGAAGGCTGCGTTGCGGTCGTCGGTGCGACGTTGAACAATAAAAAAAGGATGCGCTTTCTCATTAAGTATATGTTCACAAATGAAAACCAAGTACAAAAAGATGATGTGAACGCTCTTGTATACTCTATCCCCTGCTCCGACCGATACACGATTCCCGTGCGGACGTCGACGGCACTGGAGCGGCAGCCCATTCACGCATGCACCTAGTACAACAGCAAATAAAGGAGAAAGAAAAGAAAAAGAAAGAAAATCGAAGAAGAATATACATAGAAACACGCATCCTGGATCGTGATGCAATGGCCATGCGTCTTTCTATGCTTCTATAGTGTGGTCTGTTCCTGGGGAGCCCGGCCGTCGAGATCCGGCACACCGTAGCGCTGCCGCAGTTGTCCGATGAGAGGCCCGACGGGATAGTCGCTCACCATGCTGTCGTGGCTGCAGCATGGGGAGTGCCGCAGGGGCAGAAGCCACTCGGCGAGGCTCTTCCCCATGACGGTCTTCCAGTTCTCCCAGAGGCCGAGGTCCCACGGGTTCTCGCCGGGCTCGGTTGTGAGAATGGCAAATTTCCGAGTGGCCTGCTCGTCGCGGACGGTTCCTCCGTTGTCTCCCGGCGGGGCGGACTCGGCGGACGGGAGGGGATAGGTGACGGTTGGGTACTTTTGTGATGGGGGGGTGTCCTGGGGTATTCGGACGGCGAGGGTGAAGGTCTGTCGCTTGCGCAGCATGTCAATGTTGGTCGTGTTGGTGAAGATGTATCTCGCAGCGGTGAGAGTCATGCCGAAGGCGAAAAGGAGAAAGAAGGCGGACAGCGCGACGGCGGCTATGACCCAGCCGTCGACGCTAACGTCTGTGCTGATGAGCTGCTCCTTCAGGGCGTAGACGGAAACGCCCAGGGACAGGGCGCAGAGGCATGTGGTATACGACGTGAAATGGGCGAAGAAGTTGAACGCTGGATGATGAGAAAGAGATGAGCATCTATGAGCGTTGGTGAGGGAGGGGGGGGGGGGCAACGATGGTGGTTCTCTTTTATTTTAATTTTTCTTTTTCAGCAAGAGAGAAACGCTCAAGGGACTCGTTAAAAAAACCAAAAAAAAAAACTCACACGTCTCCGAGACCATGCCGCCGACCCACGGGCACATGTGGTCCATTTTCCTGACGCAGCGGCCAAGATTGCTCGAGTGGTGAGCGCGGTCTGGCTTCCACTGGCCGCACTCGGAGCACCACTTGGGGCGGCCATCGACCTCACAGGTGAAGACGTCTCTGCTGTAGAAGGCTTCGAGGCCGGGGCTGTTGGGATCGGAGTCGGGCGGGGTCCAGGGAGGATTCTCAGGGTCCCGGTTGCGTCGTGAGCAGCAGTCTGGTCGTTTCTCGGTGAGTCCAGACGCTTTGGCGCCCGCGTCCTGCTGCTGCTGCTGCTGCTGCTGCAGGGGCACGAGGCCGGGATCGCGCTGGATGGCGAGGAAGACGCGGACGTACGAGGCCAAGGTGAGGGCGAGGAAGAAGCAGTAGAGGACCAGGACGGCGATGGCGACGCCCTTCCTATGCAAATGATCCTGGACGTATCGGACTGGGAAATAGGGGGGGAAAGGGAAAAAGAAAAGAGACAAAATGGATCGTCAGCGCGGATTCAACACACTTGGCATCCAAAGACTCACCACAGATACGGGCTGCGACGGCGTAGGTGGCAACGCCGAAGGTGCAGACTATGAGCACGGGGATGATGCGCATGGTCCAGCGCACGCCGGCGCGGTTCCTGGAGCGCAAGGACGCCATGGCGGCATGGTGACGATGCGAGATGTCGTGGCGGACGGAGGAGCCGCGTCTGCAAATGCGAGGCAAGATTTGGGCGGCGGCGGCGGCAACGATGCGAGATAAAGAACGATAAAACAACAGAACGGGATTTTTTTGTGGCGCAGCCGCCGTGGAAACAGTTTGGCATGCGGCTTGTTGTTACTACTACTACTAGTACTATGTATGCTAGTACGTAGTAGTTGTCTTGATTGAGACAAGCGGCTTGTGGCGCGAACGAGATATTGGTGAGTAGTACACGTAGTGCGTTAGTAAGTTTATGGGGCTCGCGCTTCGATTGGACATTCCATTCTTCCTTCATACTACTACGTAGTACGTAGTAGTATCCGTATCCACGACCAACGGCGTGCACGTGCACGAGACCCTCACGGGAAGTCCCGAAAAGGAAGAATTCGACTTACGCTGCGTAGTAAACTCTTTTTTTTTTTTTTGTCACCACCGGCCCCATCAAAGCAGCGACAAGGAAACCTGGTCGACGCGTCTGGACGGGCCTGCCATGCCTGCGTTTTTCTTCCCCCCTTTCCGCTCAGCCTCCTCGGTCGGCCATGAAATTTTATCGGTCGTGAAGGGAGATGGACAGAGAGGGGGGGGGGGGGGGAGAGGCGTCTTGAAAATAAAATAAATGGGTTTGTTTGTTGCGTGGGCGGAAGGACAAGGACGGAAGGAACCAGCGGGCGGTAGGCGGGCGGGGGGGGACCCCACCGAGAACGAGAACGGTCTAAGACGGCAAACCCACAGCGAAAAGGAAGGCGATGAGAGAAAAGAAAGAAGACGGAGAAAGACAAAGAAAAAAGAAAAAAAGAGAAAGAAAAAAAAAACACCAGCGCGAGGGGGCTAAAAACAGACCGTCGCTCGTGTTTCTCGGCACCAGGGGTTTGACACCGGAAGGGACGCGTCCGGTGAACGATAACAGGGCTGGAACTGCGTCGTCGGTATGTCCTCTTCCAGATGACCGCCATGACGCGCGCCAAAAACAAAAAAACGTGTTGAGGGTCTAGGAGAGAAATGAGGCCATGACCGGCCCTGTGAGAGTGTTTTGCCTGCTGTGTAACGTTTTGTTTCGTCGACATGTCGTCTTTCCCTCTATCTGCCCGCCCTTTGGACGCGGCGGTCTGAACGCCAACGTCCGAGTTGCTGTTGCCGTCGAGGCGAAGAGATGAGGTTTTGTTCTTCTCTTTCATTCACACATAGCGGATGTGATGGTTTCGTTGGTTAGCGTGAAGTTTTTCTTTTCTTTTTCTTTTCTTTTTCTTTCTTTTGTTTTTTGAGCGTAGTAGCTGGTTTTGAGGTACCGCTGAGGGGCCGCTTAGAAGCCTTTGGTCTTTGGTATTGTTACATCGCAACAGCCTCATTTTCCAAGGGCGGCAGCACGAGGTGGTTTTTATTTTTATTTTTATTTCTATTTTACTTTTACTTTTTTTCAACATGACAGCAGCGGTTCTTGGTCTCTTGCCATGTCGGTAGCCTTCGACCTGCAGAACAGAACCCAAATGTCCAGATCAAGTCTGACATGTACGTTTCCGACCGCGTGTCCAAGATCTCTGGGGAAACACGCCCTCTATTTACCTCGCCTTCGTGTCTCCCCAACCGTCCAGATGGACGGGAGATTGTGAAGAGAGGAGCCAGCCACAGGATAGTTCGGTTCAGTCGAGAGATGTGTGTTGTCGTAACTGTCACGATTGCCCGTTTGCCTGTCTCACTTTGCATAATTGTCCTTGGATTCTCTTCCTCCTCCTTTGAGAAAGATGAATCATCACTATCACCGTCATCATCATCGTCATCATCATCATCATTACGCGAAGCTAGCCTAGCCTACTGAGCCAGTGCCTCCTCTCACTATACGCCAAGTTACCTCATGATAACACACAAGTTCCCGTTACTTCGTATCAGTTCCCCCTTCGTGACCTCGTAGTACACCTTTTTCTCGCGTTCCGATTGGCTTCTCGGCGAGGCGTTCACCATATAAAAAGCGATCTCGCTTCCAACGCCACTCTTGTTCCTTTTCTCACTTCTTCATCACCTCCGTTGACGCAGTGCATGTATGTAGGTTACGCCACCCTCCTCCTCCCTTCTCCCTTTCTAGACTTCCTAGGGCTCTGCTAACTATAGCCAGATTCATCTTGACTCTTCTTTCTTTTTTCTTTCTTCGAAGCGACGACCGGGAACTAGGACATCATTGCGGACGCCTTCATTGCCGGGGGGGGAGGGGGGAGAGGTGGAGTTTTTCAGAAAGGATGAATGTATAACTTGGTCCAGTACAGTCTATCGAGACAATGAGATGATTTTGATTTATTTTTTATTCTCTCACATAATAAAAAAAGAAGAAGAAAAGATAAAAAAAAAGGGGGGGGGAGAAAGAAACGCATCCTTAAAAAAACATCACCCTCCAAAACGAACCTTCAAAAAGAAAACCACCATCCTCAGAATAGAACCCCCCAAAAACAAAAACCCCTTGAAAAAACCTCAAAACAAATTCACACCAAGAAATAAGACGTCCCTGGAAACGAACTAAAAACCCCAAAGATAAAACATGAATCTTCGGTTCGCCATTTACGCCACGCAGACCATGGTTCCCATTCCCCATTCCCCATTCCCCATTCCCCATCAGAGTATACATTCCCATCCCCCCTTTCCCCCCAACCCAACCCCCCCTCCTCCATTTTCGTCAACAAAAGATCCATCCATACCTACGAACGAGAATGACAATTGCAAATAGAGAACATAAAAAAAAAGCATTGAAAGGGGTCTTTGCGTCACTCGAGAAATTTGTGGCCGTCGCCACTGGCTTTTTCAACCTGCACACATGAAACGTTGAGAGGAGAGGAGAGGAGAGGAGAGGAAGGGAAAAGGGGGGGGGGGGGGGGAGAAGAGTTGAAAAAAAAAGAAGAAGAAAAATTTGAGAAAGAAATAAATAGAAATAAAAAGTTGAAAACGCGCCCCTCGTTTACCCCCTTTAACCCCCTCCCCTTCCCAATCACATCTACTCCTTCGGAACCAGGCGAATGGCAGCGTTGGCCTTGGCCTTGGGAGAGGGCTTGATGATTCGTCGTGGTGATTCGAGGCTGCCTCGCTGCGACGACGCCTTGGTGGATGCGCAAACGACAGGCTTGTTCACGGCCGGCGATGTCTTTCCCTTCTTGCCAGGCTTGGTGTTGTCCTCTGTCACGGCGACAATGGTCATGCTCGAGGTCCTGGATGGAGGCTGGGCAGGTCGAGTTGCCGAGCCGCTGCCCTTCTTCACCAGTTTGGTCGTTTTCGTCACGGCTGTGGATGTCTTCTTGACCGCCCCGGCTTTGCTGATGCGGCTTCGCACCGATGACTTTACGGTCACGGCCGCAGGCTTCTTCTTGTTGTTACCCTTCCGGCTGATGGACGAGACGCTCTTCTTGATCGCAGAGGCAGCGCCCTTGGCCGCCTTGGCGCCCGCGGTCGAAAGTGACCTCTTGAGACCGGCAGCAGGCGCCATCTTGCGCTTCTTCTTGCTTTTGCTGCCGTCTACGCCGTCCTTTTCATCGCCTCCCATGAGCTCCTTGAGCTTTCTCTTGCCGGCCTTGACCGTGGCCTTGATCGTCTTGTTCAGGTCAACCTTGGCGGGCTTTACATCTCGTGATTTCGGTCCCAGCACCCCGCGACAGTTGGGCTCGCCACACAGACACTTCTGGACATTCTTGGCGGAAAAGGGATCAAAGTTGTAGTCGTACGTTAGCTCCTCTCCCGTCATGATGGGCCGGTCGCCTGCGAAGAGGGCCATCCGGGGCTGGCCTGACACGATCCACTTGATCATGCGGCAGTTGGGGTTGCAGCTGTGGTTGACGAAACGAGCAATGCTTCCTGTTGTGGCGTCGATAATCATGTGCTGGTCGAAGCTCATCAAATAGTAACACTAGAGAGAGAGAAGAGAGAGAAGAAGGGGGGGGGGGGGGGGAGAAATTGGTTAGACGAGAAAATAACACGTGTTTTTGCTTTCTTTTTTTTTTCTCTTTTTCATAATTTGCTCGACTTGCCTCGTTGTTCTTGTACTCTTCATTCATGCGCCGCTCGCATTCCTCCTCGGTGATGATTTCACCCGTATACTCCATGATGATCTGGTTTGGCTCGAAGCAGCGGTTGCTGCGAACGCCATACCCGCGATCAGATGTTTTGATGACCTCGACACCTATTCGGTATTTCCCTCCCTTGGCTCGACGGCTGGCCAGATCGGCAAATGATCGATTTGTGCACAGGGCTTTGCCCACGTTGCAATTGCCGGCATCGCACTCGTAGAGCATAATCCTGTTTTGACAATTATCGCCGCATCCGTCTTCCGGCTTGCACACGCACTTGGACAGGTCGTGCAAGTGAGGCGCCTTGCGCCAGTAATCTTTCGAATCACCAATAAATCGATCTGCGTGGCCACGATGTGAGAACGCGCTCGTCATGGCTTCGGTCTTCCAGCGGCCCATCGTTCCGCGAGGAGGTCGGAGAGGGAGGGGGGGGAAAGGTAAAAAAAAAAAAAAGAAAAAAAAAAAAACTTACTCCTGGTCATCTTCTTCCACTCATCCGGCTTGGGTTGACCGGGGGGCATTGGATGGCAGACGTTGAAGGGAAGCTTGAAATCTCGCCCGGCAATAAGCATGCGCAGGCCCGTGTAGATGGGAAACGGCATGGTCTTGTTCGCGCGGCCCACCTTGTTCAGCTCTTTGAGCTCGGGCAGGGTGGTGAGCTTCTTCTTCTCTGCCGGGCTGAGGCCCTTGAACACATCGAGCGGTATGTCTTGACCGGCGTAGAGTCCCTTGTCCAGGTACTTCTTGGCCCTCCGCTGTTTGGTGTTGATGACAGGTTCCTTGTCTTCCTCGTGGGGCTTGCGCTCGTCGTGCTCGTCGTTTTTGTCATCGTCATCCTCCCTCTCTTTCCCCTTCTCCTCCTCCTCCTCATCCTTTTGTTGCCTGTCCGCCGCCACCTCTTTCTTTTCCTCCTTTAGATTCTTGACCATGGACTTTCTTCTCGGGGGCTCGGAAGGGGGAGCATTCGGGTCGACAAATTTGCCATTGGACCAGACGCTGAGGCGGACGGGCTGATCGTCGACGCCAGAGAACTCGTTGGTGTCTTGTAGACGTCGCAGCTCGCGTGATAGCTTGGTGACCCTCTGGCTGGCCGATTTGCGACGGTCCTTGGCGATGCTGGTCAAGTTTGCCGCGACGGGAGACACGCCAGCCAGACGCGAGGAGGTGCGCTGCGGTCGCGGCGAGGCGCGGGCCCGGCTTCGTGTGCGGGGTGTGCTGAGGCTCTCAGGCGACCACTGGAGGTCCAACGCGTCAACGGTGGGCGGCAGGGCTTTGTCGCGAGGTTTGGCGCTTGCTGCGTGGCCGGCAACCTCGATGCTGCCGACCAGGATGTCCCCGGAGACGGTGATTCGTCTGCGATTGCCGGCGTCTTGGTCGCCCCTGGTGCGTCTCTTGCGGCGATCGGCGGCACCGGCCAGTTTGGTGAGGTTGTAGACGGGCTCCGAGGCGCGGGATCGCCTGGGGCGGCGGGAAGGAGGCGACTGGGACGGGGTCGGCGGCTGGGGGTCGACGGAGGCCACGTAGATGGCATCGTCGGGGGTCACGGTGATGACGTCGAGTTTGGAGGCGTCTGAATGCTGGCTGTCGCTGTCAGCGACGGTCGTCGGGGGCGTTGAGCCAGAAGACGCGGGGGTCAACGAGGCATCAGTGGCGGAGCCCGGGAACAGACTGTCGACGAAGAGTGCCATGGTTGAGACGCGCGCGGAAGGTCACGATGGGGTTGTCCGGCATGTGCGTGTGTGCAGCGCGTCAATGAGCTCTGCCGGCAGCAGAAGCGGCCGAGGATGGCGGGTGTAAACAGTACGAGAGATGTCTGCGAGGGAAGGGCAGAACAGAACAGAGGAGAGAGGAGGGAAGGAGGGGGGAAGAGAACAGGGGAGCCGACGATGGAGAACAAAGAATGGCGATGGTCGACGGTGGATGCGTTGTGTGCGTGTGTGCCTCGTCACCTCGTGTGTGCGTGTGCGCGTGCGCGTGTGCGTGCGTGTGCGTGTGCGTGTGCGTGTGTATGTGTGCAGCGCGCGGTGGCGGGTGGGTGCGTCGGTCGTGCGTCGTGCGTCGTGCGTCGTGTGTCGACAGAGGCGTCGACGAATCAAGCGACGGCAACACGTCTGACTGTTCTTGTCGTGTGCAGCAAACAAGGACAGAAGCCAGCTTGCAGCTTGCCGGCTCCCAGTGTGCGCCAAGGAACGACGAGAGAAGAAGGGGACGTCGGCCGTCTGCGTCCAAAAAGAAGAAGCGATGCCGCTTATCTGCGCGGAGATGGCGTGTCAAGATGGTCGACCGTGCCGTCCACCGAGAAAAGCCACCCGTGAGATTCCAGACAGCAGAAAAAAAAGGGTCTGTTGAGCCAAGAGCGAGGCTAGAATGAATATAAGGGTTGGTGGACTAGGCTGTGTGTGTGTGTGTGTGTGTGAGAGAGAGAGAGAGAGAGAGGAGAGGAGGGATGGAGGGAGGAGGAGAGGGGGGGGGGGGGGGGTGTTGTATGAACAGGGGCTAGAAGCAGTAGTAAAGTAAGTTGTGTTCAACAGTCTGGCCTACTAGGAAGAAGAGAGAGATAAAGAAAAAAAAAGGGGTGGCGTGGGAAAGCACATAAAAACTGGAAAAAGAGACTATAAAGGGGAGAAGTATGGAACGGCAGCTTTGAAGAAGGAGAAGAGGAAAACAGAGACAAAAAAGAAAGCGGCAAGGGTAAAAGCGGCCTAAAAAAAAAAGGAAGTAAAAAAAAAAAAAAAAAAAGACACGCAGCACAGATCGACCGTCGGGGGCCGACCTCACGCTCATTCACTCACCCAACCTTAAATCACCTGCCCGGTTTCTGTCCTCACCAAATGGCCATTTCCCTTCCTCGCCGTCTCGTTCTGATCTCGAACTTTTTTTTGTTTCTGTTCAAAATATGACTACTTACCGCGGCAGCAAGACGGCATCTGAGCAGCCCGAGCTGAGTGTTGATTTGTCTCTTGAGGGCGGTATCTCCCCCGCAGAGCACGCTTTATTGAAGCACGGCAACGCGTTCCTGGCGTGAGGGCGCCGGAATGAAACCCCAAAATAAAATAAATTTAAAAAAAAAAACAGCATTTATGCCTCAGTCATTATAGAAAGGGAAGGGGGTGGGAACATCCGTCTGCGAACCCGTCATCAGCGGCTCGTGAATCCATCCCTCCGACCCCAAACCATCTGTCCCCGTACCGGATACCTCAAGGCTCGGATGAGCCGCACATGCCTCTGTAAAAGCGGCGTCCCGAGGCCGCACACACACGCGTCAGACTCCTCGCCCAGCCCCGCGTCGCCCTTGCAAATCATCTTGGTGACAAAGCCGAGACAGTTGAGATTCGTGTACAGGGCATCTACACGACATCTTGCCCACTCACTCATCGTGCAGAGCAACACCACTAAGCCCTGTTTTTTTTTATTATCGTAGTAGTAGTATTGCATCATTTCTTTCTTTCTTCTTATCCCTTATCTGCATTTCAGTTGGACACGATGAGGAAAAAAAAAAAAAAGGGGGGGGGGGGGGGGAGCTAGGGTAAGCGGGGTTAGAGTAGGAGGGGGGGGGGGGGGTATATTATGTCCATCTAAAATACATTGGCCGTCATCATTCAGTGTTTTTGTACGAGCCGCGGGAAACAAATAGTGCATTGTTTGCGAAAAGAAACGAGAAGAATCACCATC
>JABAEC010000011.1:388458-408850 GCA_013435705.1 Claviceps paspali | reverse complement strand
TTATCTTTTTTTTTTTTTTTTTTTTCAAGAAGAAGAAGAAGAAGAAGAAGGAGAAGAAGAAGCCGTTTGTTCATCGCGGTCTGCTTAGCTGGGACGCGACGCCCGGCAGGCTTGTTTTTTTTTTTTTTACCATGTAGCAAAGTGGCAGGGCCGGCAAAGCTGCAGCAGGACACAGAAAGAAATGGAGAAGGATGAAAAAAAAAAAAAAAAAAAAAAAGAGCCAAGCCGTCTTTATGCACACTGCTCTTGGTGACATGATCTGTGTTGCCGCATTACACCATGATGACGGCTTCCTCGGATGACCAACAGGCCACTCATACAACACTCACTCACACACACACATACATTCACACACATACATTCACACACATACATTCACACACATACATTCACACACATACATTCACACACATACATTCACACACACACACACACATACTACGTATACACAGACAGGCATCCCCAACGTCGGAGAAGATTTAAAAAAAAAAAAAAAAAAAAAAAAAAAACCCCTCGCCGGTTTGCCTCGACAGCCAGAGCGCCTCCGCGCCAATTCATCTGACGACGAGGCGGTCGGCGGTTACCACCATGTCACGAACAGGGAAACGGAGAAGCGAGAACAGGGACAACGCATCTCTTTCTTTCTTGCACGTGCTCGGACAGCACCACACCGTAAGGCCATTCCGAATCATGAAATGACCAATAATGGACGACGAGCCTGCCTTTTTTTTTTTCTTTTTTTTTTGATGTTGTGTGTATCTTCTTCTTCGTCCGACCACCCTTTTCCCTCTTTCCCTCTTTTCCTCCTGCCACAGCTGCTCTGCCAGCCACAGACTGGACCTGGAACAGCCCCAGCGACGTATCTTTTTATTACTAGTATTATCATTCTTTTGTCCCCTTCCTCGTTCTTTGTTCTTCTTCTTCTTCTTTTCTTTTTCCTCGTTCCCCGATTCTGCAATCTTCAAATACTACGTCGTCCTCGCTTGGCCTGTGGAAACGCCAAAAACAAAAACAAAAAAAAAAAAAAACCAGGGGGGTCAATCTGTACTATGTATGGGGGGAGGGAGGGGAAAGAATTCTACACCTTGAAACTGAGTAGTAGCATACTACATCGTACTTAGTAGTAGTAGTAGTACATACTTGGGTATTTTTTTTCTTTTTGTCTTCCCTGTCGCTTCCACATGTCAAAAAATCTAAACGCCGTTCGCGCCCCTCCCTCCCCTCTCTCTCCCCATCGGGATTTAGGAAGCCCTTGTCTCTATCTTTATATATATATATATATATATTGCCCGGATGACGCAGACTTGTGCAAGTGCCGCTCACCGACGTGGTTCGAGGAACCCGGGGGGTGTGAAAAAAAAATACAAAATAAAGTAAAAAAGGTGGGAGGATGGCTTGCTCTTGTCAACGGTACCAAGGCAGGGAAAGAGAAGAAGGAATGACCAGATTATAGTAGTTTGGTTTTTTTTTGTTTTTTTTTGTTGTTATTTTTAAGCAGATACTACAGATAGATGTCTTAGCTTTGCCCCCCCCCCCCCCAATGGGATATACTACGTATTTGCCTTTGTCTAAATTTATTTTTGGGTCATTTTCCAAATTGTATTTGTATCTTCATCTTGATGGGGTGGCTTCCGTGACCGACCAGCTTGGCCAGGCCCTTTTTTCGAGGTCCCCAACCGAATATTAATGCGCAAGACATCCCGGGGGGGGGGGGGCGGAATGCCGTGCCGTCGTGGCTACTGGCAGGGATTCCACCCCCCCCCCCCCCAATCACAGCGACACGGAACAAGAGCTCGCATACCCCTGTTTCTTTTTTCTTTTTTTTTTTTCTTTTTTTTCTTTCTTCCCAACAACGGCCAACGCTTGACTGCGACGTCATAATCTTTCGGCTTGGCTTGCCGTCTCGGAGCAGCGAGGTGGCCTTGTTGCCGAGAGGCCGCGGCCCCTGCCTTCCGTGGGGCGGAGTCGGCTCGTCTCGTCTCGTGTTGATTGTTGACTGTTCCATCGGGGGGGGGCTGCCCATTTTCTCTGTCGTGTTGTTTGTTTTGGCATTGGCAAAAGTGAGGTGACCATGATCAAAGGTGATGTCATGTCATTATTGTGTTTTCAATCCATCCTCTGTCTCTCGCTCACCGCCTCCCCTTCCTTTCTTTTTCTCTCCCTCTCCCTCCCCTCCTCTTATCCGACCGTCTACTATACTATGTACATAGTCCTCGTACTACTTACTAGTATGTAGTATGTAGCAGTAGCATGTGGTAGTCATCTTGATTACACACCACTCCGGTTTACTGCATTTGCTCCGTCCTTTGATCTTTCAAGCCTGCCTCGCCCAGCTGGTGTGAGGCCCCGTGTCCAAACAGCCAATTCTGAAGAGAACGTATTTTCTGTTAAAACTGAATCATACCATTGGAATGTCACGTCAAACCTGGCGCGAATACATAGTTTACGCCTGCTTCCTCCAAGGTCCTCGTGTCCATCTATGTATAACCCAGACGCGGCTTTTGCTTTTGCGAAAAAAAAAAAAAAAAAAAAAAAAAACCCTCGTCGCTACCCTTCTTCACTGCAAGGGCGGTCGTTATTATTTTTATCACTTCTCCGTCATGGCCTTCCCCCCCCCCCTCAATTAGTGAAATGTGACCATCTGTCCCTCCTTAAAACGCACTCGTCCGTCGCCACTGCACATCCGGGTTAGGTGCGTAACAGGATTCGCCTGATAATTCATGCAATAGGATTTTTCTTTTCTTTCGACAACATTGTCGGCACTCGGCCCCGTGAATCGTATCCCTGACAAGATGCTCAAACTGTCGACAAAACGTTGCTCATCGAAACGAACAAACATCTCTCCTTCTCGCATATCGATTACCCTGTACCTCTGCTCCTCTCGCCAGAAACCATTGGGATCCGAACGCATCACTTGAGAATCCCGAGCAACAATCTTGGCCCTTTTTGGCTCCGTCGGTAGACTTGCTATCACGGATATGCGACCGAGCTTCATGTGAAAAAAAAAAGGGGGGGAAAGGGAGCAGCGCCTCGGCCTCCAAGGGCTTGTGCTGGGAAGCTGGGCTCTCTTCACAAATGTTGGGAGTCACCTCCCTCTCAGCCGCGCGGCGATACACTTTTGTTTTACTTCATTTTCCAGGTATTTATTTATTAATGGCCAGGTATCAGATTTGTAGGTGCACAAGGGGTTCGGAGAGATAAGTGACCGACGGACAAACCAAGAGTCGACATCCATCCGTCGCCAAAACAGCCCATTCTATCCATGCCATGTTCTTGACTACTACTACGTTATCGTGGGCGTCGTGGCCAACTCGATTGGACAGTCGAACCGGCCAACGCTTCCGAGCGGGAAAAAAAAAATAGACAAAGAGAGATAGAGGGGGAGAGAGAAGGAAGAAGAGGAGACGGCTGAGCGCGCCAAAAGACGCTTCTGCAGTCTGTGGATAAGTAACGGGGTTCACGAGCGGACAGAATGAATGGCACAGTTTAGCGGTTGGCGATTTTTTTTCTTTTCCCGCCAAGGCCAAACTAAAACTCCACGAACAGCTAAACGAGCGGCCGTTTATGGAAATCATCAGCCAACACCCGCCACCCGAGGCCAACACGCACCAACTATTGCTATTGTGATGAAGCTGACCCCTAGCCCGGGTGGAGAGGAGGGGGGGGGGGGGGGGGGGATGAGTTTGACAGGTCCATACTACGAATTAATATGCCCATTCAATCTGTTCGACCCACGGCGTCCAAACCCAAGACGGCAAAGAAAAAAGAAAAAAAAAAAAGAAAAAAAAAGAAAAAAGAAAGAGCCTGGGTTCCGAGCCGCACTGCGTCAAGATTGGAACAGGTTCGACGTGCAAAATGGCCCAAGAGTAATGAAGTGAAAAGCAAATCATCAGAGAAACAAAGATATAGACCAGCTTCAGCAATATGCGGCTGGTAGTCCGCCTTGGCTGCGTACAAATTCACGTGTTGAAGGCGAGCTGACTACCCGGCTTGGCAAACTTTCACGGATACATATGTGCATGCAAATATACATACACATACAGCAGATATCGACGTCGAATTTATCCAGCCAGACCTGTGTGAGGTGCGCAGTGCTTATGGGCCCATGGTGCCTATGCATATGCCTGGTTTCACGCGTGCATGCATGCATACCCATCCCATCCATGTGTTGCTGTTCCAGTGCGGCGCCGAGCAGCATCAAGGCAGCCCAGCATGGCAACGACATCAAGAAACAAATGGAGAAACGTCTAGTGTGACTCTTGGGCCGAATTCGAAATCAAAATGTCGATTGTGCTGCGTCGTCGTTCGCCCATCCACGTGCCGGAATCGGGGCGACTCGACGACGACGCGGAAGGAAGCCATTGTGATTCGACGGCACCTCGGGTTGTCGGCAGGCTGTAAGACTTCCCCTGCATGATTATTACTCATGGCAAACGTGTTAAGCGACGGCATTTTTCAACGTCACAGCACGCGCACGCGGCGCAACATGCGGTTGCGTCGTGATATTCTCGACTACCAAAAGGGCCGTTGACCATGTTCTATAGCGCGGCAAAAAAAGCATCGATATAGCTAGCACAGCACAGGCTCAATGTCCAAAACATTTCGCCACACATGGGGGATCCGGCCCTTTTGACGTTACCTTGGTGGTGACCAACAGGGCAGAGGGCAGGGACGTTGCTGCTGTTGAAGTCTGAACATGACCTGAGCCGTGGGGACGGATCATGGTGCGAGGCCTCGGAAAAGAAGTCTGTCGTCTCGAGTTGTCAGGTCCCCCCCCCCCCCCCTGCCTCATCCCGGGAGACACTAGCGCTGGTCCGTCTCACCCACTTGCTTCGCCGATGAGGGCGCTGGACGTTGGGCGGCTTCTAGCGGCCTGCCTTTGTTTGCCACTTCATGACCATCGTCCTCTTCTTTTTGTCGTCCTGGGGTGCCCAGGAAAAAAAAAAAAAAAAAAAAAAAAAGTCGCCCCATAATCAGAAATTTTCTTTTTCCCCACGTTCCGTCGTGAGCCCGCGCTGAATGACGGACGACGCCTGCAAGACGGCGCTCACTCTTGCCAATTGACGCCGGAACTCTGCCTCGTTCTTTCCCTTTTGTGCTCAAGGCTCAAGCAAGTTTTCTCCTCGAGGAGGTAGGCGTTTGGCACACAATTTCCCACGTTGGGAGCAGCGTGGGCACTCATTGGCCCGTCGTGGGGACAATTACCTATATGGCAAGGTGGCGCCGCTACTCGCGTCCCTCGGTGGTGTGTGTTTGGTGTTTGGTTTGGTGTGTGGTTGTGGCCCGCCCACTAGTAGGTGGCAGACCAGACAGAACAGTTGCGCACTTATCGTCAGCCCAGCGCAGAGAGCAGCCGCAGCCGCAGCCGCTTCCAACCTACAACCTCCAACCTCCAACCTCCAACCCTCCCGAAAATCTGAAACAAGGTATCCACCACGTCCGGCCCCCCCCCCCCCCCCCCTTCTTGGTCTGGGCTCTCTCCATGGTGAGCAAGTCAAGTTCAAGTCAAGTGCACACACAGTGTGTTTGTTCTCTTCAGTGCCCTTGCTGACTACTACTTACTGACTTGTTCTCCTCACTACTACTACGTACTAGTAGTATGTACTGACCGAGTCACTCACTCACACCTGGTCATGGGCTCCATCGCCCGGTGGCAACTTGTCGCTTTGAGAGTTGACGTGCCTGACATAGTACACATTAGTACACACACATGAACTACTAGGACCAATAAATCACCTCTTTTTCTCTTCCCTTCGAGCCTCACTCAACGCAACGCGGCTCGGAAACCCCATCTCCCTTGCGTGGCCTTCACTTTCTTTTCCCCTGGCGCCCTCGTGCGAGGTGGGTCATTGTTCGGCCATCAATGGACTGACTCTATGGAATGGAACCATTATCATTACCACCACCACCATCATCAACTTATCGTCGACATTTTCCGTGGACCCTTGCACCCTTGTATCCTTGCTCCACCCTTGCGCCATGCCCCATGCAACCCAAACCCAGGACTCCACCAACGACAGGACCGTGTCCAGCTTCAGCTTTCTCGCCCTTGCTTTGTGATTTGACGTGCCTTACACAACAGCTGCCTTTTTTTTTTTTTTTTTTTTTTTTTTTTTTTTTTTTCCTCCCCTTCTCTTCTATTCTTCCCCAGACCCACGTCAACACATCACCCGACGCGAATTTCCCTAGTATTATTAGATGCTCTGCTTGCTAGCCTTTTGGGCTGCTCTCACATCCACCCCTGCAACATCCCGTCGTCAGCTCAGAACTCGACAAATCTAAATCTCCACCACTCTCCAACCAAACCCCCTTTTTTTCCCTTTTTTTACCACTCTCTTTCTTCTGTCTCACCAGGTTGGCAGTTCCATCAAGTTCTCGCAGGCCCTTCCCCCCTTCTTCTCAACTCGGCCAGATTTCATTCCACTTTTCCTCTGATCTCGTCTCCTTGTTATTGTTTTGCCCTTTTTGTGCTGCGACATCTCTTCGCGAGTTGACCTCGGGAACACGACTCCAGTATAACAATACAGTCTTATCATTCCATTCATTCCCAGCGTCTAGAATCACCGCCAACAATCGAATGGCTCGCTGAGCGCTGCCACTGGTGTATACATTATACACCGCACACGAGCTGGACGTCTGCTTCCAGATCAGCTTCATAACAACTGCTGTCTGGATCAAACCGGCCTCGACTTACTCACCATGGCCTCTTCGCTATCTTCTCCTTCTTTTACTCGTCCTCGGACCGGCGATCGTGATGGCCGGCCCAGTACGCGTGACCAGGCCGCTGGCGGCGATATGCTTATTCCTAGTCGTACCTCATCGCTGCATTCTCGCATCACCCAGCCGATTCCCTCGACGTTGAGTGCGAAGCCCCAGCAGCGAACCCCCAAAACTCTGACCCATGCCTACATGGTTTGTGGCGTGGGTCGCGAGCCTTCGCAATGGGTCAAGGCGCCCGCCCCCGTGCAGGGCAAAATCGGTCATATGAAGGGAGCCGTTGGCCAATTTTGGCTTCCAGAGATTCTGGGCAGCAGCCCTCGACTCGAGCAGGACAACGAGATTGCTCGCGCACTGCACTCCGCAATGAGGGTGAGTTATGACAAAGAAACGATGCACAAAAAAGAAAAGAAAAGAAAAAGAACAGGTGTTGGGGCCCCCAACTGACCGACAACGACTAATCGTTTAAAAAAAACAACAACATCATAGGCATGTTTCCCTCACGACGTTGAGATTTGTACTGGAAGGAGCCAGCCTCACTGTGTCCATCACGCTTTTGTCCTCCAACAAGATTCTTCTCACACCTTGTATGGCATTTGCCTTCGAGTCTGGTCTCGGGCTGATGATAAGAGGGCCGAAACAATTCGCGACTTGCGGAAGAGGACCGAATCCGACTTCTACGACAGCCCGGATGAGACGTACTGGATCCCTTACTGCTTGTCTTTTCTTTCCAGATATCCTCTTTACAACCTTCTCGGCGATTACTTGCGTGGCATGTGGATCCACTGGAACAAGGCAACCAACCTGTTTCATGCCGAAGAAGTGTCGCGCATCTTGAGTTTCCCAGCTCCGAGATTGAATGATCTCGTTCGCATCGACATGAAGGACTATGCGCTCTGCTACCAGTTCCCCTCTTCTCCCACCGGGTTCCAGAACTTCGCCATGTGGCCGCTTTTCAACTGCCTCTCCATCCCCAACATTGTTGGTGTGATCGAGGCTGCCATCTCACCCACCCGACGCATCATCTTTGTCAGTCACTACCCGGCCATGCTCACGATTGCCGCCGAAACCATCCGCTACTGCGTCCGAGTATACGAGTGGAGCGGCCTCTATGTTCCAGTAGTCCATGCGCGCCATGCGCACGAGCTTGTCCAGGAGCCCGGCCCGTATATCTTGGGTGTTACCGCCGAGTGTCGCTCCCTGTTCACCGCACCCCCCGATGCGCTGGTCGTCGATCTCGACCGCAACTTCGTCCTCACCTCCAGCCCGCCCACCGCTCTCTCTGCCAGCCA
This sequence comes from Claviceps paspali, assembly GCA_013435705.1. NCBI lineage: Eukaryota > Fungi > Ascomycota > Sordariomycetes > Hypocreales > Clavicipitaceae > Claviceps > Claviceps paspali. The sequence goes on along the minus strand of JABAEC010000011.1, from coordinate 400,841 downwards.
GCGCAACAAATTTGTCACCCGCTTGACCCAATCCCTGAATGGCGATGTCAGTCCCACTGGCGTCCCGCAACATCTCCGATCGGCCTATGGCGGTGGCAAGCTGGTGCCGGCCGGCCAGATCATTGTCATGCGCGGCGAGGTCGAATCCATCCAGGACCCGGCATGGTGGAACCAGGATTCCGTCATGGCTGTCATGGACCATGTTTGCGAAAAGATGGGCCGCAACACCGGCATCAAGGCCGTGTTTGGCGGTCCCGTCAAGAAGCCCCTCATGACCAAGGTTTCGATGCGACACCTGAACGAGATCGTTCGCGAGAGAAACCAGTACTCGCGCGATGCCCTCGAGGCCTGGCAGGACTTCATCAATCTCAAGGGTCGCATGGATACCGAGCTCAACAAGGTCAACAAGCGGAACAACTATCTCGTCGAGGAGCTGGAAAGCTGGAAGCAGCAGTTCCTCAAGTTCCAGGCTTTTGCCGAGCAGCTCACAAAGGAGACTACAGACCTCAAGGTCAAGATCGAGACACACAAGCGAGAGAACCGCCGCCTCAACGGTCTCATCGACCAGCAAAAGGACGACAATGCGCGCATCTCGGTTCGTCTCACCGGCACGGAGAAGCAGCGCGACGATGCACTCGAGGCCTTGGTACTCCAGCAGGAGATTGCCGAGGAGTTGGAGCGCGAGAGAAAGAGGAACAAGAAGGAGCTGGCTCAACTCAGCCACACCAATGTCGCCCTTGTTCGCCAGCGGGATGAGGCTCGTCGTGTGGTGATGCACCTGCAGAGCCTCATTGGCGGCCAGAGCCACCACATGGAGCACCTCATTCGATCTCTCGGCAAGCCCGACGAGCTGCTTACCGAAGTCGAGGCTGGCTACGGGAGCGACGCGCATGACAGCTCGGACGCGGCTTCTGGAGATGACAGCTGCAGCCCGACCAAATCCTCGCGAAGCAGCAGCAAGCGTGTTTCCGCAGCCAGCTTTGCCGACGTGGCGGATCGTCATCTCAAGGACAAGACGGACGCCATTGCTCACATTGTGCGCAACATTGCGGACCAGTGCCAGGCCGCCGTCGAGAGCCTGCAGCTGGCCCACGACGCCGAGTACAGGTCGAGTCGACGCCACAGCAACCTCTCGGCGGACCCGAGCGAAGACGGACAGGACGACCGCTCCGTCACCACATCGGACAATGGCGAGGAGAGACGTCTTCAGCCCGGACGCGCCTCCAGCATCCCACCCACGCCCGACTTGATTCCCAACCGCAGCAGCACTGCCATGTCGTTCGCATCGGCCACCACGACGCCCGAGCGTAACAGCCAGCAGTACAACGTCAGGGACGAGATCCCCACCAGGATTGCCGAGGATGACGAGGAAGATTTCGAAGAGAGCCTCAGCGAGCACGGTCTCGTGGCCAAACACAGCAATCCTCTCTTGCACCGTTCCTCGGGTGCAAGAATCAGCGCTTTTGGTGGGGCTCGGTGATGCTTTGTTCGAGTTGAAGACGGGGTTGGCTTTTCCTTTTTCCTTTTCTTTTCTCTTTTTTGATTCACGGACGTTGCCATAGGATACAAGCCCAGTTCTAGGATGACCAACTGGAGTTCAGATGCCCAGCGAGCGGCAATTTCTTTTTTTCTTCTTTCCCTCCTTTATTCCCAATTTTCCAAACCGAAAAGAGATGGGGCGCGAGTTTATCCGTCGTATTTATTTCACTTTTTATCTTTGCTCGGTTTTTCTTTCCACTACCGAGACACCCGCTGCTCAGACGATGGCCTCTTTGGTGATGTACACCAACGTTCGCTTGCTTGCTGTCTTGGTATGCGGCCAGCCTGTCTTTGTGTGCGTCAATGCGCCGCCCATGAACGCATTCCGACGATGCAGCTGTTTGGAATATGATTTTCATTTTGTACCTATCCAAATCTACTAAATATGCAAGTTTTCTGGATGCTGAAAAAAAAAAAAAAAAAAAGGAAAGACCTTTTTGATGGGCGCTTTTTGATGTCTGTACCAATGTCGTTTGTAGCTTAATCCAAGACTTGTTGCGACAGAGAAAGCCGAATGGAGGACTACATATTGAATCTGTAGAAGGTGAAAACGCTGTTGTGACTTGCATGACGGGATGCTTGTACATACTACTACTAGTACGTAGTGGTATGTACAAATACGTCGGACAAAAAAAAATGTCGGGCGCTGTATTCACAACTCGACAGTGATGTAAGCCAGCAAGTACTAAGTACTACTAACAGTAGTACGTCGTCCAGCTGATAAGCCCGCCGACTGCTACTTTTAGTACACGATTAGGTGTAGGTTAGTGCGTAGTAGTAGTACTACTACTACTACTAGTACTTAGTAGTAGTACAGAAGGTAGTACTTAGTACTTAGTACTTAATAATCATTCTCGTATGGCATGACTCTTTTTTTTTTTTTTTTTTTTTTTTTTTTTTTTTTTTTTTTTTTTTTCTCCCCAAATCCTTGACCACGACGAGCAGAATTTTCAAAATGGCCGACCCCCTTCTCACCTCGCTCTGCTCGATATGCCATGTCACGGTGCCGAAATACAAATGTCCGCGCTGTAGCATCCGGACGTGTTCGCTCCCATGCACCAAGAAGCACAAGGCGTGGTCCGAATGCAGCGGCCAGCGCGACCCGACGACGTACGTCCCTCCATCCAGGCTGCGGACCGCCGCGGGCGTTGACCACGATTACAATTTCCTCCATGGCATCGAGCTCTCGATGGAGCGCTCGGAGAAACTGCTCGTCGAGGAGAGGGGCCTCGTCCAGCAGGAGGAGCTGCGGCCGTTGACGATGCAACAGGTTCGATGGAAGACAGGCCGGGACGGGACGAAGCGCAAGGTGCTGGTGACGCAAGCACTGCGCGAAGTCAAGGGGAGAAAGCTGGAGAAGGGACTGGCGCATAAGCTCAACAGGCTGAACGTGCACGTTGTCCGCGCGCCTTTGGGCATGGCGAGGCAGAAGGACAATCACACGACGCTGAACAAGAGGACGGGGAGGATCAACTGGCAGGTGGAGTGGCTGAAACTTGGGCAGGAGAGCTCGAGGGGAGACGACGGGGCCCGGTCCCAGGCCCAGAGGAGGACGGCGAGGACCTTGTCCAAGGTGATGGACGACGTGCCGTTGTACCAGGCCTACCACGCCATGCTGGAGGACAAGGCGCGCGCGGAGACGGGGGTCCAGTCGAGGCGATGGACGAGGAGCACAAGGGCCGGGGAACCGCAGTCCTGGGCGAGCTCAAGGTGGAACCACGGCATCGACTGTGCCCAAGACCCGTCCCATGCCGGCTGGGTCGGCTACGCGGGCGGACACATGAGCGAGTGGCCGGGCGAGAGGGACGCGCTCCAGAGGGCCCGGCACAAATTTTATCTCGCCGGCCACGAGGCGAGGTCGGGCGAGCCGTCGCCCCTCACGGCCCTCGACGCGGGGGACTGCCTCTGCAACGTCGTCACCAACACGCGCCTACTGGAGTTCCCCTCCATCTACGTCCTCGATGCCGACGAGGCCCTGCCGCCGGGGTACGTCCTGGCGCCCAAGGACACGGTCGAGCCGCGGACCGGTCTGAAGCGAAAGGAAGACGGCCCCGCCGAGCAGGACGACACAGCAAGGGGTTCGGCCAAGCGGAGGAAGCGGCGGGGAGGGACGGGCCGCGAGGACGGAGAGGTATCCGATAGTGGCGACGAGGACCTCGGGGCAGACGAGGAAAACGACGCGTCCAAGGGTGCTGCTGGCTTGGAGGTTGGAGAGATACTCGCCGAGCAAAGCCTCGGGGAGGACGAGGACGACGAGGGCGATGATGACGACGACACAAGTAGTTCTGGCTCGGATAGTGATTGATGCGGAGGCATGTGCACGTGGTGTATAGTGAGGGTTTTTTTTTTTTTTTGGGGGGGGGGGGGGGTCTGGTTTTCTTCTTGTTTCTCTGCCTGTGCTGGCTGGGTGTAAGTGTAGGATATTCGACGAGGGAAAGAAGTTGACTTTGAGTTGGCAAGGCGGTTCATCTGGACATGCAATAGGATGGTAAGGTAGTACTACTACGTACTTACTAGTAGCTACATACTACTACTACTACTACTATGTACCAAGTACTAGTAGTAGTAGTACTAGTGTGTGTATTTTCAGATCCATGTAACAATGTGGGGCGGGTTAGACCTACTACACTAGTACTAACAGCCAGATTGTTGCATTGTCTACTACTACTACTACTAGTAGTAGTTACGTACGTACAAGTCACACCTTTTTCTTGCTCCAATGACCACATCCACATGCACAAACCGCACGCTCGACCGACGACGACCGACCGACGACCGCCGACGACGACGAAAAGAACGATTGCGAGTGCAATAAAATAGCCTGCGACAAAAAAAAAAAAAAAACCAACCCCCCTTTAGCTTACCAAACGGCCTGGAGGAAGAGAAGAGGCACTCTCCTCCCGGCCGGCGGCGTCTTTTCTTTCTTTCTTTCTTTCTTTCTTTCTTTTTTTTCATTTTTTTCTTCATTTTTTTTTTCTTTTGGTCGCCATGGACGACGGACCCGTGCCCAAGCTGTCGGAGCTGCTCAAACACCCCGATGACCTCGACAAGATCCCGGCGCTCAAGCAGGAATGCGCGCGGAAAAAGAGCATGGTGGACGGGCAGCTCCGCAACGGACTGCGCGAGCAGCTGGAGACGACGCAGTCCGGAATGACGGGCCTCAGCGACGGGCAAAAGACGGTGCAGCTCATCAAGGAGGAGATGATGAAGATTGACCGGCTCTGCTCCGAGTCGCAGACGATGATCCAGGACTTCGCCAGCATCAACCTGGTGTCGCAGGCGCATCGCAACTTCGTGGCGGTGGAGACGATGCGGCGGGACCTCGAGAGCTTCGACGAGCGGCTGTCGCAGGTGGAGAGGATGCTGGCCGAGGACGACGAGGACCAGGAGAACATGCCGAACCTCCTGCCGTGCCACTACGAGCTCACGCAGCTCCGGAACATACGGGACGACGCGATGGAGCAGATCCAGCGGGCGGAGGACCCGGGGCTGGAGTCGACGCTGGAGGACTACTTCGGGCGGCTGGACGACACGATCGACTGGTTCGACGAGCACGTGGGCCTGCTGGCGATGAACCTCATCAACCTGGTGGTCAACGACAACAACGGGCTGGTGGTGCGGTTCGCGGTGGTGATGGAGGCGGAGGAGAGGAGCGACGAGCGGGTGCTGGCGCTGCAGGAGGCGCTCAAGGACCACGAGGAGATGGCGGCGCGGTTCCAGAGCATCACCAACGGGGCCAGGAAGGTGCGGGGCTACAAGGACAAGTTCCTGCAGGCGATCCGGCTCAGCGCGGAGCAGCAGTTCGAGGCGAGCCGGGACGAGTTCCTCGAGGACGCCAGCAGGCTGGAGAAGATCATGAAGTGGTACTTCAACGACCTCAACGCGGTGCGGGTGGGGATGACGCCGCTGACGCCGCGGCGGTGGAACATCGGCAAGACGTACGCCGACATCTACCACGGGCTGATGCGCGACTTCCTGGTGGGCATGGTGGACGACCCGGAGGGCAGCTCGGCGCACACGCTCGAGATCATCGGGTTCCCGGACAAGTACTACAGGAAGATGGGCAAGATGGGGTACCGGCAGGAGGAGCTGGTGCCGCACGTCATCGACAACCGCGAGGCGGAGCTGGTGCGGGACTTCCGGCAGCTCATCATCAAGTTCCTGGACGAGTGGATGGACCGGATCCTGGCGCAGGAGAGGCGCGAGCTGGCGGAGCGCAGCAGCAGCGGCGTCGAGGGGTCCAACAACCTGGACCAGGACGAGTACGGCTACTTCCGGACGCGGAACCTGGTGGCGCTCTGGCGGATGCTGCGGGAGCAGATCGAGGCGGGGGCCAACTCGGGGCGGAGCGACGTGGTGGAGGGCGTCATCGACGCCATGTTCGGGCGGCTGCGGTCGCGGCAGCAGGCGTGGAAGCGCATGCTGGAGGAGGAGGCCGGGCGGTACGAGGCCGGGCGGGTGCCGGAGCTGGAGGGGTTCCAGGCGCTGCAGGACTGGCTGGTGGCGACGGCCAACGACCAGATCGCCTGCATCGACGACAACGAGGACGAGGGGCGGCTGGGCTACCTCGGCTCGTTCCGCGACCGGTTCGCGCCCCACGTCACGGCGGCGTACCTCGACCGGGCGGAGCAGGAGGTGAGCGCGCTGCGGGACGGCTACGTCGACTTCTCGACCTGGTGCATCACCAAGTTCGCGCACCTCATCTTCGCCGTCGACTTCGCCGGCGTCATGGCCGACTTCTTCACCCCGCGCTGGTACGGCGCCACGGCCATGAAGCAGATGGTGGTGACCTTTGAGGAGTACGTCAACGACTACCGCCAGGTGCTGCACCACTCCCTCGTCGACATCTTCATCGAGATCTTCGCCGACGAGCTGCTGATCCGGTACCTGTCCTCGGTGCGCAACCGCGGCGCCCGCTTCCGCCGCGCGGACCCCTTCCGCGACAAGCTCTTCAACGACATCTCCACCGCCTTCGACTACTTCTCCAACCTGCCCAACCCGGACGTCGGCCTGTCCATAAAGGACACCTGGCGGGTGACGGAGCCGTTCCTCGCGCTCCTGTGCTGCGACCGCGACGCCGTGGCCGACGAGTTCGCCAAGTTCAAGACGGCCTACTGGGATCTGCAGATGGGGTGGGTCGAGGCCGTGCTGCGGTCGAGGGACGACTTTGAGAGGGGGATGCTGGGCGCCGTGAAGGCGAGGGCCGCCCAGATGGATGTGTCCAGGGGGGCGGAGACGATTATGGGCAAGGTCAAGTAGACCGAAGACCGAGGCATGGAAAACGGGGGGGGGGGGAGAAGTGTGGATGAATGAATGGGATGGATGGAAGTATGGATGGGATGGGGATGGGATGGGGATGGAAAGGAAGGGGAAGGATTGGTTTTTTTTTTTTGTTGTTGTAGTAGTTGTTGTAGTTGTTGTTGTAGTTGTTGTTGTAGTTGTTGTTTGTCACACGGATTTGAATTTTTATGTTTATTTATTTATTTTACACCAAAAAAAAATAAAAAAAATTCCATCTTTGCCCTACTTCTTTATTTCTTTTCCCTCTCCGTAGCTCTTTTCTTTTCTTTTTCTTTCTTTTTTTTCTTTCCCTTCCCTGCGTTGGGCATCAACCTCTTGAACGCAAACTCCATAGTAGTATGCCACGATATACGGTGTCGCGATGGCGACAAAACGGGTCTCGCAGGCGCGACTGCTGATGGGGGTGTTTATTTTTTTTGTGGGGAAGATGGAAAGGGCGGAAGGAAGGAAGGAAGGAAGGAAGGAAGGAAGGGATGAAGGAAAGGAGGGAGGGAGGGTTGGTTGTGCTTGCGGTGACATGTGACATGTTGTGGTGTGGCTGGTTTGAGGTTTGAGGTTTGAGGTTTGAGTGGAGGATGTTTGGTGGTGGGGGAGGAAAAGGAAGGGTGGTTTGCTGTGAGATGTGCTTGGTGGGGAAAGGAAGGAAGGAATGGAGTTTGCCATGTGATGCATACTACTAGTAGTACGTAGTATATAGTAGTATACTACATAGTACGTATTTGGTATTTGGTGCGGAAGGAATGGGGTTTGCCACGAGATGCGGAAGGAATGGGTTTTGCCACGAGATATGTTTGGTGGGGAAGGAAGGTTATAGGGGTTCGCCATGCGATACTACGTAGTACATGGTATGTTTTGGTTGCGGAAGGAGAATGGGTTTGCGGTTGCCCCGTTATACAATGAAAAAAAGGCTACTACATAGTAGCATGTACCAACGTAGTACTAGTACTACTAGTACTACTAGTAGTTATCGTCATTTACCCCGTCACGTGTAACAACTTGTCTACCACCCACTAGTCACTACTAGTCGTGGCTGTTTTTTTCTTTTCTTTTTTTTTTTTTTTTTTTTTTTTTTTTTTTTTTTTTTGAAACGTGCAGGGGCGGTGCCATTTCTGGTAAATACCACCATTACTATTTACGGTGCCGCGTAAGCCCTCCGCAGTTTTATCCTTTGAACTCTTCCCGGGGGGAATACGTGATTAAACTCCGGGGCGGCAGACGCGGGACGGCTGGCGTTCACCCTTATTATCCCAAATTAAATCAAACCACACCGTTCTTGGCTCGGGCGCCCACCACAGCGTGCTTGCTGCAGCTTGGCGGAATGAACGACTGGGCGGTGCGCTACGGTTTGCCGACGAGGGGGAGGAAGAAATAAACGATGAAGGAGGAAAGAAGAAAAGGAAAAGAAAAGGAAAAGGAAGCGCGGGATTCGTTCTGCATGGCTTGGCCCCCCACTAGTTCGAGCCGCAAGAGCCCGAAGCGGAGATGGATGGATTTCTTCTTGCTTCAAAAGTCAGTCCATGTCGGAATGTCGGCAAGAGATGGCCAAGCCAGCGATGACGACTTCTCGATTCGGTTCGGCAGGCGGGCGCCGACGGGCTGGTTGTTGAGCAATACGAAAGACAAGGGGGGAAGAAAAAAAAAAAAAAAAAAAGCCCATATCGCCAGAACACTCACTACCTGGTATTGCAATTGCTCCCAATTGACCATCGGGCCAAAAAAGGGAGGATGCACATCCTCTTTGATGTGCGCTGCCAGAAAATCCTATAACACCTGGTTCTATCTATCTCGAACCGGATCCGCTTTAGGGGGGCTGCGGCGGGGTGGCGTTTCCTATAAGCGACGTGGAGACGGAGGCTCCTCGCCTACTTGTTTCCTATCATCAGTCGATTTACGAGTTCCCAACGGCGCCTGGTTTGATCGGTTACGACGCCCGAGAACCTTTGTGGGCAAGAAGTCGTCCGCGTTGGTACGTGGTATAAAAGAGCGCCATCCAGGCCACGTCGGTCGTCCTCGAACGCCCTTTCCAAGCTTGTCCATCGTCTACCTGTCTATCCTTTCCGCACCGACAAGACGTCGGAGAAGTAAAGAAGAAGAAAGAAGAAGAAGAAGAAGAAGAAGAAGAAGAAGAAAGAATAAAAAAAAAAAAAAAAAAAAAAACCTCTCCTCATTCAACCAAACACAACCAAACACAACCATGCTCAACATGCAGTTCTTCGCCCTTCTCCTGGCCGCTGCTGCCACGCCCGCCCTCGCTTTTAACAACTACCAACCTGGTCTCATCACCTATCCCGCCCCGATCCCAGTCTTCTGCCAAGGTCCTGTCCAAGACAACGGCAGCTGCAGAGCCCAGCTGCACGCCGATACCTACTGCGTACGATGAGTCCCCCTCTTCTCCCCCCCCCTGCCTCCTCGAAATGGCATACTCTAACCCGGGTGGTGCTCCTTTCAGTGTCAGCAATCAAATCAGGGACGCTTCGACATACCCAAGACGGGCTTGGGTGTGTCGGTGGCTTCGGACGGGGTGACACAGGACTGCGGCCAACCCGCCTATTCGGGCGTGTACATGTGCGTTCAGTAGACATGTGCGTTCAGTAGACATGTGCGTTCAGTAGACATGTGCGTTCAGTCGACATGTGCGTTCAGTCGACATGTGCGTTCAGTCGACATGTGCGTTCAGTCGACATGTGCGCTCAGTCGACAAGGTCAAAGCATGGAATGATGTGTTATGTGAAAAGTCAATGATACCGTATCCCGAATATAAATAATGTAAACCATACCAAATCGGGCCAAGTATGTTCGTTTGTGGCTCGTGATGAGTACTATACGCAGTAGTCAGCGCGCCACGCCGGAAGGAACCACTCGGCATGGCGTGCCGTTCCCGCGTAGCAGGTTGAATACAGTTTACTGGTGGTACTACGTACTCTAGTAGTATATACTACCAAGTAGTAGTAGTAAGTAGTAGTAAGTAGTAGTAGTAGTAGTAGGCACAGGTACTGTATACACTACTGTGGCATTTTCTGCGTCATTTCATGCTCAAAACAAAGACTTCATCTGCCGGACCACCCCCTTTAATCTATGAGCGAAATAAACATACCGTAGCCGCAAGCTGTTCCATGTAAAAGGGGGCCATCGACGCCAGTTTTTTGTTTGTTCCCCCCCCCTCCTTCTCTTCCCTACATCTTACTCACTTAAAGACAAAGACACAAAAATTAGAAAAGAAAAAAAAAAACCCATCTTACCTCAACATGCAGTTTTTGGTCCTTCTCACGGCTGCTGCCGCTGCCACGCCTGCTCTCGCGGCTAATTTCATCACCTATGCTGCCCCCGTCGCAGTCTACTGTACCGGTGCCATCACGGACAATGGCGATTGTTCGGCCAAGCTGGGAGCAAAGTCCCAATGCGTAAGACCAAATCCCCCCTTCCCTCTTCTGACCCATAGATGTGAATATACCCATCTGTGCCTAGAGCCCGAATACTGACTTCTCTCCCGTAGTGTCAGCAGAAGAAGGAAGGACCCTTCACCCACTCCGCGCAAGGGTTGGCTGTATCCATGGCTCCCAACGGGATCGACCAAGACTGCGGCGGCGACAGCTGGCACGGAGTGTACATGTGCACCAAGTAGAATGCGGTCCAGGAGTGAGTTGCGAGGTGGCCTGGGGCCCAAAGGGAATGAATGAATGGGTGGATGGATCGGATACTCTGTCGTGGGCATGCGGTGCCAATCCCAATCCCAATCCCAATCCCAGGCGTTGCGAGTCAAGAAAAAGATAGCAGATAGTCCCGAGGCCCACGCTGACGCCGAGAGGAAGCGTGCGATGAAAATACAGCCCGTGCGTTGTCTGATATATCAACGAGTCGAGTTGGCGTAACGTGGATAGTATGCATTTCCCGCATGAACGAGACCAATCTCGTGATTTAGAAAAAAACCCCAAGAATCCTGTGAATTGCCGTCGAGGCCGGAGAGGAACGGCCGGGGATTCGCGCCTGGCGCCAAAAATCCCACCTTGGCGCATGAACCTTTGCAACAACACCATGCCCAATCCGATCTGTCGCTGGTGCCCTCTCTTTTTCGAAACCCCCTCTTCTTTTCGTTCTAATCCGGTCATGGCCGTTTCATGCACTTTGTTCTTTTGGAAAATGAAGACTGTATATACCGTGGCTTCCGGATCGTGGGAGCGACGATATGGAGTTGTTTGGGGGAGAGCCGTCTGAGATGTACACTATAAAAAGAAGGCCGCCGTCCTTGTGTTCCGTGAAAGAAGCCGTATCCGTCTGTGCTCTTGATTCTTTAGCCTTGCGCGGCCGACTGAGAGACGGGGAAAAAAAAAAAAAAAAAAAAAAAAAAAACCAACCAACCGACCGACCGACCGACCGATCATGTTCAATATGGAGTTTTTCGTCCTTCTGGCTGCTCTGCTGTTGCTACGCCCGCCCTCGCTTTTCAAGCCTACCAACCTGGTCTTATTACCTACTACGTATGCTGCCCCCGATCACAGTCTTGTACATGTGTTGTCCAATGAGATGCGCCCAAAAGCGGGCTTGGCCGAAGGACAGAAACCAACACACGGGTCCCGGAGACACGGTCGGTTGATCCTTTCCTATCGGGCATCTTTCTTCTTCGCATTCTCTCCCGTGTTCCTCCTTTTTGATACAACCAATCCACTGTACGGCACAGCTGTGCGACGCAACCACTCAGAAACCCGTCAGGATGATGCTGTGACCGTTGACGCGATGCGACTTGCACCGAAGCGAGAAGAAATGTCCAAGAGCAAGAAGCGAGGAGAAGCATAATAACATGTCTATTTTTCCGGTGGAAAAAAAAAAAAAAAAAAAAAAAAAAAAAAAAAAAAAAAAAAAAAAAAACTCCATCTCCCGTGATTTCAATTTTAAAAATTTTCATCCCCTAATTGGCCAATCTCTTGATAAGGTTCTTATGCAATGGCGCTGTGGCGTTGCGTTGTGGCTCATGCACTGTCAGGGGTGGGGACTTCAGGCCTCACGCCACAATAACCTTTGCCCTTTGCGCATGTGTTTGTGTTTTGTTTTCGTCTCTCACTACTACCAACCACGTGAACGAAACGAAACACGGAATTTCATGTCGCCATGGATGGGATTCTCTTTCCCCCTTTTCCTCTCAGTATTGCCTTTTTGACAACTTACCTTCGACCCCCCTTGCATACAAGCTGGGACAAGGCCAATCGATAACATTGCCTAGCTTTTCCGAACCCTTGTCTTCCTGTGACAAGTAGAGAGTGAGAAGAGGGGGGTCCAATCAAATCGATATAGCCTATTTGCATTATTGATCTTATTGTAATGAGTGCGATGAAGACTTACACTCGTCGGGCGTTCCGAATTATAACACGAAACAGCGCGTTTTAGCGTAAGCCGTCCGAGTCCTACCCCAAGAGGGGCGCTATCGAAGCCGTTCTTTCTTTCTCTCTCTCTCTCTCTCTCTCGAGTCGGGGGGGGGGGGGGGGGGGGGGGGGGGGGGGGGGGGGGGGGGGGGGGGGGGGGGGGGGGGGGGGGGGGGGGGGGGGGGTTGG
>JABAEC010000011.1:356439-385777 GCA_013435705.1 Claviceps paspali | reverse complement strand
CCCCCCCCCCCCCCCCCCCCCCCCCCCCCCCCCCCCCCCCCCCCCCCCCCCCCCCCCCCCCCCCCCCCCCCCCCCCCCCCCCCCCCCCCCCCCCCCCCCCCCAATAAAATCCGTCCAGATGGTAAATGTACCTTTTCCAAATTGTAATCATACTTCTCCAGCGCATCCACGGCATCGCTGCGCGAGTAACCCATGCTTGTCAGGCTCTTGAGAATCGGGTCGTCGTGCTCGCTCTTCTCCGTCATGGTTCGTCCCAGCGCCGCTGGCCGTTCCGCTCCCGATGCGTCCTTCGTGCCGACCTGGCTGCTGCCGCCTTCTGCCGCGCCAGAAGCCGTCACGTTCGTCGGCTCGTCCAGCCCGGCGAAAATCGCGTCCCAGTCGTGGGAGTCGCTCGTCTTTTGCTGCGAGGTGCTCCCGGCCGCCGAGCCGTGGGACACAAAGTCAAAGGTGCTCTCGTTGCCGAACGCCGTGGACTCGCTCTTGGCCTGGCTGGCTGGCGGGCTGCTGTCGAATACCGGGTTGAAGTCGTCTCGTGAAATGTTGGCGAAATCATCGTCCGCTGAGCCTTCTTTGGCATCTTCGAGACCCTCAAAGTCATCATCCAGATCATCAAACACCCCCTTGCTCGCGGCTTTTGTCGCTGTTGGTGCTACTGCTGTTGCTGTTGCTGCTGCTTCTGCCGCAGAGGACGAAGAGGACGTGGAAGACGACGACGAAGACGTTTGGGGACGAGGAGGGGCTTCTTCCGCGGCCCCAAAAATGTCATCAGCAGTCAGAGCCTTTGACTGCGAGTTACTGTTTGTCACCGTGGCAGGCGAAGACGGCTGATTGGGGGAGCTGAGACCAAAAAAAAAAAAAAAAAAAAACATCATATACGGTTAGTCTGTGCAAACATCAGCCAGGTGACGGGACGAGTGTAAGCCTTTTACCTCTTGCTCGGCTCTTCGGCGGGCTCCTTGGAAGGCACTGCCGGAGGACCGGCTACTGCATCGGCAGACGCTGTCTCAGGAGCAGCAGCTTGTCCGGCATCAGCAGCCGCGGCGACGTCATGGTCGGCGTCCTTCCTATTCGCCGGTGGCAAAGCTGGCGCAAAGTCATCATCAAACCCGCCATTCTCGCTGTCGGATTCAGAGGCCTCATGACGCTCCAGCTCGGATATGGGCGGGAACTCGGCGTTGAAAGCATCGGCCGCCTCGTCCTTGTTTCCGGCCGAGTCGCCCGTCGCCGGCTCCCTCTTGCTGGCGCTAAAGGCGGCAAAGGCGTTGTCGAAATCAGCCTTGGCCTTGGCCTGATCGGCGGTGCCGAATGGATCGTCGTCGACCGTCGAGGAGGTGCTGGGGTCCTCGTTGTTTGCCCTGAAGGCAGCATCCTGGACGGAAACACCCGTCAAGTTGGGAGTCGAGCCATCCGCTCTCGAGGCGGGCGGCGAGACCTGGCGGGACGAGGAAAGCGACCTGGGCTTGTCGGCGAACGGCAGGAAGCTGGAGCTCATTTGCCTAGACGACGCAGGTGGTGCTGGAGGCTCCCCCGCATTGGCCAAGCCCGTCAGAGGCCGACTCGAGCTAGGGCTGGCCCTTCCGTAATTCGAAAAGGACCCGGCACTGGCTGCCGACGCGCCGGTATGTTGCCGTTGCTGAAAAGCTGGCGGCTGGGGTTGGGACAGGGTTGGAGGAGTGCCTTTGCTGTCATTGCCGTCCGCGAATGACGGCCCAAAGACATCGTCAAACGACCGGTCGGCGTAGGACTTGGCAGGCGGCGATGCGAAGGCGCCCATGATATCGGTGCTTGCCGTTCGCTTGAAAAAGGGATTATTGCCACTCGACGCAGATGGTGCCGGGCTGGCGACCGAGGGGATGCCGTCGCTTTGTCGCGACACGTCCTCTCCGCCGCCCTTGGCCAGCTCTGCAGCTTCCATCTTGAGCTTGTCTCTCTCCCCCTCAGTGGTCGCCAGCTGTTTCTTGTTGATGGCAACGAGGCCCTTCTGCTGGCGGCCTTCAGACTTGAGCTTCTCGATCTGGGGCTTGAGCTGGGCGATCTCGCCATTGACGACGCGTATGCGCTCCCTCAGGGCCGCGTTCTCCCGCTGATCCGCCTGGAGAGTGGCCGTGAGCTGCTGGTGCTGCGTCTGCGCATCCCTCAAGGTTCCCTCGAGGGTCATGCACTCGGACTGGAACTTTTGCGTCTCCGACCTGGATTTCCTCAGCTGCTCCTCGAGAGACCGAGAATCTTCGGCTTCTTTTTCGTAGAGGGCGCGAAGCTGTGCCAGCCGTTGCTCGAAATTTTGTTTCTGTGCATTGGTCTGGTTGAGCTCGGTCTGCGTCGTCGTGCGTTTGTTCTGCACATCGTGCATCTGTTTCGACAGGGTCCCGATTTGGCTCGACAGGTTGGCCAGTTCCGTCGTCTCGCTCGATATCTTCATGCTGGCCTCGGGATCATTGTCTTCCAGCAAGTCCTCCGTCTGCTTGGGTACATCGTTGCCAGGCGATACCGTCAATCCCCGGCCGAAAGATGACGAGGGAACAAAGGGCTTGAAGGTGCTCCCCGTAGGGATGGGTCGCAAAGGAGACGACGGTGGCAGAATGGTGGCGCCTCCGGCAAAGGGATCGGCGGCGTTGGAACCACCGGTAGACATGACGGTTTGCGTTGGTGCGGCCGCGGAAGACAAAGAGTTCGGGATCGCTTCGAGGCCGAACAGATCGTCGAGGGCCGATTTGGGCGGCGGCGGCGGCGGCGGCGGCGGCGGCGGCGCGGTCCGCACGGCGACAGCAGTTGCTGCTGCTGCCGCAGGAGGAGGAGGGAAAGGAGACGGCTGCCGTCGGTTCCGCACGCTCGGGGGCAGGAGATTCAGAGGCAAGACGCTGGGAAGCGGGCCTCCGGTACCGCTCCTTTGCTGACGGATGAGATACATGGCGACAGCAAAGCCTTCCCGAGTCAGCTGGCCTTGGCTGTCGAAGTCGGCAAGATCCCAGATTTGAGCCAGCGCATCCTCGGGCAGATTCGACTGGCTGAAGAACGGGACGGCCTCTTCTCCCGTGATGAAGCCCTTGTTCGTCTTGTCAATGGTAGCGTAGACCTGGTCGAACTTGGCCTTATCTGCCGGTGAAACTGCCCATTCACTGTTGGCCCGAGACAGAGGTCGACCGAGGAGCGGGCTACCCGTTCGCATTTGGGCTTGGCCGCTCAGCTGCCTCGGTATGGGGACAGTCCCCGTGTTGTTTGGCGACTGAATAGGTGCCGGCCCTCTGTTGCTCGCGTTCGCAGCTTCGTAGAGAGCGGGGGGCAGCACGGTAGGGAGCGTGCGGATAGCGCCGGACTTGACGCAAGTGAGCAGATGCATGGCAATCACAAACTCGGGAAGAACGAGGGCACCGCGCAGCTCGGTATCGGCTAGTGCCCAGATCCTCCCCAGTATCTCGTTGGGTAAGCCGGACTTGTCGAAGATGTTGCGGGCCTGTTCGCCGGGGAGCTGGTTGCCCTGCAGCGGCTGGCGTTCAAACAAGCTCGAGTAATGCGCCACCTTGTCCGGTGTCAAGGGCGGAATTCTGGCGGGGCCACCGGTGCTCTGCGCTTGCAGAGAGGCCGGGCTGCCGGTTACGGGCGAGCCAAGCGTCGGCCAGATGCCATCGAATCGCGGAATCGGGCCCTGCTGAAGCGCGAGTTCGGGTGTGGGCTCGCGGCCGGCTTGAGCATGACCTATCAGGCGCAGAACAATGCCGAAGCCTGCTGGCGTGAGAAACCCGCGGTTCTCGTTATCTGCGATTTGCCATATCTTGCGAATGGCGTCGTTAGTCGGAAGGAGCGGGAGCGGGAGCGGGACCGACGACGGCCAAGGGGGTGGATGACCAACCTCTCCCAATACACGAGAATCTAGTCTTGTCTTATCGAAGAACTTGACGGCAACTTCGCCAGTGACAACGCCGACGCTTTCGTTGTCGGCTTGGCGAAAGAGCTGACCGTAGACTCGTTTCTCCTCGGGACTTAGGTTCAGGTTCGGGGGCGCAGCTTCGAGAACGGACACACGGACAGGTTGATTAGCTTGATCAGGGATTAAGAATAAGGGGTTGTTCAAACGGCATAGACAGTGAAAATGAAGTCGACATACCAGAGTCAGCACCGACGTCTGCAGACATTGCGTTGCATAGAAGCTGCTGTTGGAAGAGGCGGAGTTGTCGTCGTCACTAGGAGACCCGACGGGACCGAGTGTCTGGCTCTGTTTTGTACGGGCGGACAACAAAACAACCGGGTCGAGGCAGACGAGACGAGCATTCAAATAGAAGGCAAGAAGACCGCGAGGCGGAAGGATAGCCAGAGGCAGCAGCCAGATTTTTCCGAGGGGGGGGGGGGGGGAATAAAAAAAACAACAACCTGGAAACAGGAATCCTGAATTGGGTTGCTATTGGGAGTTGGTGATCACCTGCAGTGCAAAGGCATGCAGAGCTGTGATTCGGTGGCTGTCATTGACGGTTAGTGCGGAATGGTGAGGTGTAGCATTTGTGGCGTCAACGTCAGCGCTGGTGTGGCTGGTGAGGCTGGGTGGCTTTCACGCAAAGTCATGTCGTAATAAATCGGCCCGGGGTATTTCCAAATCGTCAACGACAAGAAGAGACTGGCCTCGGATCGCATTGTTTTCATTCTGCGCTCCAAGCCGGTCGTAATTGTTCCATCGGCGCCATCGATCGACATTACGACGTTTTGTCATACTCTCTCGATCTGACGCTAGATTCGGATCCCTCGGACCTTCAACGACAAAACGACACAATCAACCCAGTCCCTCGGTCCAGATATAAAAGACGTCATTTGTCGGGTGGGCTCAGCCGATACCGCCGTCAGCTATCCAAACACTCATAGGGTCTTTTTTTTTCCCCCGGATTCTTCTTCGGTTCCGTGCAGGGCGACCCGGACACAAAAAGTCGGTAGAGCCCAAGCCCCCCCCCCCCCCCCTCCCAGCTTTCCACCCACCTCTTGTCCTATGCAACCATTCACTCTCTTGTGCCGCACTTACCCAAGAGCTGCCCCGCACCGCATCGCTTCTTTATCGCGCCATCTTTCCACCACATCCAGAATAATGGCTCCTATAACCAAAGAAACCGATTACCTTGTGCTTGGTGGTGGTAGCGGCGGTCTCGGGTCGGCGCGCATGGCCAGCTCCAAGTATGGCGCAAAGACGATTGTCGTGGAAGCATCCCGCCTGGGAGGTACCTGCGTGAATGTCGGGTATGTTCCGGCGTCCGATCTAGACGACTTCAGGAAGCCAGTGCTGATTCTTTCGCGGTGATGTAGTTGCGTTCCCAAAAAGGTCACCTACAACGCCGCCGCCATCGCCGAGACCATCCACGACGCCAAGGCCTACGGGTTTTCCGTGGAGCAGACCGCCCCCTTCGACTGGACAAGCTTCAAGAACAAGCGCGATGCCTACGTCAAGCGGCTGAACGGGATATACGAGCGAAATCTCAGCAACGACAAGGTGGAATACCTGCACGGGCACGGCCGGCTGGTTTCCAAGAACCAGGTTGAAGTCACGCAGGACGATGGGGCAAAGGTGCTGATCAATGCCAAGAATATCCTTCTTGCCGTCGGCGGCCGCCCGGCTTCCCCCCCGTCGGTCCCCGGCGCCGAGCTGGGGGTGAACAGCGATGGATTCTTCGACATCGCCAAGCAGCCCAAGAAGGTGGCCATTGTCGGCGCCGGCTACATCGCCATCGAGTTTGCCGGCATGTTCAACGCCCTGGGCACGGAGACGCATCTCTTCATCCGTCACAAGACGTTCCTGCGCAACTTTGACCCCATGATCCAGGAGACGGTGACCAAGGAGTACGAGCGGCTCGGTGTCCACCTGCACAAGGAGTCAGAGGTGTCCGGGGTTGGCAAGGGCGCCGACGGCAAGCTCACCGTCGCGTACAAGGACACTCAGGGCAACGAGAGCTCGATCCCGGACGTCGACCACCTCATCTGGGCCGTGGGCCGCGTTCCCGAGACGGACAAGATTGGTCTCAAGGAGGTGGGCGTGAAGTTGAACGAGAAGGGTCATGTCGTCGTCGACGAATACCAAAACACCAGCGTCGACGGCATCTACGCTCTCGGTGACGTGACGGGCCAGGTCGAGCTCACGCCCGTGGCCATTGCGGCCGGGCGCAAGCTCGCGCATCGGCTGTTCGGGCCGGCCGAGTGCTCGACGCTCAAGCTCAACTACGAAAACATACCGTCAGTGGTCTTCTCGCACCCCGAGGTGGGCAGCATCGGCCTCACGGAGCCCCAGGCGATTGAAAAGTACGGCAAGGACAACATCAAGGTGTACAAGACTGGCTTCACGGCCATGTACTACGCCATGATGGAGCCCGAGCAGAAGGGGCCCACCAACTACAAGCTGATTGTGACGGGACCCGAGGAGAGGGTTGTAGGTCTGCACATCATGGGCCTGGGCAGCGGCGAGATGCTGCAGGGCTTCGGTGTTGCCATCAAGATGGGGGCCACCAAGGCAGATTTCGACAGCTGTGTGGCCATCCATCCCACGAGCGCCGAGGAGCTGGTGACACTCAAGTAGACAGAGACGGTGGTTGTCATGGGTCAGATGTGAAGACGATGAAAAGGGAGGGGGTGGGTTGTTAGAAAGAAAGCATTGACACAACTTGACTTGAAGATGAATGGCCCCCCCCCCCCCCCCCAATAAAAAAAGCAAAATGAAGAGCATTCCAACGGGTGATGATGATGATGATGAATAGAGCGGGTGACTGACTCTGCCAACATACACACACATAAACCCACCCACGTCTTCCAAGTCCTGACTCGTCGTGGCGATGCAGTCGTCCTGGCGCCTCGGGGAACATGCACTGCCCGACAAAAGCACATCAAGATTAGAAATCAACCACACCACAGACAGCAGTATCCCCTCACCAACCATGTCCACATCACAATGACAGAACCAGACGCGTTCGTATGGTTCATATGAAAGGGGGACCAGACACATTAGTTTTTTTTTTTTTTCGCAAGTATACCCACGTCACCCGCGCCCAAAGCCGCCCGACAAACGCCCGAAGACGCATGTCCTAGTCACCGCCGCCCGCCTCAGCCGCCCCAAAAATACAAACGTAGACCAAAAGAGAAAAGAAAAGAACCAACAAAACAGCACGGAACCCCCCACCCCCCAGCCAGACGAATCACCAACCCGCACACATCCCGACGCCGTGGTTCCTCCCCAAGGCCGGCCGGCGCCCCCCCCCCCCCGGTCGATGAAACCGCAGGATGAAAGAAAATAAAAACGAAACAAAACAAAATAAGAAGAGAATGAGAGTTGAAAGAAAATAAAACCTCCTTGGCATGACTCTGTGCGCAACAGCACAAACACCCCCCCCCTTCCCTTCCCTTCCCTTCCCTTCCCAGTTGCCAAAAAAAAAAAAAAAAGTTAAAAAAGCCCACTCCCACAACGGGTTCCCCAAAACTAAAAATGGAGGCCATTGCAGAAATTTGCCTCTAGTCTTGTTTTGTGAAAAAAAAAAAAAAAAAAAAAAAAAACGTATGTCTTTTTATGGAGCCTTCACAAAGGAGATTGCGTCATTCCCCTCATATCCCACGACCAAAAAAAAAAAAAAAAAAAGGGCTATTATATACATTGCATACATGAAATAAACTGGCGGGTTCTTATCAAATCGAAACTTGCAGTGGCTCCAGATCCTGCGACAATGGGTTTACGTTTAATGGGACAGGGGGGAATTACGAATACAATGGAGAGAAATTTTGTTGTGATTTGGCTGGACATGTTAGCGCGGGGTTGCGTGGCATGGTCGGCGCAGCAGGCTGAAGGCGTGGAATAAGACGTTTTACAAAGGGGGGGGGGGGGGAGAGGCTGGAAAACAGCTTGGATCATCTTGTTCGTGAGTTGGGGCCTTGGTCTTGCGCCCTTTCGGCTTGGAAGTGACTTTCCTCGTCTTCGTGGCCGAAAGGGGCATTCCGCGCGGTCTGGCCGAACTACTACTACTAGATGGGCGGTTCCGAGGGGGGTGGTTTGTGCTGTTTGGCTGGTTTCTGCCGATGACGAGAAGAAAGGGAAACACACGGACCCTGTGATGAGAAATCCACATCGGGGCCTTTTTTTTTTTTGTTTTTTTATGAATGTATGTTTGTATGATAGATAGTGCTACCTACTACAGTAGTAGTAGGTACTAGTACTATGTATATTTGTATACTACTACGTATGCAGTACTACTACTAGCATGTATGTATCCCCCCCCCCCCCCCCCTTGACGCCTCGCCATATCGGTACTACTCAAAGCAGCGACAATAAATCTCAGACCTCCGGGTATTTGTTGTGTTCTCTTTTGTTCTTTCCTTCTTTCTCTGCATACGTGCATGCATGTCCAGCCTCACGACATCACTAGCCGAGCCATGGTCATTTTCAATTTTCTCTCGTCAATGCTCTCTCCTGGAGAACTCGGAGCACGCCATCCCAGGTCGGCGTCACGGCTTGCTCGGCTTCGTCATCCCTTTTTTTTTTTTTTTTTTGGTTCAAAGTGTTCGTCGATTTTTTCTAACCCGGCGACGTGGTACGCGTGACACGTTGACGGACCAGGGAGGGAGGGGGTGTGCGCTGGTCTGAATATCCCCGCCCCCCCCCCTTTGCCCCCATTTTTTATTTTACCCGGATGGATTGCAATATCCGGCCGTAGGCATTGCGTCACATTGGAAAAACAAAAAAAAAATACGCAGTGCGACCTTGACAAGGAAGGAAGGGGGAGTGAGGGGGGGGGGGGGTTCAATCGGAATAAAGAAGGGGGAGGGGGAGCTCCTCGGAGGAGCTAGGGAGTGAAAACCCCGTGTTTGACGATTTGGTGCTTTATGCGGCGGGATGTGGTTTTTTTTTTTTTTTTTTTTTTTTTTTTTTTCGGGTGGGGGGATAGATAAAGACAGAAACCAGGTTAAGAAAACTCCAACTTCATACTTGTTCAGATAGATTCGGCCAGCTTGTAAGGCCGCCATCCTGCGCAGCAACAGGCCGAGCCCCAGATAACGCGCGGCCGCCCTGGCGTAGCTTAATTGAGATTGAGATGTGAGAGGAAAGCAGAATCGAAGAAAAAAAAGGCCGTTCGTTCCATCTCCGAAACTGATTCATCATCTATCTGCCCCATCCCCACCAGGACACATTGCATCGTCTTTTCTCCGCGCACAGACGATGACTCTTCCTTCCATGTTGATTTGTTCGTCCCTCGTCACCTTGACCCCCTCAGGTGTGTTGCTTTTCCTTTTCCTTCTTTCTTCTTTCTTACTTTCTTTATTTTCTTTTTTTTTTTTGATTTTGCAGGTCGCAGGGCTGCAATGCAAGCAAGCCACCAAGATGCGATACCTGGCCCCTGTAATCAAGCAACGCTGGGTCGAAGGCTCATCGTTGCGCCAGCAGGTGCTGTGGTGCGCCTTCCAGATTTGCTTCTTTAATGAGCGTGGAGTTCTGTTTCGTTTCGTCGTGTTACTTAGTAGTAGCTTGCTTGCTTTCCTGTGCGTGGTTGGTAGATTGGCGAGCAGAGACAGAGAGAGAGAGAGAGAGGAGGAGAGAGGGGGGGGGGGGAGGGAGAAATTGCCTCGGTACCTTTGTCCTTTGTCGTGTGCAGCTTGCAGTTCATGGCATCGTGTGTATCAAGCAAAGCCGGTTTCACAATCTGCACTGGGCTTGCTGGTGCATGAGCCACTCGCAGCCCATCGTCATCACGTGGCCCGAAGAGAGGGAAACTTCCCGAGAGTCCAAGCGGCCAGCTGAGCCGAAGGCGGCGATAGTGTACATCGTCACCAGGCACCCCCTCCTCCGGCGGCGGCCAGACGAACGTGCTCCGGGTCCGCCATCGGCCAATACACTCCTGCGTGTATCTCCATCGATGGCCAAGGAGCAAGGAGCTATTTCATATGCGGGATATCCCATGAAGATTAAGAGAAGGACAACAACAACAACAACAACAAGAACAAGAACAAGAAGAGGAGGATGGCCCAGGATGGTCATCCCGACGCAACCCGCACGTTGAATTGAATTGCCCGAAGGCCCTTCTCCCCCTGCCCCTCCAACGCCTCCAACACTGTGGTAATGTGGTATGTGTATGCATGCACACGCAGGCACGTATGCACGTATGCACGTATAGCCTGTATGCTTGTATGACCTATATGCCTGTATCCCTGTCTGCCTCTCTCTCCAGGTGGAGTACGGCAATCGAAGGGCAGCTGCATCTGCATCCGTGCCACGTCCTCCGACGGAGACATACATGGATGGATGGGGTCTCACACGCATGATGCAGACGCCGTCGCCGCCAGGCACATGTATGGCAACGGTGGCATCAGGGCAATGTCCGTCTGCATGTCCAGTCCATCTGGCAGAAGCTGAGGCTGGACAAAAGCCCAAGACCCATCTCATCACCGTCACTTTCCTTCGTTCCCAGTTCCCAGTTTCCGCCATCACTTGTGGCTTGCAAAGAGACGTATGCATGTATGCATATAAGAGAAAACGAGAGAATTTCCTTTTCAAAAAAAAAAAAAAAAAAAAAAAAAAAGAAAGAAAGAAAGATAGCGGTAGCCGCCCGATCATTTGCTGCTTGCTGCTTCTCACCTTACCCTCTGCTCTTCGGGACCGACGTCATTTTCTTCTTCTTCTTTCCCTCTCACACACACAAACAAGTTGCTGGGTACTGATGCCGTCCGCCACCAAGAAACGCCAGCCGAAAACCCTAAAGGCAGGCTCCCAGCCCGGTGGGACCGATATGAACGCGCGCCAGCCTAGTAGGCCAGTCAGGCCCGTCGGAACACCCGATCACGAAACCGTCAGAAGCAGGTCCGTGGGGAGGTCCCGTCGCCTGGCTCGCCCCGATGGACGGACGGACAGGCGCTGGTCGGTGCGGCCTTGGTTCGCCCGCCAGCGTAAGCTTGGTGTGGATAAAATCGGATAAATCATGAATAAGGGCCGCCGTCTTACCCAGCCCGAACCAACGGACCCAACAAACCCCTGCATGGATGGATGGCATTGGCAACTCGTTGTGAAGCGTCCGTCCGTCGACGAGTTTTCTTTTGTTTGTTTGTTTGTCTTTGTGAGAGACCAAAACAAAAGGCTATCTGCCCACCGAGGGCAACTCGTGGCTACTCCGCTGGTGGTGAATGCCATGTCGAGGCGAGCAGCGTAGCCCCCCCTTCCTCTCCCGACTCCCCCCCCTGGCTTGGGTGGCTGGCGGAATGTTTTCCGAACCGACAAGATCACAAGATGGTGGTATCTGTTTTGCTTGTTCATGACCACCTCACCCCTCACCCCTCACCCGCGCTGGATGCGGGAACGGGGGTGGCAACGACCCGGCAGGACGCCGCCAGCTAGGGAAGAAAAGTTGGCAAGATGCCATTTCTGCCATCTCTCTTCCCCACACATTGGTGCGGAGAGCATGGGCGAGATTCCTGCAAGCCGAGAAACATCATGTGCCCAAGAGAAGAGACAAACAAGAGCATGCAAAACACGCCACGTTTTGTTCTTGGCACCCCCCCCCCCCCCCCTCTCTCTCTCTCTCCCCTCTTCCCCCCTTCTCTCTCCGCATCCCGATTTTCCCACACAGCGCGAACCCGCCCGGTGCCATTGTTGGTGGTTAATGACAAAGACGCCGACATTCCTCGACAAAGAGGGCAATCCGCCGTATGGCGAGGCCATCAAATAGTGTAATCGGGTCGAGCATTGAAGTGTGGCTTCGTCATTGCGCCTACCCAGCTCAGACAGAGTTGTCCATCATCGAACCTCCGGAAAGAGGGGGGGGGGTTGGCAGAGGACCCTACAGATAAAAACGCGCCAGTTGAGATTGTCACCCGCCAACATGATTGGTCACATGGACATACTAACCAGCACCAGCACAGAAACCGTTTGAAGAAGAAGAAAAACAAAAAGTCGAGCGAGATACGCACAAAATTCGGATCCGAGGTCCGAATTCCTAAATCGCGCTGGCGTAGCCATCCTGGATCTGGATAAATGTCCATCATGGATGAATAGAGTCCTGAATTGAAACGGCTTACTCGGGAAAGGAGCACCCTAACTAAACTAGCGTGTGTGTAAGACATTAATAAACGGAAAGGGTCAAAGGGGCGGGGGGAGAGAGAGAGGGGGGGGGCTGAAAAAAACAACAACCCCAATCACACAAGAAAACACACTCTTCAATTCTCGTGGTGTCCTCAACCAAAAACAAATTCCAGTTCCCCTCGTACCGGGCAATCAGCCATGCGGACACATCTTGCCTATCTTTGTCCTTCGCGCAGTATAGCAAGACAGACATAAAGAAGGTTGTATATCCTGTTCGAAACACCATCTGACCGATCAGGGCAATGCCTGCGATTTGCATTATCAGCAACCAGCCACCCACCCAGGCCAGGAATGATAATATTGTCGGAATGGTCAGGTGCGAACCTGCACCCCAGGCCAGAGATGGTGTGAATAGAAGGTGGAGAAGAAGAAGAAGAAGAAGAAGAAAAACAACAACAACAACAATAATTGCGCAATATTGCGGCAGCCATACGGTGTGTGCGGGATGTGCTTGCTCGAGACAATTTCCTGGCGCAACTGGCGCTTTTTTCCCACTCGGCACACACGATAAGGGACTAGGCGTTGGAATGGAGCACGAAGAGGCAATACTGCATCTTGCGGAACATAAAACCTAGTGTGTGGCTGGATCTGGCGAAGCAAAAAGGGGGTCTCTGACTGACAGGTCTTTTTTTTAAAAAAAAAAAAAAAAAAACTCTGTCCCCTTTATTTTTATTGATTTCTTTCTTTCTTTACCCCCCCCCCCCCCTCCTTTTTTTTTTTACCCATTCAGATGTTCTACTTCTTCGCTTCATTGACGTCATGTTTCTAACTCCAGATTCTCAAATTCAAATGAGGCCCGTAGAGCAAGATTGCAGCGTACCCGTGTGTCTCAGTAATTCTTGATCGGAACGTGAAAGATAGTAGTAGTTCCTAAAATAGGCATCGAGAGAGATGCCGGATCTGGGCTAGTGGTCTCAGGAGCAGGAGGGAGGAAAGATGGCGACAGGCTCGTCATTTGCGTTTTGCGAAACAGATTCCTGAGAGAGGGAAATAAAACAGCCGAAAGACGGGACGCGATACGGATAGGATTGGCATCAAGGCAAGACGACGACAAAGGCAAGATGACGGCGGCGGCGGCGGCAGGGCGACGGATCGAGGAATAGGTCGCCTATGGCGGTACCGTAAAGAGGCACACTCCCACGTGGAAAGAGCCACGAAGCCCTTGCCGGGTTGCTCATGGCTCCCGGCAATGAGGACGCTCGGCGCTCAGCGGCAAATCTCTGCGGGTGGTTGGAGTGCATGGCGGCAACCCTTCATCCAACCCTCGACCCCTCGACCCTCGACCCTCGACCCTCGACCCTCGATCCTTCCACCCTCCACTCTGGACCAATAAGAGGTGCGTATGGATATGAACAAGGGGGGGTCGCTGCAGGTGCATGGTGTTGTACTGCATATGTATCAAGCAGACGACGAACTTGTCCTCTCTCGGACATCAATTCGGGCTCCACAGGCACCAAAGGCACGTATGGCCCCGTTCCGTCAGAATAGTATGTAGTGATAATACAAGCCGGCTTGCTTTTGTGATGGCTCTAGTCTCTGGGCCGTTCGTTACCCCTTGACATGGGCAGACCATCTGAGATCAGCGTCCGGTCCCGAAAGAACGACTAGAGAGAAAAGGAAAGAAAGGAAAGGGGATGCTTGTTTTCTTACGCAGCCGAGTGCCTCCCCCCCCCCCCCCCCCCTCCTCCTCCTTCTCTGCTAGTTATTCATCT
Organism: Claviceps paspali; assembly: GCA_013435705.1. Classification (NCBI taxonomy): domain Eukaryota; kingdom Fungi; phylum Ascomycota; class Sordariomycetes; order Hypocreales; family Clavicipitaceae; genus Claviceps; species Claviceps paspali. The sequence goes on along the minus strand of JABAEC010000011.1, from coordinate 371,992 downwards.
CGTGCCAGAATGATGCCATGGCACGCATGAGCAGAGATGATGGTTGGACAGAATGCAACCAAACAGACGGGCGCGCGATAACGTCACTTTCGATATGTCCCGTTTTGTCCTGGCGACGATGGCCCAACCAACAATCGGTCACGCGTGCAGATCCATCCCATAGAGTATCAGGCGTAGTATGCATGTCACAGTAATGTGAATGTAGTGAGTGGCAAGTACTAAGTAGTAGTAGTATGCGAAAGGGGTTGGAGGGAGGCGTTGGAGGGTGGAACAGAGTTGACTGAGCCAGTCAGTCAAAGTCAGCCTTGCTCTCCCTCTCTCTCTCTCTCTCTCGTGTGTGCCTCGTTCGTTCATGCAAAGAGCACAAGCGATAGAATTGCGGGGCGGACGGGATGCCAGGATTTTCCAGGCGAGCCCACCTTGGCAGGGTAGGTAGGCGCAGCGCTTACGAGGACAAAGGACAAAAGAGACACCCCTTATGACTAATCACTTGCTACTAGTAAGTTAGTAGGCAGCAGCAGTAGCACAGTAGCAGTAGGCAGGCACGGCTGCCCCCATCACCTATCTATCTCACGATCCCACTGGCCGTTTTCTCTCGTTGTCTTGGCTTCTCGTCACGCTCCACGGCCATGGTGCCTCGGCCTGATGCTCTTTTGTCTTGAAAATTTCGTCATGTCGCAGTGGAGAAAAGCTGGCTGCAGGCTGCAGTGGTTTGAGTTTTTTTTTTTTTTTTTTTTTTTTTTTTTTTTTAAAAAAAAAAAAAAAAAAAAAAAAAAAAAAAAAAAAAAGAAGAAGAAGAAGAAGAAACCAGAAGACAAGAAAAACGAGGACGGGACGGGAAAGCCTCTCGTTTAAAGAACTGCAAACGTAAAATGCCAAAGCCAAACTGGGAGCGACACCAAAAAGTGCGATCATGTCCCGGTAAGACGAGACAACCACGCGACCGCCTCACGCACGCTCCAGCTCGCATTGATGCTTTCCCTCATCCCTCATCCTGTCTGGGTCGGTTTCCGGTCTGGGCAGACGCACTCTCAGATCCTCTTCTTGATCCTCATCTTCCCCGGCTCGTCATGCTGGCCAAAACTCCGACGTCGCGTTTTTGGCACAGCGTGGCTGCAGCCAGTCATGTGTGTAAGATGTAAGATGTAAGCCGGCAAGCCAAGGCCATTATTAGACCGATGCAACGTTCGGATGCCACCATGGGCTTTGGTGATTCGTCGTCTGTCAATCTATTGTCTTGTTATTTGTTCTGCAGGGTGGTACGAGCGGAGAAGGATAAGAGAGAGAGAGAGAGAAATGGGCTCGGCCCCCCCCCAATGATTGATTCAAGTCACTTCTGTCACTTGTCCAAAGGGGTTCACTCCCCCCCCCCCCCCTGGTCCAGTAACCAAAAATAAAACAAGACATCCCGCAAAAACAAAATATCCCAGACAAATCGGCAACTCGGCTTGCCATTCATATCAGATGTCCGTGTCGGCAAAACCACTCGACCACAGCTCCTGTAAAAGTACAATATGCGCCCATTTCCCCGCCCAGCCAAGCCCCGCTTCCAATCCAAACTGCGAGGAACCCAAGAAAAAAAATAATAATAAAAAGACAAAGAATTAAAATAAATCCTCAAGTCAAACAACATGGCTGCTTACGCGCGCCTACGCCATCGACCTACATGGTAGGTAACGTCTGGATGCTCTGCCCTCTAACTCTCCCCTTGCGTCCAAGTTCATGCAGCCCAGAAGAATCAAGTTTTCAGCCTGCGCGACACACCACATGTGAGAAAACCATCACATGTATGTATGTGCCTAGGATCCTCCTTCATGCGATGGCCCACCCCGTCCGTGGCTTGTATGAATGATGTGCCGCCCGTCAACGCCAGACGCATTTTGAGGGTAAAGAAAAGACAATGAAAGATGGGCCCAGGAAGAGGGAAGACGGGTAGAGAAAGAAGACCACTGGGAAACGATGAAAACAAAGCACGGCCGCATGGCAACAATATCCCCCCCCCTTAACAACCCCTTGCTGGACCATGAACCGCGCCAAGAGACGTCTCAATTACCCTCCCCTTCCTCCCCCCCATTCATGGCTTCGTAATGATGCTGGTTGTTTATGCAAACGTCAATGATATCTCCTTTTCCTTTCCAAATTCTTCGTCATCTGTATCCGCCCATGGATCTGACATGGTAACGTTGGGTGCTGTTCGTGAGGTTGGCAACCCGGGACGGCTGGGGTGACTTCCTTGGTTCGTCGGAATCGTCGCGTACTCATGGCTGGTCGGGCCGTCAAAGGATGTGTCGAATATCATCTCTACTTCTTCGTCTTCGCGCGCAGCCTGGCCATAGGCAGCCGGCTCACCCCATGAGCTGCTGTCGCTTGCAAAACCTACTTTGCTCGTCCTCATCATGTTTGCGCTGCTCGTGGTCTCGCACAGAGATCCTGAGCGCCCGCTCGCAGCTGGCGTCGAAGCCGATCGTGCGGGGGGCGACATTTCGAGCTTCATCGGCGGAAGGGTCGACTTGATCTCCTTGATTTGCAGCGTCATCTCTGCATCGGCGTTGTCGTAACTCTCTTTGGCTAGTTCGGCTCGGATGGCGTCAATGTCAAACAAGACGCCACGGCCACTGCCGCCCCTGTCTTCCAACTTGCCGCTGCTGCCCCGGACCTCTTTTCCCCCATCTTTACCGCCTGACTCCTCGTACACTTCCCATTCTTGCCTCTCCGTCTTCTTCCGGCGACCAAAGATACTGAACCTGTTGCTGCTCTTCTTCTTGCCCCCCTTCTCCAGCTCTTTGCGGGCCTCTTCTATCTCGTTGATGAGCTCTCGCTGTCGTTGATCGTGATTATCGGGGTCTGGGTCTTCGATTTCCGTAAACACCTCGCTCTCCACCATCCAACCGCACTTCTTCAGCAAAATCGGCATGGCCGTTCGGTACTGCATATGCCCAGATACCTCTTCCGTAACGTCCATGTTTTCCAGCTGCGGGACTTCGTCGATAGAGGCGAGGCCGGCCACCCGACGGATCCCGCCATTAGTTAGCCGGAAGAGATATCCGAGAATCCAGTCGTTTCGATTGTATGCGTTGACGAAACGTCCAGCCACCACGCTTCTGGCCCGCAGAAACTCATCCTTCTTGACTACGACAGGCGAACCAAACAGATAAACATTCTGCACTAGTCCGTATGCCCTACGCTTGGAAAGCTCTTGCAGGCACGAGAAGATGACTCTGGCTCCGATGGAATACCCAACAAGTGTGACGGGCCGAGTGCCCAGGCTACGTTCCATCAATGAGTCGGCCAGGATTAAGCCGGCGGCCGTGGCTCTGTCGAGAGACACGGCCCATGGGTTGTCAATGAGATATGATAGTTTAGTCAGGACGATGGGCAGCTGCAAGGCGGCCATTAGACTGACCAAAATGGTGCTTCCCAGGATCTGCTGCAATCCCTGAGTGAGGGCCTGTCATCATGGTTCATGTCAGTCAGTACGAGGTTGTTTTTTTTATTCCACCTCGTGGTGTGTCAACCACTGCTCATCTCTTCTCCTCTCTTCTTCTTGCTCCTCTTCCTTTTCTTCTTCCTATTCTCTTTTTGCAACGACATACCTCAGTAGCCAAGATGTTAATGGTATCACCCATGCTCCGCAGCATTTCGGGTTCCCAAAATACCGAGTACAGGTCCCCCATGACGGGGTCCACGGTACTGAATGGCAAGCGAACATCATCCACTTTGCCCGTCAGCCAGCCTGCCACCGTTACGATGAGATTGACCCGCTTGTTGTTGTGCAACGGCCTGTACTCGAACGTCTTCACCGCGCCGGTACGGCGGTTGGCCGCACGGCCGCCTATCAAACTGCCCGAAGCTGCTGCCGAGGACGTGATGATGGCTGCACCTCCTGCGCCGGCCAGGAAGCTGCTCGTGCCTGTCACGCCGATGGTGGTGAAGCCAGCGGCAAGGCCGGCCCCAATGACTGGGGCCAGTAGTCCAGCAGACAACCCGATCACCAGGCCACCACCAACCGTGGCAAGACCCATCATCACGTATCTCTTCTTCAACGCCAGTTTTCTTCGAGACTCCATGTGCTCGTCCTCGTTCCAGTTCTCCTTCTCGGCTGCTTGTTGCATCTCGAGCGCGTCCGTGACTCGCTTTTCGAATCTGCAAATATCGATCCATGAAATCTCCAGACTTTCCGCGACACGCTCCAGGAGAAATCGAGAGCGGGCATCGTACACGGAGTCGGCAATCAGGATCAGAAACAGGTCGCAGAGCACTGTCCACCGGAGATCGATATCAATCTTGGCTGTGGTGGGAAGTTGAGATGGTGTCTGCACGGCCGGTAGTTCACCGTGGTCGGGGCTCTCGTATGGCGGCGGAACCGCGGCCGGCTTCTCGTCGTCTCCATATGCAGGAGTTGGTGAGTTGGACGTCGACCTCAAGCCCTGGTCTCCCGAGACGCGATCCTCGGCCATGGGGTTGTGAACTCGAGAGTTGGCGTGAAGTGCCGGCGTCAGATCCTTGGGCACGACACCATGTTCCGCCAGCTGCTCAATCATGAGCTGCTCTGCCTCGCTAATGTCCATGTGAGCATAGAGGCGGATCATCATCTTTTGGCCCCACATCTTCAGAGATCCCGCGCTTGTTGTGGTCTCTTTTTTCGTATTCTTGGTGATTTCTGTGTTATCCGCGTCCCTGGTCAGCTTGGCAATTTCCAGCCTCACGACTCCGACGTATGCTATTCTCTGGCCCTCGGTGAGGAGATCTTTTGTGGCTTGCATCTGAGATACGGCATCGCGCCCTTCTTCGTCCGCCAGACCAGTCCCGTTGCCTTCTTTGAAGAGGTACTTTGTATTATCGTCCATGCTCGTAACAGATTCAACGTCCTCGTCCATTATTACCCGCGTGTAGCCTTTTCCCGCCCCCCCGAGCTCTGCGTAGGCATCCTTTTCGTCATCCTCTTCGCCATTATGTTCTCGAGCAATTAGACGATTGTCGTCATCGTACATGTCATATGGAGCAAATGCGGGCATAGTTTGCCATCCATCGTCGCTATCTTCCTTTTCTTCCTCTTTTTGGACGGAGAGTTGCTGATGAGAGAATTCCGACAGGCCTTTGTTGTTTCCGCTTCCGATACTAGCAGCACTGGCGACGCTTGCGTTGCGTCTGTGTTTTGCTTCGTTTTGACCAGGATGCTCATGCTCTTCCACGTCCTTTTCATTCTCCGGAGAAGCGGCAGCCGCCGCCGCCATAGGCATTTCAATCGTTGTGCCCTTCTCGTTCGTCATTGGTGGAGCAGGTCCCTGAACAACGAGCTGAGACTTTTCTGGTTCGGCTTTGGACGGTTGCGCCTCGGATGCCAAAGTTTGCTCCTGAGCCAATGCCGGTTCTGAAGCTGCATCAGGGGTGATGGTTGTTGTTGTTGTTGTTGTTGTTGTCGTCGTCGTCGTCGTCGTCGTCGTCGCGTCTCCGGCTTCGGCTTCGGCAGACGTTTGTGTTCTAGGTGTCGGCTTTGCAGTCTGGCAAATCGATTTCCTTGCAGACTCTTTGGGTAGCGCACTCTGTGCATCTTCGAATGGAGTTGCGTCGCTATCGCTATCGCTATCAGGAGAGGTCTTAGTCTGGTGTTCGTGGGGCGTCGACAACGTCATCTCTTCGTGCAACGTTCCCGAAACCGAGGATGCCGCACATGGGGGCTCATCTGCGTCAATGGTCCTCTTTTCGCTCTTTGCGGCATCAGCCTGGCCAACTGGGACGATCGATGCTACGACCATGTCCTCTTTCGTTGGAGCCGGAAATTGTCGAATCGGCAGGCCAAAGTCATCCGTGTCGGTCTGTGCATTGAGAGGAACTTGCGACGTAGGCTTGGGGGCCAAGCTATCCGACTCCTTTTTCGTGTTGCTTGCCATGCTTGCTTGGTCTGGACTCTCTCGTCAACGAATCCAGACAAAGACGAGAGAGCAGGATGACTTCGGCCAAAATTGCTGCCTCTTCTGCCAGACGAGCATCCGAGGGGTATGAAAGGATGTCGGAGTCGGTCGGATGTACCACGCTTTGCTTGGCGTACGTTGTACGTAAGCGTACGTTATTCGTCTTTCCTTCTTCTTCTCCTTTGGGCAGGGGAGATGGCCCCGATGTTTCGAAGACTAGTGGGCATACGGCCGAGGCAGTGGAAGGGAGGAAAGGAAAGGGGAAGGGGGAAGTATGGGCAGGTGCATGCGGCGGCGAAGGAGGACATCTCCAGCGTGCTGGCAGCTGTCAAATCCGGCTCAAACCGCCTACGGGGCAGGCGGGCTGCACCACCGTAGCACCCAATGAGGGGCGCCAGCAGCGCAGACCACCCAGGCTGGAGATGGCCGGGGGGGGGGGGGGGGCTCCAGCCTCAGATTGCTGGGCTAATTGCTAATTGTGTTGCCTGGGACACACCGGGGGCCACAGGGGGGGCACGACATTGTCTTGTCAACAGATTTTATATGAAGAAAAAAAAAAAAAGAAGAAAAAAAACTCGCAAGAAACATCTCCATGCTGATCTTCCGGGGTGCTCGTGTTTGTGTTTGGTATATGCTCCCCATCCCATCCCTGTCGGCTCCAGGTAATCGCCACACTATTATTATCTCATGACCCACGATGCAAGAAATATTCCTCGCAACGACGCGTTGACCAAATTCAACTTCAGCTCTCTGCAGCAGCAGGTGTTGATTCTTCAACAGGCTTGGCTCTTCTCCGTCTCTTGCGTTTAGCTGTTTCTTCAGCATCTCCTGTGGTTTCCACATTGGTGTTTTCTTGCGTCTTCTTCTTTGCCTTCATGACTGACAGGGGGTTTGGTCCCTTTGGGCCGGGACGCTTCTTCTTCTTTTTCCCTGACTCATTTGGAGACACATGCAGTCCATCTGCCATCTCCTTCGTCCTATCCCCCTCACTGCCATTACCTGCATCGGTCTCTCCTCCGTCATCTTTTTCTTCTCTTTTCCTTTTGCCGATTGTAGGCTTGATTCCTGCTCTGAACTTCTTGCGTTCTTCTCTGGCTCGGAGTTGGACGCTCTCATCAGACATGGGTTCCAAAATCATCACGCTTCTTTTGATGTATATCAAGGGAACGCCTCTAACCCCACGTAGCATCCGCCTCAACTCCTGGTTTTGACTTGCCACTACATATCGATGCTTGTTCTCCCCCGTGTCTTTGGGGTCGATGACGGATTGAAAACACTCCAAAGTGCTGAGTGGCTCCGGATACTCATCGGGGTGGTGACCGCAGCGCCTTCTTTCACAAGACTTGGCAACCTCTATGGCTTCGGCGATTCCCGGCTCGTTCTTTTTGGCGTAAAGTCTTCGGATCTCACATTGCGTGATCACTGTAGTCATGTTAGCATGGTTAGAGCAGGCCAGCAAGGACTCGTCAGCCACTTACTTGGCTTCACTTTGCCGTGCGCAGTCCTCTGGAGCGCAGGCTCTAGTTCCATCTTGAACCGACAGGAATCCTGCACCATTTGGGCATCGACTATTGGGCAACATTAGTGAAGGGCTCCTAGACCATCATTTTGGAATCATGGCGATTTACCTAGAACTTGGTAAGGTTCGCGGAAGCCAAATGTCATGCAGTATCGCTCCATGAGCTTACGATACTGCTTTGAACGCTTTCCTCTCATCGTTCTTCGAAAAAAAAAAAGTGAAGTCCACAGGTATCTCGGAGTGCTTGGCAACAATTCTTTCAGGAGCGTACAATGACAATTGCTAATGTCGCGAGTTGTTGCGATGAGCTTTCCAAAATAAATTTCTTATCGGGAAATTCAAGCGTAATGCACGTGTGATAACACCGACTCCACCATTGACTTGTGCTAGTAGACTGCGTTCTGGGTTATGTACTAACGTACAGTAGTAGTAGTAGTAGTAACTACACCAAGTACCTGGTACTTTGTAATTTGGGTAGCACCTTCCTTCTGTCATGACTACGAATGTAATAAAGAGGCTTCGAAGTGTTCAAAGAAAAAACAACTATTTTTTTCCCTCGTACAATAGAAGGAGCTTGTTCTTCTTTCTTCTCTTTTCAATCCTGCACCTTCTTTCTCTGAACTAGTCAGAATTCAGCTGGGAGCCTGTTGAGAGACAGGTTTCTTCGTCTTTTTCCTCTTTTTAATTTTTACATTTTACCTGATCAGTTTTGCGTTATCAAACTCGGTCATTCCCCCCCCCCTCAATTCGGAGTGCTCCAGAATACCATTTTGATTCTGGTACCTGTTGAATGATCCCGTCTCCCGAGACTTTCGTCTTTAGGTTGCCCCAGTTCACAAAAAGAAATTGTTCCACCTTTCTTATTGGGAATCAGTTATCATAATCTTTGACAGAAAACATGGAATGCAGAGTGCCTTACTCGAGAGACATCGAAAATTTTGACGGCAGCAAAGATGTTGATCGTTGGCTCTGCAAGCTGCGATGGGCTTTCAAATCAGCTAACGAGGGTCGGGTTCCAGACCATAATATCTTTATCCAAGCTGTTGACATGGCTTTGGAAAAAGGAGCTGCTATCTTCGTTGATAGTTCGGAACGTCTGAGTGGCATCGTTTCTAAAGCGTGGGAATTTAAAGCAACTGAGGCTGAGTCGACTTTTCTACAACAAGCCTTGAAACATAAATACCCGCGAAAAGTCATTGACGAAGAAAACGATATCAATCCCGACATCATTCAGGACACTGGCGAAGCCCTAGCTGCGTACTATATCCGAACTTTAAATATTTTGCAACGGATTGGCGGGCGTGATCGCGTAGCTACAGAAGCCCCCCTTTCTCAAATAGAGAATTACACATTGATGGACTTCATTGAACGCTTTGTCAAAGGTCTTAGAGATCGGGATCTTTTGTGGGAAGCCATCAGCCAAAATGCCTTAGCTGCTGACAGCTTGCAAAGAGCTTACAAAACTGTCCAACAAGCTGCCTCTATTTTGAAAGCTAAGGCAACGATGGCCCGACATACTGCCCAAGACGCAACAATCTCGATGATGGAGTTGCTGGGAAACATATCAGGAAGCACTAGTCGGCCAATGCCTGTCTTCGATCAGCAGCTGTCTCAGCAAAATCCCTGTGATGTAGCTCCAGCTTCTACAGCTATTCGTGCTCAACCACCTCCTATCATGTCGGATCAACAAACACCGCCAAAATTGATGCAGTCATCCGACAATAACGTCAACTTTTGCAAGAAGAAGAAAAAACATTCGACATTGACAACCTAGTAGTTGTAGCCGCAGACCGGAGGCCTCTGAAACTTCATTCCATCTAGGAGGGTCTTTTCCAAATCGACTACCGTTGCGGTCGAAGTTTAATAGGCTAGGAAAGAGGCATCAAAATTTCCGAAGAAAAAAGTACTTTTTCTCGTCATACAGTAACCTCAAGTCTTCTAGGCGGGGGCCTCTAATTCCGATCGTTGTTTTCTCGTCTCTTCTGTCGGCTGTTTTATTCTATTTTTCTACTAGAGATGAAAACGTCACATGAGCTTTACAGTTTTATCCTTTTCAATTCCGGCGATGCTCGCAGAGGGAGGGAGGGGATGCATGTATATGATGGCTGATTGATAACACGAAGGCCCAGGATGGAATTGCCTGACCTAGGCAGGTAGGTATCAGATATTCAAACTTTTACAAATACTAGCTGGGTATGCAAGGACGGGTACTGAGAAAGCTTCCGTCACCTGTTGTAAACACACAGCGCGGCAACTACACTAATGTCATCAGGTTTTCCTAGTGTGGTAACAGTCAATACGCAGTTAGGATCCAACCAAAACAATGGCCTGAAGACTTGCAATGTAAAGCCAGGAAGACATACCTCCTTCACTTGCCAATCCTTCTTCGATAGCCTTCTCCATAAAAGGACTTTCCGCAAACGGATCATTGGCGATGAGTCTCGCTGCCTCGACGAGGTCTGCTGCCGCAACTTGCATGCCTCCTTGGCGACCACCGGCTCTTTCTTCCTGCGGGATCTTAGAATTTCCTGTTTCCCAGCTGGCGATGCTCTTCACAACACTCTCCACGATCTCATGCTCCCATAGGTTGTCTATCACGCCGTCGCTCATGGCAAGCACCACATCTCCGACTTCCAAGTCCACTAAGTCTGCGACACCATTGTCTTTGGGCGTGTCGGGACTATTGGTACCTAACTGACGGGGGCAATCGAACCAATGCCATTGTTCTTTGGTCTTGAAGATGACTTGCTTCTTTCGAGGCCGTATCACCATGACTTGGCAGTCTCCGATATTGGAGACGAGCAGAAGTGGCGTACAGGTAGTGGATGTGTTGTCTTTGACACACCGGTAATGTAGTTGCGCGCCACATGCAGTGGTGGTGCCTTGCCAGTCGTGTGCAAGTGTTGCTTCGAGCGTCTTCTCGTACGCTGTTTGGAGCATGGCAATCGTGTCGGGCAAATGAGGAGTCCCCATACTCGATGACCGAGCAATGTCTTCTTCCACTTCTGTAGCCCAGAAGTGAAGTATCAGTCGCGACCACAACCTGAACTTCCGGTCAGCCACGGACATTCATCTTGCAGCTGGGGGACCGGCATCGTTGCAACGCACCCGGCATGGCCACGGGGGCGCGTCGACCAGGCTCCGATTCCATCATTAGCACAAATAAAGAAGTCGCTCGTGTAAACGGCGTCATCTCCGTTGGTGAGACCCTTGATGAGTTGCCCATCCACGAATCCCGGACGGTCCCGACGATCTCGGTTTCGATGATGCGTGCTCAGCGGATCCGAAAAGGATCCCGAGGGAGGTGATGTGAATGGTGGCGGGAAAGGCCGCGGAGGCCGTTTGGCGTACAGGCCGATGCCCGTTTCGAACCGGAAGGGGTGTTTGGGATGGCTCGACGGGTTTGGGGACAAGTGTGCCGTATGTCGTCTCTCGGAACGACCCCGCCATCGCGGGCCAGGAGGTTGACTCTGTCGCGATAGATATCTTGAGATGGCCGCGGGCGTTGGGAGATGTGACGTGCGCATTCCAGCTACTCTCCAGTGTCGACCCGGTTGGGTCGCTGGCCGCAGCCTCGATGGCGAATCCGCTTTGCTTGCAGTCCACGGGTTTGTGAGGCAGCACAGCGGGTAACTAAACCGTTGATTGGGCTATTCGGGACTTGAGGGTTGGTAAAGTGAGCATGGAGTTGAGGCATGGTGCCCGCACGTGACGACGCAACAGGCCAATGCGTCAACATCGGGGTGCCATCAACATTTGGGGTCTGAGTTGAATCTGGAAAGCGACGTCCGAGTTGGAAGAAGTCGTCTACGTAACGCCGACGCTGCACCCCATGATTGACGGCCCGACACCACTACTTTGACCCCGCCACTTTTTTTTATTTTTTTTTTTTGGTTCGTGCCAATATTCCATGGGGACGTGGGACAAAGCCGCAACCTACAGTCTGAACAGGACCGGAGGAAAACAACATGGACGAGGGGGTATGCAATATCCCATCTACTGCCCAGAAGAAAGAACTCAAAACACCAAACCATTTCTCCCGAGCCCACAAGCGACGTTTGTCTAACATGAAGCCATGTTCCCGGTCAACAAGCAACAAGCCAGGCACCTAGGGTAGCCCACATGCCATCCAATATGACGACATGAGGGTTCTACTACGTATGCCGGGGGATGTACTCAACCCATGCTTTTCGTGGCCTGGCTTGGAAAACGAAATTAGTCTCATACGTCTTCTGGAGCCGCTCGGACCGTAAGAAGTATACGTAGTAGGTCACCGCATACAGAAATGGCGCGGTCCAACAAGCAACTTATCCCCCGCGTCACTTACTACATAGTACCAGTCATTTGGAAAAATCATGAAAATATGACGTCAAGCCAGGACTTATGCGAGCGGCAAGAATGACTACAAGAATAGAAAACAAGCTTGGCTGGAGGGAGCGCGCACGACACTAGCCGGCAGCCCTTGTGAAGGTTCAAGTCGCGATTGAGATGTGTGTCAAGGCTACCTATACTACTTAGTATACGGCGGTGCGCAAAACAGGAAACCAGCTCGGAATGACGGCAGGTGTTCTTGGTCGTTCGTTTGATGCATTCTGCTATGTACGTAGTATAGTACGTGGTGATCCGCTGCGGCCGGGCGTAGGGCAACAACAATAGCTTTGTGCATCACTGCTTCGCTGTGGTCATGACGGTCATGACGCGTCTCAACCAGCCAGCCCAGCACGTCGACTGAAACAATTCCTCTGTCGGTCTTTGGGACGACAAGCGGGGGCCGGCGGCCAGCTGAGCGCACTTCGTATTGACCTGTGATTAGTATTCGTTTCCAGATGTGCCGCCGTCCCCCTGCAAGGCTGCCGAGCAGAAGGAGGTAATAGAACTACTACGTACTATGTACTGTACTAGCCACTTGAAAAGTCCGGTGTACGTCCTCAAAAAATTTGCAGTTGTGTCGGCTGGCTGGCCCGTTTCATTGGCAGGCAGCTTGTTTTGCTCCCAAATCCATCTCGCCGGGAGTTTCCCGAGATCGTTTGATCCTTTCACCATTCACACACACACATTTTTTTTTTTTTTTTTTTTTGCTTGGTGGAGCATCGCATCGTCAGCAACCGACTAGGTACTAGTCAGTCAGTCCCTTTGCAATTTGGCCGTGGGTGGCTGAGCGAAGACCCAACTTCCTGACAGCGCTATTCCGTATATGAATAGCCACCATCGGCATCTCCGCCTCTCCGATGTGCGCAAAATGGAAATGATGGGTCGGTCGATGCTATGTGACACGGGGGAGAAGGGACTTTTTTTTTTTTTTTTTTTTTTTTTTTTTTTTTTTTTTTTGGTTCTCCTTCGTTTGGTCTGCGTCATCATTGGCCTGCGGTTGGACGAGATGCGACTGGTTATTCCCGGCAACGTACAAGGTGCTGCTTGATGATTTTAACGGCGCACCAAACAAACATTCTCTTGAATCTGTACCTTGCCGGGACAGGACAGGACAGGACGCGCCGGAGGAATTGTGGCAGCTGCAACCCGCCTACTCCTACTCCTACTCCTACTCCTTCCTAGTCGTACCTAGTCGTACCTACTCAGCTACCCAGCAGTCCTCAAGCGCCAACACTTGAAACCTGAAACGTACGTAGTAGATACCTGGCGGCCGGCGGTGCTCAGCCAATGGATAGGAGCAGGACTAAATCGGCTATAGCATCATGAGACTCACGACAAGCGCCGGTGCAACTCGATTGGGCTCCATGACAGGAGCGGCAATGCTTCTGGTTGGAAATTCCCTGCATGTCCCTGGTGGGGCCATGGTGACGGCATGGGCAGGAGCAGAGCCGGGAAGGGGAGGGGACTGGCCTTCCTTCCCTTTGGTTGCGCATGCTGAATGAGGCATCCGCCGCCTCGTAGGTTCGAGTAGATAAGTAGTACTTAGATGCTACATACTATGTAGTAGATATCGTACACTGTTTCCAAAGTCAAAGCCGCCGCAATTCCCCCTCGCGCCTCCCCACGAAGATCTTTTTGTAGTCAGCACACTTGTATCTACTGGATTTTGCCCATATATGTCCGCTCCATCGCAGCTCCCGTCTTGTCATCGAAGCTTTGTTACCCATTACTACTAACTAGTACTACTAGTAGCAGGTAGGTCTCCACCTGTCCTTGGCCCGCAACCCAACCCAACTTCGCAGATCGAGTGCGTGGCGATTATCGACGATTTCTTCCTCGTGTCGCTAATGGTCAATGGCCACTGCGGTCCTCGAACAGGTGCCTGAATTTTGCGCAGCCTGTCATTCAAACCTCAACAGTCCAAGCCTCGACGGCCCATTCGTCTTTTTTTTTGGGGGAGGGGAAAGGCGATAAGGAGCACACCCCGCTGGACAGACTTTCTTGTGTCGTCGATTGAGCCCATCTTCTGCAGGAGACGCTGTTTTCCACCACGAGATACGGGAGGGGGGTTTCACGACATACGAAGCTGGACCTTCACGCGCTGTAGAGCTTGGCGTTGACGCCCGATTTGACGCGACGCAGCGACAGCTCCTTGAACCATACGACGGTGCCACTCTTACAACCTTACATGGTGCTGTGATCTAGCATCTTGCTCTTACAACAACACGAGGCTCATGATGAGGCTCCGTTGCCATTGACAGTGATTAAAGATAAAAGGTATGTGTTTCAAACCGGAGCCCCTGAAACCACATCCGATGATTTTGTTCTTCTTTCATGGTGCCCTGTCTCGTCATTGAACTCTTTGTCATCGGCTTCTCATCCCCCTGCTCCTTGTCGTTGCTCTGTCCTTTCTGTTCAACCTTTCCTTTCACCTTTGCCCTTTGTTCCTCCCCCCGGCCCTCCTTTCATCCGCCCCTTGAGCAAGAGCTCCTCTCCTGCAATCGCTTTTGCCATGACATGGTTGGTACGTGGACTCGCTCGTCGGGTCCGCAGGAAAGTTCTTGGCTCAGTTTGCGTTTCCTTGTTTAGTGTCCGACGCATCCGCATCCGCATCCGCATCCGCATCCCGTCGGCGCCCACGCCCATAGCCCACGCCCACGCCCACGCCCACGCCCACACCCACACCCACCACGCCATACGCACACCACTCAAACCTCGGAACTGCGCACTTGCTCAAATCCGCAGAACCTTGATTTTGTTGTACCCGTACTGGTGGTCCACGGATGGGCTAATTTAATCCACAGACAGAATTGTACAAGAAGCTTTGCATTTCCCCAGAACCAGTTCCTTCTGGTTGCGCGTCCGCTCCTCCTGGTATTACTTGCTCGTCCGGCTGCTCACTCGGCTTTACCGACGTCAAACCAATACCACCTGTCTTAGTGACGCCATTCCGATCCCGTCGCCTGGTCGCAGGCTCATCTCTCTCCTCTCTCCCTCCTCTCTCCAGTACCGCGGGCAAATAAGTATTTCCGGCGAAGATCGCGACGGTTTGCCGATCCGGCAAGGACTTTTGGATCCCATCCGGCACGACGTTTCCGACCGAATTTCACAATCGTCTTGTCTGCCCGCACACACACCCAGACGATCCGGCGACTCGCTGTCGACTGCATTTGCTCGCCATTCCCCACACGGGTCACCTAGAGACGAGCCCATCCTGCCTGTTCTTGTGTATACTTGCGACTCTCTCTGCCTTGGATTTATTCACCAACATGGGTCGCAGTCGAGGTTCGTGTTCTTTCCCCCTGCAGTCTATCCATTCCAGGCAATGCCCCGTCACCACAGACACCACGGCATCAACTCGTCACCACGGCGGCCCACACAGTGTGGTATTTCAGTTTATTCACATGCAGATCCCTGGATCTCGTCCAAGGGATCTAGCCATCCAGGCATTATGCGCTGGCTGGGACCGTCGTCCACCGACTCCTTGATCAGCACCACTGAGCAGCAAGCAGCCTGGGGGCAGTCCGGCCAGCCAGTCTGCACAGCTGGCACAGCTGACGCCGAGGCCGAGGGCGGCATCGTGTGCGAGTGCCACTACTGATTGATGCGGTAACCGTGGCCTGTCAATGCCACCAGTGTGGACTTGGTCATGATTCGGGGGGGGGGGGGGGGGGGGGGGGGGGGGGGGGGGGGGGGGGGGGGGGGGGGGGGGGGGGGGGGGGGGGGGGGGGGGGGGGGGGGGGGGGGGGGG
>JABAEC010000011.1:325489-356429 GCA_013435705.1 Claviceps paspali | reverse complement strand
TTTTTTATGGGGTAACCGTGGCCTGTCAATGCCACCAGTGTGGTCTTGGTCATTATTAAACCCCCCCCCCCCCCCCCCCCCCCCCCCCTTCTCTCCTTGCCGCCGCTAGTCTTGGCCGCCGCCGCCCATCTTACTTCCTATTAGCCCCGCCGCGGTCATCTTTGGGCATCCTTCCTTCCGCTATTATCCTGCGCCGCATCCCCTTTTCTCCTTCTTTTTAAGCCCTGCTGAAAAGAAAAGAAAAGAAAAGGAATTTAAAAAAAAGGGCGCGTGTGCCCATCCTCCAATGTGCATGCATGTGCGCTGCTTGTGACCTCGACACCACGACACGACTACGTCAGACACACTGACTCTCCACAACTCTTAGTTCTTTCTTTCATGTCACAATTCTCAGCTGGTGCTAAGACTCCTTCGCCATCGTCATCACCGCCAAATGATCGCAGCGGCGTGAATATCAAGAGGAAACCACGCTGCTCCTCGGACCCCTTTCCTAGTCACAACATCGTCTCCGTCCGACGACCCACCACACCGCCCGTGCGACCAGATTATGGAAGTGCCCTTGACGCATCTCCAAGCAGCAGTCCTCCACAGCAGCGACAGCGCAGTTCATCGCGGCCTCTGTCCATGGTTCAAACCTACCAACCCCCGGTCATGGACATCAACGAGGATACAATTCCCGAGCTCCAGCCTATTTTCACTTTGCTCAACAGCCATTCCAACAAACTGTACCAGGAGGGCTACTTTCTCAAGCTAGACGATCAAAACACTCGTATGTCACATGAGGTGATGGCCCTCATCCCCCCTCCGCTGGGCTACCTTCTCTCCGCGCAAAGGACACCATCACTGATCACTTTGCTGCTATACAGAGGGCAAACCCAACGCCGACAGAACGTGGACCGAATGCTTCGCTCAACTCGTCGGCACCGTCTTGTCCCTCTGGGATGCGGCCGAGTTGGATGCGGCCGGCGAGGATGGCGAAGTACTGCCCAAGTTCATCAACCTTACCGATGCTTCGATCAAGATGGTATGCTTTTCCCTTGTCCCAACAATACAGTCGATGCGAGAAGGAGAGGGGCAGTCCGGGAGGACGTATCGGTCGAATCAAGACAAGGAAGCAGGCCTTGCCTCTGTCCCACGGAATCCAGCACTGACGCGCTTTTTGCACTCTTTCAGATCGAATCGTTGCCAACCCGGTCCAACGACGAGCAGCCGCTGCAAAATATCCTCAGCATCTCTACAGCCGGCAGAAACCGATATTTGCTTCATTTCAACTCCCATCATTCTCTCATACAATGGACGGCTGGCATTCGCCTTGCCATGTACGAACACTCCACACTTCAAGAGGCTTATACCGGCGCATTGATTGCTGGGAGGGGCAAGAACCTCAACAACATCAATGTCATCATGGAAAGAACGAGATGCAAATCAGAGCAGTGGGTCAGGGTTCGATTTGGCGCCGGTGTACCGTGGCGTCGTTGTTGGTGTGTCATCTCGCCTCCAGACGAAAAGGATTTCCAAAAGATGCAGAAGGAGCTCAAAAAGAAATCACCTTATGATCGATCCCATGCGCCAGTTCTCAAAGGCGACATCAAGTTCTACGACACGAGGAAAGATGGGAAGAAGCAAAAGAAGGCTCAGCCAATTGCAACCATCACGGATGCGTATTCAGCATATGCCATCTATCCTCAAGCCAAGTCTTTGGTTGACGCTTCCACGTTGCTCAAGGTAGAGGGCAACGTCACTGTGCACGCTGACCCTCCTTCTTCCACCGAAGGTTTCATCTTCATCATGCCCGAAGTCCACCCCGCCGTGAGTGGCTTCGAAATGCTGTTACGCTTCCTGTTTCCTGCCTGGGATACCTTTGCCTTGTACGGCCGTCCCGGTAAGCTGGTTGCCAGCATATTGGATCCCCGTTCGCTCATGTTCGCCATGCCCAAGCACAAAAAGTACGGCTACTTGGAGATCGTGGATGTCTCAAACTTGATCCTTGACGAGGGCAGCTCAACCTGGGCGGAACGTGAATGGCGAAAACGCCTCAAAGAAGCCACGGGCACCAGGATGAATGCCTTGGAAGACGGCACCAGGTCTCATTCCCGCAGTGCCAGCCGCTCCAGTAACAGGCTGAGCTTTGGCAGTGGCAACAGACCCAAAGTTGGGTTTGCCGACGAACTGGCTGGGCGTGACCCTCAACACGTGCGCAACGTATCAGACTCCAATCTAGATTCGCACAACGACCGCAGCGGCCCCGGCAGCTCACCACAGCGACTGCAGCTACCTCTTCGTGGTGGTCCTCCAAGGGGAGTGTCGCCGGCCGAGGTTGGCAGTTCTGACGAGGACCTGACACCGCCGCCACCGCCCATGCACAGCTTGGAAGCGATGAGGAGTCTCCAGACGCCGGAGCCGGTTCAGCGGCCTCCCGCGTTCAGTCACGGATCCCAACCTCCTCCCATCAACAAGGCCTATCACTCCCCTGCACTTCGACGGGCTAACAGTCGGTTATCGAGCTCGACGCTTGCCCAAATGGCAACAGCTGGTGGCATGGGCAAACCGAGCGGTGGTTACAACAACTATCCGCCCAGTAGCAGAGACAATGAAGATGTTGTTTCCTCAGGATCCTCGGCGTGTGGACAAGACCAGTCGCTAGGAGTCCACACAAATCAAGGCGGACCTCGTCCAGGTGCGGGCCTAGGAAACCAGGATGGGTCATCGGCACGTCGCCTACCGCCATCTGCTCTTGACAGCCCTAACCAAGCATCTAGGCCACCCATGGGACCGCCGACTCTTCACGGGCAAAATGCCAACACGCGCCCAGGGACTTCGGAGAGTAACCGCTCCCATCATCCACCGGGCCAAGGCGGTCGGCCGCGATCGCCCAATCAGCAGCAGCAGCAGGGGCTGCGGCCTGACCAAATGAGACCCCCCTACGGACAGAATCTTAACTCACGCCCCGGCACCTCTGAAAGCAGCCGCTCTCATTATCCACCAGGTCAAAGCGACCGCCCACGATCGCCCAACACCCAGCAGGGGCTGCGGCCTGATCAAATGGGGGCCCCCTACGGACAGAATCTCAACTCACGCCCCGGCACCTCTGAAAGCAGCCGCTCTCGTTATACGCCAGGTCAAAGCGACCGCCCGCGATCGCCCAATTCCCAGCAGCAGCAGCAGCAGCAGCAGCAGCAGCAGGGATTCCGACCTGATCCGACGAGGCCCTTTCCCGGACAAGGAGGGCCGCCTGTCCCATACTCTTCTGGTCGACCAACTCCTGGGCAAGGACCGCCGCCGAATGCCCCCCCTGGACAATACGGAAACGACCGAGCTGAATTCGGAGGACCTGGGATGCGTGGCGGGCCGTCGCCCGCCTATCCTCCCCGCAAACCAGTGCCAAGACAAACGAACAGCATCACCCCCGATTATATAATAGACCACTACACATCTGATCCATATCGCGGAGGCGCGGCGTCTGGGTACGATGGACGACCAGGTGTTCCTCAACACCAACAAGCAACGGTACGTGAGGGCCCCCATGGCCATGACCAGGACGAGCGTCCCCGCGCCGGGGTCATGAGGACAGTTGGAGGTGGAGAGCGTCGGATGCAGAATGGCGCAGAATTTGATATTCCAGAGGTAAATTTTGGTCCCACTTTGAATTACGGTGCAAAACACCACACCCAAGCCCCAAGATTTGGCGATGATACCATGTCGAGCAATGGGCCAGGCCACGGCTTTCCGGAGCGGGGATCCTACGCCCATAGATGGCAATCGGGCCATGCGAGACAAGAACCCGTGGACCCTTATCAAAGGAGGATGGTGGCCTGGCAGCCCGGCGGTACCTGTGTTGGGAGCAGCTCCATACCAAAAATCACATCGGGAGGAAGAGCGCTGACACCAGAACAGTACATCCAACATGTAAACGCGACAAACTCGACCCATGCAGGCGGAAAACCTGCCGCTGAAGGATATGTCACGGGCTTCAGGAGTCACAGTCCCCAGCCACCGTCTGCCGGCCTCGGGCGAGAAGGACCTGGTCCGTTACCGCCCGCGCACGGCGGTGGTCCCGGCCGGTTTCCACGACCCATGGGACCACCATCTCAGAGCATACCTCCACAAGGACAATATGGCTCGGCGCAGGTTCCAAACTATGGCCAATACCAGGGCCAAGCCTTTTAAAAAAGACGGCTGGCTTTTTTTCGCACCGCGTTGATGGCGGTTTGACAAAAGGTCTGAACGGAGGCCATTTTCTTTTGTCAATGTCTATGCTGCCCTGTCTTGTTTTTTCTCGGCGTTTTGCCCTTTGTGTTCTTTCATGGTTCAGATTGAGCATTGAGAGGAGGTCCAACATGCCGCACATGTGCCTCGGGGGAGTTGGCGTACACTAAATATGTTTGTTGGGTAAGATGACTGCTTTGCCAGTCTCTCATTTTGATTTGCCACTGGGAGTCCCTTTTTCGTACTTTATTAGATGCACCAGGACTGGTGTCGCTGGAGATTCTGTATCAGACCGTACGTAATAGAGGTGTGTGGGGGGGGGGGGGGAGGGAGTGGCATAGATGATAGGGGGAGTATACGAAATGATTCTTGACAAATTTCATGTTGTTTTGGGCAAAAGTTGATTCCCGTGAAAAAAAAAAAAAAAAAAAAAAAAAAAAAAGACATCCGCCAGGCTTCTCGTGGAGCTGCCGTTAAATATGTGGAGTTGTTGACAGTGTCGCTAGCTGATGATTTGATTGGACCATGTTGCTTCTAGACCCTGTACAACGAACGACGTGAATGTCGCAGATATGTGAGAATTGCGATGATTGATTGATGAAACCAGACGACGACATTGCTTTCACTTTCAGATGTGATTGATTGGCGCGCCAGGCTCCGTCTGCGGCGGGAAATGCTCGGTCCGACTTGATAATGATTGGGCCTGCTCAGTCGTTCGTTGGTAAAAAAAAACAAAAAAAACAAAGACAAAAAAAAAAAAAAAAAAAAAAACCAAAACCAAGGAGAAAACCGACATGCTCTAGCAGTAAGTAGTAGTAGTCAGTCACTCGAGGCAACTCACTCACCCCGCCAATTAACCATCAGCCACCAGCAGCACAGACGGAAGCTGGAAGCAACAAATGTGCTTGCCGGGCTCCCAGCTGTCCTGTCCGGTGATTCTCCTAGCTTGACCCTTATTGAAGCATGAATGCGCCACTCATGCCCATTTCATCTTGTCTGCGGTGCTTCTTGAACCCGTGTGCGACGACCCTCCACGACCCTCCACGACCCTCTCCTCTCTTCCCAGACACGCACGCCTCTTGACGACGCCTCGGCAGGCAGGCTGTGTACGTCGCGAATATCGATCCGTCCGCCCGTCGTCGTTCGTTCGTTGCCCCGGGCCTCGCTCTGGTTAGCGATATCGGCTGCCAGACTTTCACAAGCTGCCCGACACAACATATAGTAACTACCCGTATTCTTTTGGCCCGGCGACATTTGCCGAAGTCATCTGCCAGAGCACCTCTCCCTTTCCTGGGTCGTGTCTCTTCCCAATGGACGGCACCCAGCCGACTCAAGGTACGAGCAAGGTCCAGTCCGCTGCCGTGCCTGCTCCTGACCTTTTAGGACACCCAAAGGTGTTGCCGAGCTAATTTGATGCGCCTCACCCCCTTTCTTTCTCTCCTCGTTTACTTCTAGCGACCCAACGTGTCCTCGATCCGCGCCGAGTAGGCCAACAGAACTCTGGCTTCTCCGACGACGACATATCCGACATCATCTGCGTCCTGTACCCGCACTCAGAATCAGCACGCGAGGAGGTGAAGCGGCTGGCCGTGGAAGATTCGCCTCATGTTGTTGGCAAGAAAGAAGCAGATGTGGTTGAGCCAGACTATGAGCTCGAGGATCATGCGAGTCGGTTCGAGCCACATCCGGAAAACCATGGAAACCACGCCATCATCCTGAGGCTCTCGTCCAAGGTCAAGAACCCTGCCGCCGGATTCACTTTCGGCAGAAACAATGCAAGATGCGACATCGTATTTGTAGACGATCCGCTACGACGAGTGAGCAACGTCCACTTCCGGATTCACGTAAACGAGTATGGGAACGTCATGATTGAAGACCAGTCCACCAACGGCACCTTTGTCGACCGACAGCTTCTGACCTGCCACCCCAAGGGCAAGAAGGCACAACCAACCAACAAGTGGGTGTTGAGTTCGGGCACCCTCATCAAGATCCTTCTTCACGACGAGATGCGTGACTTGACCTTTCGTGTTCGGGTTCCTCGTCGCGACGAGAACTATGATCGTGCTTATCTCAACAAAGTGGAAGAGTATTTCGTCCAAAATGGCCTGCAACCTCCCGGGGGCGGAACACATCACCCGCAGGCAAACACGGGGACCCTCGACATCTTCAAAGTTCCCGGCGCGCCCTTGACCAAGAAGGTGGGCTTCGAAGCGAGCCCCATGCCGTATCCTTCCCATTCAACGCGCAAGGAGCTGCAGAGCGGAATGGGCACTGAATGGAAGGGCTCGGGAAAATACAATCGCGTCAGCAGGATTGGCAAGGGTGCCTATGCCGTAGTCTATAAGGTGACCTCGAAATCCACCGGGCTTCCGTATGCCGCCAAAGAGCTCGAGAGACGACGCTTCATGAAAAACGGAGTCCTGGACCAGAGAATAGAAAACGAAATGAAAATCATGCAGCGAGTAAATCACGTAAGAGAAAAAAAAAAAAAAAAAAGAGACACTGCCGTCATCTTGCCGATGTTGATTACTTGCTGACAGATGACTCGACAGCCAAACATCGTGCGCTATATCGAGAACTTGGACTGGGAGGGTCGGCTCCTGATCATCATCATGGAACTCGTCCCCCTGGGTGATTTGGGCAGAACAATCACTTTAGAGGAGCCATTCACCACGAGCATGACGCAGACCATGTCCGCTCAGCTGCTGAGTGCCCTGGGTTACCTGCACGCCAACAACATCACGCACCGCGACGTGAAGCCCGACAACATCCTGATACACTCCTTGGAACCGTTGGTGGTGAAGCTGTCCGACTTTGGTCTCTCAAAAATGATCGACAGCACAGAGACCTTCCTACGCACGTTTTGTGGCACCCTGCTGTACTGCGCGCCCGAGGTATACATTGAATACGCAGAGTACGACGACAATGGCCATAGAACGCGCGGCCAAAAGGTGCGCCGCAAGCCCGGCCAAAGGTACAACCACGCCATAGATATATGGTCGCTGGGCGGCGTGTTGTTTTACTCGCTCACCGGCCTGCCGCCGTTCCCCGTCCAGTCGGGCACCAGCCATTCGGAACTACTGCACAGGATCTTGACCACCAACTTGGACACGATGCCTCTGCAGCGGCGCGGGGTGGACGAGGTGGGCATCGACTTTGTGCGCCGCATGCTGGAGAAACGCCCGGAGTACCGCGCGACGATACCAGAACTTGAGAGTCATCCGTGGCTTGGCGGAGAGCCCATGGTGCAAGCATCCCAGTCATACGATGAGATAACCGACGACGAGGAGTGCCCTTCACAGCTCCAATGGCCAGACTATGGTGACGAATTCGTCAGCGATTCGATTAGCGATGCTTCGGATAAAGAAAACGGGCCCGCGGCCGAGGGCAACCGACGACAACAACAACAACAACCACAACAACGCCTGTTTGGTGAAGTCGGCACATCCGCCATTGGTAGCTCTGGCGTCGTTCCGCCAGAATTCCTCCGCATATCTTCCGACCACAGCACAGGTTCGACGGAGATACTGGACCCGCTTGAAGACGAGGCGTACGACTCGGCAGACTGTGACACGATGAAAGGCCGAAACCGACGCGCCTATCGACAAAACACAACGTCTCTTCGCCACAACCAGTCATCGGACCAGCTCCAGAGCCTGGTTGAGAATGTGGCGTCGCAGAGTCTGGGGGGCAGCCCATCTGATCAAGACGAGCCGGCGTCTCGAGGACCGTCTTACGCGGCGGATCCCAATTCGAGCAAACGGAAGCCATCTTCCAACGACACGAGCGAAGAATTCGACGACAACACGCCACCCAGGAGGCCCACCATCAAGAGACTGAAGTCAGCATGCAACCTCGAGGACATATCCGGTGCTTTGCTGGAAGAGTACAAGCTCCTGGCGAGAATGCCCCAGGTGTTGAGGCTAGAATCAGGGCGCCAGATCGACTACCCCGTCAGCAAAATGGAGTTTTGGGAGCAAGACAAGAAAACGTGGCATCTGCATTACCCCGAGATGACGCAGCTCCAACACGATGCCTTCAAACAAGCCGCCAAGGATGGAGGAGAGGAGTTCCGACCGGGCAAAACACCACTGTGGGATCTGGCCATGAAGTACTTCGCGCCCGGTTCCGGCCTCGGTGACAAGAACAGCCGGACGGCTATCCCACCACCACCATCTGTTCCCGCGGTGAGACGAGAGGACAGCAAACCAGTGGACGATTGCACGATGGACATCCCATCCACCGCGGCGCCCCCCGTCGAGCCCGATTCCCTTCCTGACACCTGCCCTCCCGACAGCAAGATCGTCGTGCCCGTCCAGAAGGACATGTCGGCCAACCGCGCGATCGCGCTGATCGACACGGATGCGTCGTCATGCGTCCAGGGTATCTCGTTCCCCATCACCGACGCCCTGGTATCCTTCGGACGTGGTCTCGAAAACACAGAGGTCTTCAAGGACAAGCTGGAGCCCCGCGTGCCCAAGTACGCCTTCAAACTCATGCTCTGGAAAGACGGCTACGACCCGTCCAGGAATGTCGCCAAGGACGACCGGCCGTGGTCCAGGGCGGGCGCGACGGAGGAGGCCTCGTCGTATCATTTTTGGATATCCACCAAGGCCACGCTGGGCATCAAGATCAACGGCTACAGCCTCGCCTCGTCAGACGCCAAGAACCCGGGCGGCCCTTCCAAGTACTGGGCGAAGGTGCACGACGGCGACTCCCTGACGATCTGGGGCGGACAAGACGCGGAGAACCAGACCACGCTCGCCTTCCGCTGCCTCTGGGGCGGATCGTCCAAGAGCCGTCCGGCGGAGAAGCCTCACCTCGAGGTCGCCACGCCACAGGCAGCCGCCAAGCTCGACAAGGCGTGCCAGAGGACGGAGAGGCGCATGCGGGAGACGGCCGAGAAGGAGCGCAGGTCGACCGAGGCGAGGGCCGAGTTTGCGAACCGACAGCGCCGAGTGGATGTGGAGCGGGAGCGCAGCCGCGTCTTCGAGCAGAAGAGGCAGCAGGCCGTTGCGTTCCTGGCCGCCAACCAAGCCCCGTCTTCGCGGAGGGGTTCTTCCCACGCAAGTGCTCCCGTCGCGTCTCACGCAAGCAGGACGCAGCACCTGACGACACATACGTCGCGACTCAGTCCCGATAAGACCGTCCTGTATTACGGTCGGTAAAATCTACCGTTGCTGGAACAAAAGATTCCAAAAAAAAAAAAAAAAAAAAAAAAACCAAAAAAACCAATCAAAACCCCAAAGGAGTGGGACTTTATTTAATTCGCAATTTATTTAGACAGACGTTGGAAAGGAGGGGGGGGTTGGAAACCGCTGCTGGATTGCCGTTTGGCACTCACTGTCTAGTATGTTCTATAGTCGAGTGGTGTGCGTGTCCTTGGGGTGGAATTTCGGGGTTTTCCAGGTTTTCCAGGACGGAAATGGGAGGCGTAGAGATGGAGATGGATGTGGATGTGAAGGGGAGAGGGGAGAGGGGAGAGGGCACTTTTGAAGCGTGGCTTTTTTATTTTATTTTTATTTTTTTACTTAGGTTTGTTTTGAGGGGATGGGGGGTACGCTGCGAGTTGCGTGTTTGTTGGACATGCGGACTGGGTATACGTTGGACTTTTGCGCGTCTGTTTAAAATATGGATTACGTTGAACTTTTTTCATGTCTAGAAGGGACGAATATATTGGGAGATTTGTGTGTTTAAAGTACTAGGGGGGATATACATTATATGTTAAACTTTTGCGCGTCTATTTAAAATATAGATTACATTAAACTTTTGCATGTCTAGAAAGGACAAATATATTAGGAGGTTTGTGTGTTTAAAGTACTAGGGGGGATATACATTGTACGTTGAACTTTTGCGCGTCTATTCAAAATATGGATTACGTTAAACTTTTGCATGTCTGGAAAGGACGAATGCATTAGGAGATGTGTGTGTGTTGGAAGGGGGAATATATGCTGGGAGATGTGTGTGTCAAAAGTGCTGGTGGGGATATACGTTTGGACTGCATTGCATGTCTGTTCAAAAATATGGTATGCGTAAAACTTTTGCATGTTTGTGAAAAGCGCGAATTAAAATTGAAAGTTCTGCATGTCTGTTACAAGTATGCATACATGTTGGCATGTTGAATGTCTGTTCAAAGTAAGAATGCACGATGCAGCTCTTGCACGTCTGGCAAAAGTATGAACATACGTTGGAACTTTTGCATGTATGTTCAAGGCAAGAATACACATTGCACGGGTAAGAACACACGTAAAACCCCTACATGTCTGGTTTACGGAAAATTATTGTACACCTATCTGGTCTTGGTTTGCACAGCGAAGAAAGAAAAGGATTTTCTCAGGCATCGCGGGGCAGGGCACACCGCATACATCCATGTGAAAACAAAAACAATATAATAGCCAACAGTATCTGTGCCCCCCTCCCCCCTTTCCTGCATGGAAAGGAGCCAATTCTTAGTTTGACAGCTCGGTGAGTACTAGGTATAGTACAGCAGATCGATCAAATCGTGGTTCGTGCATATGAGAACAAGGTGAAGAATAAGGAAGGGGGCAAGCTGGGAAGTAAGAAGAAAAGAAGAAGAAAAGAAGAAGAAAAGAAGAAGATAAAACTAGGAAATACTTTAAAAAAAAGATAGGAAAGGAAGAAGAAAGGAAGGAAGAAAAGGAAGGAAATAAGAAGACGAAACCAGGAAATACCTAAAAAAAAAAGATGGACATGAAAACAAAAGAGAGAAATAAAAACCAGTAAGCACGTGTTGGCAAAATCAGCCAGGTCGGGTTTTTTTATGCAACGTTGGGGCCTCGGGTTTATTCCGACGGGGAGCGAGTCGAGATTTTTTTTTCTTCTGAAATGGGGAACTAAATGAGGAGAAAGGAAAGGAAAGGAAAGGAAAGGAAAGGAAAGAGAAAAATAAAACATGGAAGAAGTGAAGAAGAAAAGAAGAAGAAAAAAGCGAAGCTGTGTAACAAGAATGTCCCGTGTTCATAACAGGCGACATGACTCTAGACGGGACAAACCAGAAGGAATCAAGGTCCCATGTCCTCGTGGCTCGAGGTGTCGTCGCCCAGCGCGGACGGCAGTGCCAGGTCGAGAGTGTCGGGGGTTTTGAACTCTACAATTTTATATCAAATAAGCCTTGAATTCATCAAAAGAAATGAAGAAGACAAGACAGTAGAGCCGATAGAAAAAACAAAAACAAAAAAGAGGGGGGACGGTGGAAGAGGGAGGTCCCGTTTGCGAGTCTTCAAAACGTACCAAGGAGCATGGTTCGCTGGACAGGAGTCGGAGGCGTCGAAGCTGGTTCCTCTAGAATGGGCTCTGGAATCCTGTCGTCGAAGCTTGTGGCCTCGTCGACCTTTGACCCGCTCGGCGGCTGTTTCCTGGTACTCCAGTCCCATGCGCTGCTCGGAGCAGAATACTGCCTTCGTCTGGGAATATAGTATGGGTTGCTAGTAGAGCGCGAAAAGTCGGTAAACACTGAACGCGAGTATGTGTTGTTCAGAGGCGGTTGTTCGTTGTTCGAAGTTTTCCCGCCCGAGCTCGAATGGGAGGAAAACGACGAGTCGTCCGAGTCGTCCCGGTCCGAACTGAAGGAGCTTTTCTCGTCAGCTTGGATGGGATTGTGATTCGTGCGACTGTCTTGGCTGCTGTGCGGCACGGCATGGCCCGATGCGGAGCCGCTGTAGTCAAACGTGCTGAAGTAGGACTCCTTGCGTCCAAAGGCTCCGCGGCATGAAGAGAATTGGCTTGGTCCAGGCCGTCGAGAATAGCTTTGCGGAAAGGTATGACGAAGTTCATCATCGTAAAAGTGGCTGGCATGGTTTGGGCCCTCGTAACCTGCCAATGGAGATTGCGGACGACTCATAGTTTCATTCGTCTCTTCGATCCTCTCTTCATCAAGTCTCGTGCTACGTCCCTTCCCAAAAACGCCCTTGGAGCGCGTGAAGTCTTCTTCGTTGGCCATGCTGTAAGGATATGCTCTCCGAGAATGTCGTGGGAAAACCCCGACGTCATCATGCCCGGCTTGACACTGGTGGGGAGGTGTCAACGTCCGTCCTTCTGATGATACCGAGGTACCGACATCAGGAACGCGATGCTCTTCAGCTCTTTTCGCATCACTGCATGCAAATCTTTGCCCGCGCCCGCGTTTTGCGAACGCAGATTCACCACCCTCTCTTGATTTTGCTTCAAGATCCTGCGTTTCCATCCCGGCCAGGGGAAATACAGGTTCGCTAGCATCAGTCTCCGAGGAAAGCTCCTCAACGTAAGGATTCCGGTATTCATTATTTCCCGTCAAATTGCCTGGCGCTGCAGCATGTTCCTCTCCAGGGTGTGGCGTGGAGCCTCTCTGTGCCCGACGCTGCGCCGACCCCAATCTCCTGCCAGGGTAAAACGGCGATGATTCAGCTGGACTGACCGGACAAGACGTATTTTTGGTCGGAGGTGTGTTTCTCAGATGGAGCCGAGCTATATTCTTCGCTCTCTGAGGCTTCTTCTGGGCTTCGAAGACTGACCGCTCGGACGAGCTGCCGCATTTTGTAGATCCAGGTAAAGAGTTTAGAGAAATACCGGACTCATTGTCCTCCTCAGATGGCTGCTCTCGAAATACCTGACCATGTCAGTCAGTCTACACGTTGTAAGGATCCTGTTATAATACGTACTGCTCCCAAGACAGACATCTCGTTGTTGTCCTCCATCAAGTGGACTTCATTTGTACAGCTTCCGCAGTAGTTTGGTAATAGCGAATCTCCATGCTCGGCCTTGAATTTTTCTTGAAATATCTTAGACCGGACCTTACCACATCCAAAACAGAAATGATAGCGGTCCATTATATTCTTGTTGCATTCCATCTCACGGCAGGATGAGCAGTAGTTCAGTATGGGCTTGTGTGCTGCGCCGATCGGATGTTTCTCATGAAACTGTCGTGATCTGACCTCGCCACAGCCCGAGCAGAGATGATGTCGTACGGTGTCGGATCTTCCGATGTTCTCAAGAACGGCAGAACGGAGCATCTGGTCTGCCTGCTGCTGAGCCGGGAATGGCAAGTCAATTTGACGCTGGGCCGATTTCTCAGTCGGGACTACGTTCTCCTTGGCATAATATTCCGCCGAGTTTTGCTCCTTGGCAGGCATTTTTTCTGGAACTGTGTTTGAACCGTGTGCATTTCTTTGCGACTTCTCTGTTACCAGATTGTCCATGAACTTGTTCAGCTGCCGTTGGGCGTCGCTCCGATCCCGCTGGAGTCGCGAATTGCCCGGTTCATTTGACAAACGGTCTTGAGCGTTGTTCAGTTGTCGTTGAAGGTCCAGCAGCTTTTGCGCTTCTAGAATTGGCAACGGAGAGGGCCTTTTCTTGCTCTTTTCATGGGTTGTTGGAACCACAGTAAGAGGTGCAATCATGTACCCGAATCTGCCTGGATGCTGGGGCATTGCAGGTAAGCAGTTGGATTTGAAAGGAGCTAAGCGAGAGTATTGGCTCGAGTTAGGCTGAGTTTCTTGACAAACAACATTCCCCGTTGAATAGGGGAGTGGGTAGGGAGCATAGCCTCGACCGATGTCCTTTGTGAAGCTGTGCGACTGAGTGAGCCACGGAGAGCAGATGCCTGGCGGAGGTGTTGGCTCCAGTGTCTTGTTTATTTCCCTAGATCGAGATCGGGTTTGCTTCGATTTTTGCTTCCTAGCCATTACCTCCACTGGCGGTGGAAGCTCCGTACTCTTACTGAGAACGCTTCGCTGCTTCTCATCTATTGATGTATGACGATTGGATTTCTGTCCCTTGCGAGATTTGATAGCCAATCTTTTCATTCCCGAAGCTGCGCTTCGATTTGAAGGACTCGTATCATGAGATATGTATGCATCCTTGGATTCTGGTTCCAGTATACTGTCGACGGTCTCGTCTGAATCGTCTTCATACCGATCTACGACATAATTATTAAGCGCACGCTTTATGTCCCAATAAGAAGGCAATCCAAACGCTGTGGACAAAAGATCGATCCTCGTGTCCACAACTGGGGATGACCGACGCCTCTTCCACTTGTGGCCCATAACGGGCGATCAGATGGTAAAAACGCCAAGAGGAAAAGAGGAAGAGGGGGGGGGGGGACGGAAAGAAAGAGAAAACGAAAGAGGGAAAGGAAGGAAGGAAGGAAGAAAGAGAAAGAGAGAGAATGGAGTAGAAAGGCGAGCTAGAGGCAGAAGCAAAAAAAAAAAAAAAACGAGTGTGGTCCTGCAGCATACTCTGCTGTGTTGTTGCTGTAAAATGAATCCCACAAACGCCAGAAGAGATATGAGATGGGTAAGGGAAGATCAGATGGGGAGGCAGAGGGCCGCGGCTGTGCAGCAGTGAGTGAAGGAGTGTAATTTTCAAGTTAGCCGGGCAGCTGTGAAGATGGTGAGTTGTTGTTTGTGACAACTGACCACCAGCCGACAGCGAATTTGCACCCACGTGCCAAAAACAAAAGACGGATCCAAGACTTCATCTTCATCAAATGGCCTCTCATTCTATTGAAATCATACCGCGATTTTGACTACACCGAGATGTCCCGTCTTTCTACTTTGAAGACACGACCGGCTATTCGATTCGTTTTGAACCGATCCTTCACAAAGCTGCACTCACACGAATCAATCGTGCGGCTCAATCCACTCGAAGAACACGAGCCCCCTTCTTCTTCAGGGCCTTCTTTCTTTTCTGTCCCCTCTCAAATGATGCCGCAGCAGCGTGATCCCTTCCGACGTTATCGAGATCCTTCACCTTGTAAATCCGGATGATCCAGTTCTCACTGGTGAAGGCTTCCTCCAAGGTGTCGAGAACCGGGCCCTTATCGGGAAGTCGGACACCGCGGACACGGTCCGCAACCTGACCTGCAGGGAACAAGCTGTGGAAGTTGTAGTATGACATTTTGTACCTGGTTATTCATGTGTTAGCAAATATGTATCAGAGTCTGAGCAGGGCATGCGCTAGAATCTTACAAGAGACTGTTCTTCATCGTGCTGGTGGCCCCTTCGTCGACTCTGTACTCTCCACGAGGTGTAAAGAAGTCGGCTTCTTTGACCTCATCAGGCCAGATACCCTCAGCAATACGCACCATCCACAAGAACTTGTTAATATCGTCACCAGAATAACCGATAAGAGAACCGAAAACAACAAGAACGTAGTCGACTTCATGTTGACGCATGATCGGATAGCTGACTTCTTCACTGGAGCTCATGGCTTTGCCAACAGTTGCAATGTGCGTGTTGTTCCAAGTGTTGTTGTCGACCAAGGTGGGCCGATCGGCCATGCCACCAATCTGATAACCGTAATCCCACCATGACATGATTTTCGCGTCCTTCTTGGTGTTTTGTCGTAGCCATTGATATGCCTCTCGGTAGTCGTCAATGATGTGCTGGCTGCCATCTGCCGCTCGGCTTGCTAGAACAACTGATGGAGACGAGTAGGCGACTGAAGTGACCCAGGTGCAATGCGTCACAAACATGAGCAGATAGACAACAACAGACGCGACGACGAACCACCTGGACGATGGGTTGAAGACGCCAACAACTGGCTTGTTGCTGCCCCGTAGCCCTGCAGTAGGAGTCCCTTTGGAGGGTTTCTTGGAAGCAGCAGCTTCGTCAATGGCCTTCACCTCCTTGGAGTCTGGCGTCTTGGCAGATATGTAGGTATCAAGCAAGTTGGATAGCGCAATAGCGGCGGCAATGCAAACAACTGGGGTCAACGTGAGCATGAGACGAACCATGACGCCAGCGAAGTAACTTCCAAAGAGCGCATAGACGATTACAAAGACGTGTTCGTCGCGAAGATCTTGGAAACACATGTATACACCAGCCGGGAACAACCAGATGAGGAAGTTGAGATCGAAGAAAAACGCCGGCCAAGCGGTGGGCTGATGCTCCGACACTGACGCGATGATGGGAATGTGAATCTTGGCATAGCCAGTGTCCCACAGAGAGTAAAAACGACCGTTCCATGGAGCAATGTAGCCGAGTGATGTCAGGGCCACGAGCGCAACCAAGCCGATACCAAACGTGGCGATAAGAATCGTGACGAGAAACGTCTGGAATTGTCTGCTAGGAATGGCGGAGCGCACGTATTGGATGAAACCAATCAGCTGGAGGAAGCCGAATATGCCTAGACTTTCCGTCAGTACCACGTAGGAGTGTAAACTCGTGAATCGACTATACATACCTAATGCGGGCATATGTTCGCTCGTCTTCACGGGCAGAAAACCGACGAAAGGAATTTGCATGCTGGCAAGAGTTCCCAAAGCATACCAGGTCGTATAGCTGACATAAAGACGCGTGCTGTATCTGCCCATGCAGATAAGGACCAGGGCATGAAGGGGTAGCAAGCAAGTAATGAAAGCATAGCCGCCCCATGAAGCAACCATGTAGCCGTAGAACAAAGCGCACAGCGCACCCCAAAGCATCGAGCCGAGCTTGAGGGACTTGATCCAGAGATAGAAGGTAAAGACGAGAAGGAAGATGGCGATCGCCTCGTTGTCGTAGCTTCCGGCGACTGATCGTGAGATGTAACCAGGGGCGATGCCCATGAAAATGGCTGAAAGTAGACCAGCAGAAGGAGAATCGGTCATCTCGTTGGTTAGGAGATAAGTTGCGTAGGCAGTGAGGCCGGAGAAGGCCGGGGCGAGGAGAACGCAAATGTTGCGGATATCGACGGGAATGGTCAGGGCCTGGAGAGCATGGTAAATGGCGCCACTGGTGACCATGAGACCTGGGTATAAAGTGCCACCGGTAACACGACCGAGGGGATGCCACGTCCGATCATCGAACCAATCCCAGAACTTGTAGAATCCATTTGCGACGAGATATTTGGTCGCGCGAAAGTTAAACCAGGGGTCGACTTAACGTCGGGTCAGCATTTCGAGAGGCATAGAAAAAACCGAAACGACAGTCGCGAACTCACACTCGTGAATGATGCTCTCAAAACCTAGACGACTGCTGTTAGCACTTGTTGATCAACAAAGGGGAAGGGGGGAGGGGTGTGTGGTTGGCTATCTATATATCGCGAGGCAGCCAAAGGCCATGTGCGTGCGCGTGCAAGCAATCGCCACTTACGAATGACGGAGAACAATCGACTCGAGATGGAAGCACCGGCGATGAGGCCAAGAATAATGACACGCAGCAGCGCTCTTGTGCTTTTCGAATTGAACATGACGGTGGGGGAAGCTTCGGCCGTCATATTGGCGACGACTGTTGGCAATGACTGCCCTAACGATTGATGAGGATGAATGTTCCCAGGTGTTGAAGGCAGCCCGCGTGCGACGACAAACTGACAACCTCCAAGCTGAGGACAGCTTGGAGCTTCCGACAATGTACAATGTACCAGGGGTTATGGGGGGGGGGGACCACTGCAGGTACTGTGGGGCAGGCTCCTGGTTTGTTACTTCTTACTACTAGTACTACTACTACTACTACTACGTAGTATGAGTACTACTAAAGTATTGGTTGTGGTTGATGACTCTGGACCGATATTTTGCCGCGCCACTTGAACTGGCTGCAGTCGCTTTTATGTCGTGGTTTCGTAGTACTCCATACAACTTCGCGGAGGAATGCGTATATGTAACAAGAAGCATGAATCGCACCGAGAGGTAGATATAGAAGAAGCATGCGCTGAAGTTTATGTCGCCGACGCGTCTGCCTCCACGACCAAGGTGACGAGCTGAACACCTCACATAGTTGGCAACTCATGTGCTCATGTCCTCGCCGTAGTACAGAGTAGTACGCATGTCACGCCAGCCACTGCTTCAATTTTATTGTCGCTTTACCGTCTATGTTGTGTATATTTTACAGCTGTACACGTTCAGCCAACAGGAACATAAGGAACCTCTATGCAGCGGCGCTTCGCGTTTCTCCATCATACATCGATCCTTCTCGGACCTAGGCCTTTTTTATCAGATGAATGCTGAACCTTGGTCCTCGGCGAGCATTGCCATTCATTTCTCAACCTTTTTGTATTGCTCTTGTTGCTCCGTTATTCGTGAAGGAACTTCCTTGTCCAAGATACGTCCGTTGGACCAAATTAAGGGCTCTCCTTGGAGAGTTTCAGGAGGAACTTCTCGAGATCGAATTGGGGATCATTGATGTCGGCAGTGACTTGAAAAACCGGTCAGTTTGTGCCGTTCAAGATTCATGCGTGCACGCGCTTCCAAAACTATCCGCACCAAGGGCTCGAACGGTGATAGTCCAGACATACCGTCGTCTTTGGCAGTGGAAGAGCGAGTGTTCTTCTTAGCATACTCTGCCTTGGCCTGATCTATCAACTTCTGCTTGCTCTCATACTCGTGCTTCTCGTGTTCGGCTCGTTGAGAAGCGGTAATCGTCCTCTGGTGGGAGAATCCATAGAAAACACCGACAGCCAGCGCTGACCACCGAAGAACCTATAATTATCTCGGCGTCAGTTACTGCTTCGGGGAGGAGCGCAGCAGCGGATCCTCAATCGTTCCATGCTGGACCATGAAAGACGGATTGACCAGTGCATGGGTGGCAGTGACGATAGGCCAGGAGCAGGGCGGAAAGACGAACATTAACACCGGTCGAGGCCATTGTGAAGGTCGGTCGCGCGGAGGACAAGAAACACGAGAGAGCGATCCGAAAGGTCTGGCGTAGCTCGGGGCTGACAATTGGCGTCAATGGAGGACCCTGTCGTGGATGGAGAAAATTGTTGCGACGGTAGCAAGGTGTTGAAGTTTTGGAAGTGCGTCGGGAAAAGTCGCAGTTTTCCCAGCACAAACCATTGGCAATGGCCCATCAAAGCCCGCCAGGGGGATCTCTGAGGTCTGACAGTGATCTAGAGGCGCTCAAGTCACGTGAAGTACTCGCTGTCTACTTACGCTCCTGGGCTCATGCGGCCCAGCTAGGCGCCAGGACGAGTACCTCCAAGTACCCGCCCGGACGAACCCTCAAGGCTACGACCCGGCCCGCCGATGGAGCAAGAGACAGAGAATCGAGAGTCCAGACTACCAGTTGACGACAATTTAACACACAGCCTCCTGCTCCCTAGTCCAATTACCAGTTGAATTGCCTACAGGCTACATGAGGGGCACAGCGCAGCGCTCGTTCTTCACATTCTGACAGTCGGAGCAAACTCCAGGACGCCACCGACATCGTCACCTCGCCGAAAGACAGTATCTGAACCACCGTGATTCGGTCTCGATATTTAGTATTCGACTGAACGGGCTTGGGGTGATTGTGCGCCATCATCTACAGAAAACGCGGCCCGCTCACCATCCGCTTTGGCCGTGTCGCCTTGGTTCTGACTTGACCTCCCCTGGCGAGGCTCTCCTGAACAGCCTGTCCCGCAATGGGACAGCCCAAAACACAAGATGCAACAACGCCGAGATGAAATTCTTGCAAAGAAAGCAAAGCTCGCGGAGCTCAAGCGACAAAGAGAGTTGCGAGCAAGCCAAGCGAGCGCAGGTCGTCAAATCCTAGGTCCCGGTGATGTAGGTCTGCTCTAGATCATTATTCGCACCTTGGTTTTTTTTTTTTTTTTTTTTTTTTTTTTTTTTTTTACGCCGGCCCATGACCCTGACTCTCTTCATCACTTTAGTTAATAGCGCCGACTCCGGGAAGAGCAGATAGTCGCCGCGAAATTGAATCCCTTATAAACAGTCTCGTGGGTGAGAGTCGTCCCGGCTCGACGCTGGGCGGTGCTGCGTCTCCCGG
Source organism: Claviceps paspali (assembly GCA_013435705.1). NCBI lineage: Eukaryota > Fungi > Ascomycota > Sordariomycetes > Hypocreales > Clavicipitaceae > Claviceps > Claviceps paspali. The sequence goes on along the minus strand of JABAEC010000011.1, from coordinate 336,543 downwards.
CCTGCGAGGCAGTCGACCCAACAGTGTTCTCAGTGCGGGCGAACTGAGCAACGAAACCTCCGAATTCGCCGCAGCTTCCATCGCGCAGTCAGCTGCTCCGACGGTGCCGCCGCCGCAGCTGAGTACGGCCGCCTTGACGACAGTATACGAATGCCCGCCGTCACCAGTCAAGGAGATATTCTCTTACAGCAAAGGCGTCCAAACCGCCGATGAATGGCTTCTGACTTCGAGAAACAGGGCGCAGTCAAATTCTTCCGACACACCGGAACTGGAAGCAACGCTAAGCTCACCGACCAAGAGACAAAGCAGACGAGAAAGGGACCGGGAGGAAGAGTTGCGCCAGAAGATCCGCGAAGAGGTCGAAGAAGAGCTGAGGGCGGTCAAGGAGTCCATCGTGGACGGCAATGCTGCAGAGCAGCCACTGTCATCCACCAATTATCCCTCGAGAGAACTCAGTTCAGAGGAGTTGGAGGCTGTCACCCACTCTGAAGAGTTTGCTGATTTCTTAGATCAGTCTACCAAAGTTATTGAGCGAGCGATTGATCAGGAGACGTACGATATCCTGACGAACTATGCCTTGCAAGGCAAGGACGAAGACGAAGACGACGAGGAGACTGGAAACACGGGTGGACGAGGATCACACAGGATCAAAGAAGTTGCCCAGTTCTTCGACGAGCGCTGGTCCAAGAAGCGGATGATAAGCGGCATCGATTTCTCTCCAAAATTTAGCGAACTGCTCCTTGCGTCGTATACCAAAAATCCTACGGCGCCTCATGAACCAGACGGCCTTGTGCAGGTTTGGAACACACATATGCATGATCGACCGGAATACGTCTTCACCGCTCAGTCCGATATCCTCACGGCCAAATTTTCCCCTTATCATCCCAACCTCATCATTGGCGGTTCTTACAGCGGGCAGGTGCTTTTGTGGGATACGAGAGCAAAGGCAGCTCCTGTACAAAAGACACCGCTCACGGGTTATGGCCACGCGCACCCAATCTACTCGGTGGACATTGTTGGAACGCAAAATGCAAACAACATCATCTCGTGCTCGACCGACGGCGTGGTATGCGGATGGAGCATGGACGTTTTCGCCCAGCCGCAGGAGCTCCTCGAGCTCAAGAATCCCAGCCAGGCCAAGGTTGCCGTAGAGGACGTGAGCCCTACATGTGTCTCGTTTCCTCAGACGGACCCTACATTCTTCCTCGTGGGGAGTGAGGAGGGCACGATATTCCCTTGTCACCGGTACGACCGGGCCGGCGCAAAAGCCGGCGTGGACAAGAAGATAAGCTACAAAGGCCATACAGCCCCCGTCATGTCGATCGACTTTCACCCATCGCGAGGTCCGGTCGATCTGGGAGATTTGGTCATCTCATCCTCTCTAGACTGGAGCGTGAAGCTCTGGAAGGTGCGCGCACCCGCGGCCACATCGACCATTGGCTCTGGCGATGGCAGCGTCGCACCATTGATCGATTTCGTCCGGGAAGACGTCGTCTATGACGCCAAGTGGTCGCCCGTAAAACCTAGCGTTTTTGCACTTGTGGACGGGGCGGGCTGGCTGGAGATATGGGACATTGCAGTCGAGACGGAGGAGCCGATCTCGCGAATCTCGCCCAGCCAGCGACAGGACGGAAGGACCATGCTGTACAAGAGCCTGAACAAAGTGGCCTGGGAGCCCAACGACGGCAAGCGCTTGGCGACGGGCGGGATAGATGGGTCGTTGACAGTGTTTGAGGTCGGCAGTGCCCTGGGCGGCAAAGACGGCCTGAAGAATGACGAGTGGGCGAACGTGAAGAAGCTCGTCAATCGGGTCGAGGCGGTTGGTCTGAACGGTACGATGATTGTGTAGTAGGCTTGGGGAAGACGGCGGAGAAGGAGAGCGCAAGGAAATAATTTGTTGCATTGCGTTGCACTGGCGTGGTGAGGAAAGTGCTTGTTCTGTATACCCCGACTGCACAGAGAGACATTATACCGAGATCCCCCCCCTCCTCCCCCCCCAAAAAAAAAACAAATAAACTGACAGACAAACACAAACATGACACCGGACGAAGAGTGTTGCATCGCTCGAAGATGATGAGATGAATGGGCTTATTACCGTGTTGAAACCGGCGTCAAGCATGCAAAAATGCACCAGTCACGTGCCTCAGCGAAGTGAATATCCCAACCACAAGAAACCCTTCCTCTTCTTTTTTTCCCTTTTCCCCCCATTTCTCCATCCGTTCGTCAACACAACATCAGGCGTGTGTCCGCACAACACCCCCTCCCCCCTCCCCCCCCCCAGAGGAGCAACTCCCTCCCCGACCGGTACGTTCCTTACCCGCGGCCCCCCCCTAACCCTCCGCCCGCACAACCTCGATGATGCATTCAAAGCTATTGTTTTTGAATTCTGCAATTCCGACACGCCCTTCGTGGCTCGCATGTGGACAGAATCTTCCTGATTTCCTGCTCGTTGTGTTTTGGACTGGTTCATTTATTTTTATCTTGCACCGCTGGGGAGAAGTGTTTTTGTCTGACGAGTGTTGTAGGATCGTGACTGCCGTCTTGCGGAAGGCTGTCGTGCCGGCTGGTTGTGGTCTCGGGGCTGGAGTTGTGTTTGCGGGATTTGAGCGGGGGGTTGGAGGCTGTGGGAGGGCTCGTTGTCGATGTTGGAGGAACATGGACGTGGTGGTGAAGTGAAGACGGAACCACTCGTGGACCGTTTCAGGTAGAATTAATATCGTGTCTTTTGTTTCCCTCATGCTATTTTGATGTCTTCCTTTTGTTCTTCTTTTTGGCGTTTGGCTACGTGCGGTTTATACTCCGTGTCCTTCACCTGCTTCTTTCAAAACGGCTCAACCCGGATGCGTACGTCCAGGCCATCGACACAATACCCCAGCTGCTTCGGCCCGTCCCGCAGCAGCACCTCGCGTTTGATCCAGCGCCCTGACTTGTCGCCCCCGTCGTCGACACCGCCGTTTCCCTCGCTGCCGCGGCTCGTCTCCTTCTCCCTTTGCTGCCGCTGTTCCTCCTCGTTCTCGTCCTCGTCCTCCTCGTTATCGTCGTCGCTGCTCTCGCCATCGCCGTCCTCGTACCCCGCCACGGGATCCCACTCGCCAGTCTCCCATATCAGCCGCAACTTCAGAGGCGACATGCCGAACAGCTTGCCGGCGATGCCCCTGACGGTGTAAATGTCAAAAGACTTGGGTATCCTGCGCGAGGTGACCTCTTCTCTTCTGCCGGCGACGTGAAAGGCCACGTGGATAAGACGGGCCTCGAGGAAGGAAGGGTTGATCTCGTCGCGGCGGATCACGTCGGGCTCGCCGTAGAGCTGGCACAGCTGGCCGTAGCGGGGGTGCTGAGCCAGCACGGTCGGCTCGGCGGCCTCGGGCACGGCGGCGAGCTGTCTTGCTATGCGGGAGAGGTAGAACATGTCTGCGTTGGACCGGTCGGCCGGCTTGATAGGCGCGAAGTTGAGGTTCCGGAGGTTGGCGAGGCGGCCTATGGTGATCATGTGGGACTCCTCCGAGGACGAGGCCGTCTTTCCGCCGCCGTCGTCGCCCGCGGTGTCGTAGACGGGGTTGTGGGATAGGCGGAGGCCCGTCATGCCGGGGAAGTGGGTGGCGAGGGCGTCGACGAAGGACCAGGCCGCGACGTCGTTGTACGAGAGGTCCAGGTACTGCACGGAGGAGGGGAACACGGGCGCGAGGGCCTCGCCCGGCCGCGACTCAACGGCTGCGATGCTGTTGCCCTTGAGGTGGAGGTTCCGGAGACTGACCAGGGGCGTGAGGCTCGACAGATCCGACAGGGCAGTGAAGTCGTTGAACTCGAGGTGCAAAGACGTCAAGGTCGACGGCAGACCGGCATAGTCCAGGGGGGGCAGCGAGCCGAGCTGGTTCGACCCGGCGTCAAAGGCAACGAGGCTCGGACACCGCACCGCGACGGCAAACAGCTCCTCCCAGCTCAGCAGCGTCTCCTGCAGCGACAGCTCCGTGACATTGACAAAGGCATCCCGCATCCTATCCAGCGCCTCATCCCTCAGCAGATCGCGGAACCGATTTCCGCTGATGCAAAAAAAAAAAAAAAAAAAAAAAAAAAAAGAAAGAAAGTCAGAATTAAACAGGACCAGCAACTCCCGCTGTAAAAGACGGGGGAAACGAAAAAAAAAGAAAAGAAAAAAAAAAGACAAAGGGCCTTCATACTTGATGCTCAACTTCCGCAGACTCCTCAGCTCGGAGCAAATGTCCACGACAGGCGCAATCGTCTCGAACAGGTTCCTGCTCAGGTCCACATGCACCACGCTCGGGCACGAGTCGGCAATGGATTCCCCGGCGTCCGTCTTGGCCGAAGCGATGCGCAGGCCGTCGACGATGACGATCCTGAGTTGCTCCACCTGCGCCAGCTTCTGCCAGATCTTGTCGAAGCCCACCTTCTCGGCGACCTTAGTCCCCGAGATCCTGATCTGGGGCTCGCTCTGGTCCTGGGCCGGACCGCCGCCGCCTTCGCCGAGGTACTTCTCCCGGAGGGCGGGCATGAAAGCCTGGGGCTCGTCCCTGGGCCGGCTGGGCCGGACAAAGGACGCAGCCGTGGCGGATCGGGACAGACCTGGGAGGAGAGTGTGTTGGCCGCCGGTGGTTTTTTTTTTTCTTTTTCTTCTTCTTCTTTTCACCCGTTCATCTCCCGCGGGGGCAGAAAAGGCAGACGGCAGGCAGAAGACGCACATGTAAAGTATCGCACGCCCTTGTGAGAGCCGTCGTGCTTGCCGCGCGTGCCGTCGTCCCATTCGACGCCCAGCCAGGATCCCGTCGTGCCGGCGACCGGTCCTACGTAGCGGACGGTGCAAAGCACGCCGGCGTAGGAGACGCGCTGGCCGAGATGCGGTGGTTCGCTCATGTTCGACGTTGCGTTGAGGTGCTCGGCAAAAAGGGTTGGTTGGTTGTGCTTTGTCACGTTGATGTTGATGCGGAGCGGCGCCCCCGTTTTTTTTTCTTTTCTCTCTGTCTCTCTCTCACACACACACACACTCTTGGTACGTTGTCGCACTTTGGTGAGCCACCAAGGAGGGGCAGAAAGTGCAGAGGCAAGAAAAGGTTCCATTCGACTCCATCGGCCCCTCGTGCTGTCTTTGTCGTCGGTGAACTTGTTTTTCTTTTTCTTTTTTTGCGGCTACAGCTCTCGTCTTTATTCACTATTTCCCAACTCGACGTCCTAACGTGATGAATACATTGTTGAACCTGAACCTGAACCTGGTTTTTTTCTTCATCCCATCCCCCGGTCGAGACAATCTCGCCGTCGGCACCACAGCCGTATGTCATCGCAGCCGTCGTCATCGCAGCCCTACATCATCAAAGCTGTACAAAATCACAGCTTGCTCGAGCCCCCGCCTGCGATCCTGATGAAAGCGCGCCCGTTGCTCAGGCACACCTTGCCGCCCGCGACCTCGGTCGTGAAGCGTATCTCCTCGAAATCACCGTCCTTGTCGCCGGTGCGCCAGGCCCTGGTGACCAACTTATCTCCCGGCCTCACGGGACTGGCGAACCGCGCCTGGTACTCCCTGATGCTGGCCGGGTCGCCGCCGCCAAACTCGCGGACCAGCAGGCGGCAGGTGGCGTTCCACGAGTACAGGCCGTGGAGGATGACACCGCCGAAGCCCATCTTGCTGCCGGCCTCGGGGGTCGCGTGAAGCGGGTTGTAGTCGCTGTTGAGGCGGTACATCAGGGCCGACTCGCGTGTCGTCTGGTGCTCCAGCACCGCGTCCGGCCGCCTGTCCCCCGGGGGAGGGAAGGTTTTCGTGGCGGGCCCCTTGGGACCGTGCCAGCCGCCCTGGCCGACGAAGAAGGACGACGAGGTGATGCGCGTGTAGGCCTCTCCCGTGGCCGCGTCGACGAGGTCCGTCTGCAGGTCCATGACGGTGCCCGGCCGGCCCTTGTCGTACACGCCGAGGACCTTGGTCCGGGCCTCGAACCGCCGGCCCTCGGACGATGTGGGCAGCTGCTTTAGGAACTCCATCCGGCGCTGCCCGTCTACCACGCGCTTGTAGTCGAATTCCGGCACGCCCGGGATCTTTTCCGCCCTGGAAGCGGCGTAGAAGTCGATGACGTCGTTGTTGGTGCCCTTGATGCCTTGAAATTGCCGTCTGGTCAGCCTCTTTTGTGAAGAAATCGAGAAAAAAAAAGAAAGAAAAAAAAAAAAAGAAAACAAAATCTTGATAGGAAAGATGTGAAAATCACAGAAATCGTCCTCTTCTTTTACGCGCATACTCAAAACAATGGGATAGGTAGGGAACGCGGCAAACTTGGGATGGAGCTCCTGTGAGGAAGCAAGGCGATTCAGTCAGCATTATTTTCTGCTCGATGGTTTCTTCCTTCCCCCTTTCTATCCTAATTTCGATCAGCTCACACTATGGGATTTGGTCTGGCCATACGTAGAGAAAGTGAAGCTCATCGGCCGTGGCGCCGATGCTGAGGGCGAACAGCAGCACGTCTCGCTTGCACCACGACACCTCCTGCGGCGGAAACTCGAACCCGACGCCGGGGCCGGACATGATGCTAATGAACATATGGTAGGAATAGAAGTTTCGGATCTGCGAAAGCCGGAAAGAGGAAGCGGCGTCGCAATTTATGCCGCGGACGAAGGAATCACGACATGCAGACGTGTAATACTAGTACTTACTATACTACTACCCATAGTAAGACAGGTAATATATACTACTACTATGGTACGTTGTAGTACTTACGTAGTGCCAGATGGAACAGCCGAGGCATCTAAACGGTGGCTGGTGGAATTCACGCCACCTCCAAAGTGGGGCAGCCCCCCCCCCCGCCCCCCGGTATCCAAGGAATCCAGACAACGACCTCGAACTTTTTCTTTCCGTCAACACCACAAGACGGACGACGGCAACGATGCAGAGCCCCCAGCCAACGAGCCGTAATGCCCCCCACTGCCATCTCATGTGTGCCCAGCTCATCTCCTTCGGCATCCTCCTGCAGCACCTCTCGACCGCGACGACGAGTCTGGACACCACCATCCAGAACACCATCACAGCAGAGGAAAACAAAAACACAACCCGGAACGAAAGCCCAATGACGAAACCCCATCCAGAGATAAAACGAAGAAGTGTAATCTAGTTTTTTTCTTCTTCTTCTTTTTGTCTTCTTCTCCCTTTCTCGAAGCGTAAAGGAGAGCAGAAAAGCGCCGAGCATCGCCTGTCTAGTAGAGCAGAGAGGGGAAGAAGAAGGAGAGAGAAAGGAAGAAAGAAAGAATGAGGAGAGACACCTCGTCTACCAGGCCTTGGGCCCAAATGTCTGCCCCTCCATGACGTGGCCCTGCACGGCCGTGCCCTGCACATCCATCGTCGAACTCACCACGTCGTTGCCCCACCACCGCGGCGGCTCGATGCCCTGCATGGAAAACGCAAAGAAGATGAAGAGCGTCGACAGGGCGAGGCCCAGATCCAGGCCCGACGATGTCAGGAAGTTGAGGCGGCTCCACCACCCAAAGTGCCGCTTCTTGACCCAGTACTGGAAGATGAAGCCGACGATGCCCCAGGAGAAGTAGTTGAGCGGGGTGGCGGGGGGGATGGCGCCCGCACCGCCGAATATGAGCGGCGTCACGATGTATTGCAGCGGGGACTTGGGCCAGCGCTTGGCCGCCAGGTAGACCGTGATGGGGAGGATGGCACCGAGCCCGAAGAACAGGAAGAGGGATGAGTAGACGCGGCCGGGGGAGAAGATCCTGTCTGGTCCGATGAGGCCCCATATGACGGAGGCTTACTTGTTGTCAGTGTGATTCTGCATCCACCGCCTTCCCTCTCCTTCTCTTCCTCTCTCTCTCAGGAACATTGACGACATACCGGCGAAAAAAACCCTGCCGCCGGGACAAGTAAAGTGGTCGCGCTGATGCTGTTCACACACATCGGGGATGTGCGTGAGGGCAAGATTGAGAACCACGATTTGGACAAAGCAGGAAAATGTCGTGGCCACCACTTGAGCCCAGAACATGGTCCGCGGGGGGATCTTCATGTAGTGTCCAAACTTTAAGTCTGCCACGAAACTGAGCGCCTGGGACCTACGCGCGCAGTGTCAGCTTTTTTTTGGTTCTCTCTCCCTATCTCTCTCCCGCCCCCTCGTCTCTCTCTACCCCTTTTCAGTTCTCCACATGACTCTTGTTCGAACGCTTCCACTCACATGGTAATGTATCCGAATGTTTTGAAACTACCAGCGTTTGGAGATTAGCTCAAGCCCAAATCCCAGGAAAAATAAATAGAGAATAGAGAATGGAAAGGGGGGTCTGAATGAGGGAGGGGGGATAGCAACACATACATCATGAGGGCAAGCGGTCTACCAGGCTGTATGTACCCGTAGATAAACTCGGTGAGCACATTCAACCCGATGCGGTTATTGGTCACGGCCTCGATGATGCCGATCGGGAGCGAGAAGCCGAATGAAATGGCGACTGCGAGCAAGAACCCCCACCAGGTGAGCTTGGTAGGATACGCGAGCACCGTGTACATGCCCATTGCAAGCATCTATCTCAACAGTATCAGTCTCGTCTTGCCATTTGCTAGAAGACGGTATCGAAGAGGGATTCGTAATGGGGAAGAAAGAAAGAAAAAAAGAAAAAAGGCAAGTAGTATACCGAAAGACGTACCACGACGAACAAGCCCATGTACCACCAGCCCGGTGCCTCCTTATACTTCCTCATCAGTTTCATGTGTACGTCTTCTTTCTCGGCAGAGCTATTCCGGTACTGCCTCCAGATTTGCTTGCGGTTGTGCAGGTACGTGTACACGACGAGAGACGAGATGGCGGCAAAGGAAAGCCCATACGACATGGCAAAGGTGGTGCTAATGGCACAAAAGATGAGCAAATGGCAATCCCGTCCGAAAGAGGGGTGACGGAGGTATCGAAAGAAGAAGAAAAGAAAGGGAAAGACAAGAAAAGGGGGGTGTGGTTCGGGGGGGGGGGGGGGGGGCGTACCTGATGAACAGGGGCGAGTAGTTCTTGTACGCCTCCTCGTCGAGCGTAAAGTCTGCGTTGAGAATGCGAGACGTGTTGTACGGCGCGCCCGTGTTGTCGTAGGTGCCGGCATCGCTCATGGGGAGGAACTCGGCGAACCAGGCGCCCGAGAAGTGGAGGACTGCGCAGCCGATGACGTAGAATGATACCACACCGATGAGGGTGTTGGCGATGGCGTACCTTTTTTTTTTTTTTTTTTTTTTGCGTGAGTGTGTGTGCGTGTGTCGAAAGAGGGAGAATCAGTCTGCTGAGCTTCGGTATGGCTCTCTCTCCAAAGACCCTTACCATGGGGGAATGAGCGGTGACCCGACGTAGCCCGCAATCTGGGTCCAGTCAAACGTCATGGGGAGCAGAGACAGACCCGTCGTGCCCCCGAAGAGCTGGTTGACGACGGGGTTCTGCGGCGCCAGCCATGTGGCAAAGGCGAAGACGCTCAGGAACTGGGCCAGAAATCCCGGTATGAAGTAGTAGAGGAAGGCGCCGGCGGTGACCAGCGCGAACCATCTGTACCGGGGCATGTTGCCCCCAAGAACGGACGGGTCCCGAACCTCGTTCTTCTCATACATGGCGTTCATCATGGTGACGACGACCAGATTCGCTGGCCATATCATCGACGCAGGATACACTAAGAAAAAAAATGAAATCAAGTAAGTCTCGTGAAGCACACCGGGTTTTCTCTTCTTTTATCAATCCCGTCTATTCGTGGTCATCCTTGTCGCTGTCAGATGTCCGGGATAAAGGGGAGGAAGGGGATGGGGGATACATGCTTCCTCTGCACCGGCTCACCGAGAAACTTGCGCATTGTTCCCGCAATGCCATACCCGAGTGACTGGGTGGAAATGGTGAGCAGGAGCTGGAACATAATTCCAAAGTTCTGCTTGTAAAAGATGAGCTGCGCGAGGATGACGTCGGTGGAGAAGGCGACGGAGAAGGACACGCTGGACATGACGCCAATGATGGCGTGCTCCTTGATGTTGAAGGGACCCGGGTTGAGGCTCCATCGCAGACCAAAGATGGTCAAGGTCCGGCTCGGCATCAGGCGAGCCCAGGCGTGGCCCATCGGCCAGGCAATGATTTGCGCCACGAGCGGCCCGATGGAGATGGAGGGCGACCTCAGCGAGAAGAGCGTGTTCATGGACGCGCCCAGCACGGCGAGGAGCAGCCCGATGGTCCAGGCGCGGACCGTGTTGCAAGGCAGATCCTCATCATAGTTCCTGACGGCGGCCCGGACTTCCGGGTACGGTGAATCCTGAAGCTCGCGCCGCTTCCGGGCGGCTCTGTGTCGACCTGTCTCCATCTCGATGGACGAGCCGCCATGGTCGTCGTCATCGCCGCTGTCACTTTCTTCCCCGGAGAGGTCCGGGTCCATGAGGAGCTCACGCTCCGAGACGTGGTCCGAGGCCCGCTCATCGTCGCTGCCGGCGACATCCACGTCCCAAGCAGGCAGATGTCCTTTGAGGTCGTCGTCGACGGACGCCGAGCGCGGATGCGACAGCGACTGGCGCGAGCTGGGGCCGGCTCCGGTATCAAATCCTACAGCCTCCTCCCTGCCCGGCCGCGGTCCCAAAGCATCGGCCACACTCATGACAAGTTCAAGTTTAGTCCCGGCCTGCAGCTGCGGAGGCTACGATAGGGGGTGCGATCGTTGTGTTCTGCAGTGTTACCCTACCGCGGCATGACTGGTCTGAGCGGTTCCGACGGATTGATTTGAGTGGAGGATCCAGGGGCCGGGGATTCAATCCGACTCGAGGTGCCGAGGTGAGGGAGGGGGAGCAAAAAAAAGATGATGGTAAGAGAAAACGAATACGATGATGACAGATCACGTCGAATTCCTCCTCGGGTCGGGGGCTGCTCAAAAAGGCCCGCAAAACCAACCTGGCATGAAGCCAGCTAGATCGAGGGTCTCGGTGAGCGTGGCCAGGCCCCTTGCTCTGGATTCTCACTCATCGTCTTTGTGTGTGAGCGAGACCCATGAGCAATGAATGACAAGGAGATGGAATGGCAAGGAGGGAGGAAGGGGGGGGGGGGGGGGGCGCCGTGTTGTGGGGGGCGCGCCGCCGC